>JAOWBB010000002.1:1367177-1388737 GCA_028565995.1 Ricinus marginatus
GCGGCAAGTTAATATATGGTTGGGTTTTTTTTTTTTTTTTTTTTTTTTTTTTCAAAGAATGATATAAAAGAAATAATGAATGTCCGTAAGAATGGCATAAAAGCGTATTCTGATCCATTGTGCGTTTGAGGGACGCACGCACTGCATACGCGGCTTGGGTCTGCCTCGCATCAGGCCCTTCCCCGGTGCTTGCTTTACATAAGCGAAACTGTTTGGGTTAAAATGCACATAATTCACCAATTGACAAGTTAAATGTTATTCTTATTGTGATTTCGCCCTTTGTCAAAGTGACTTTTTTTTTTTTTTCCTTTTCTTTTTCCCTTTTCTGCTCTCTGTGTTCTTCTTTCCGAAGGAATTTTCTACAAATTACGGTTACGGTAACAATAAAGGTGGATCCTGTAATTTTTTAAAATTCGGCTACGGCCAGATCGGTCGAAACGAGCGGTCATGTTTGCCAAGGGCTGGACCACCAAAACGAAGCTGCACCGCTTCCCCCTGACGAAATAATTTGCTGAAAACCGGATTGGATCAACTTGACCTGAACCATTTTGTGCGACGTTGTTCTCTCGGATGTCGCGCATTGCTTACAATCAACAGGGCCCCTGCATCGGTATTTACGTAAGCCGCCGCCACATTTAGGTGTTATTGAATTCTAAAGTTCGTTAATTCTATTTATTTATTTATTTTTTTCTTAAATGCACGGCAATATGCGCGTCAGTTATTAACGTGCACTGAAAAAGCCAAGGTCCGTTATATTTAAGGTCGCCCGTGAGGTTGCGTTTGAGGAGAAACCAAAGTCTTCATAATGGGCTCGTGGTAATTCATCATGTTACTTTTCTAACTGTGAAACAAACGCATTGTATTTAATACGAGAAGAATATCGAGTAAAATGCTTTCACAGTGCGATAATCTGATGAAGATTGAGATTGTTAATTTAATCTTTGTACGTTATTATTATTAAAAAAAAAAAAAAAAAAAAAATTGTCTTCCGAAAAGGACACCGAACGTGCATCACCCTGGGCATTTTCTTCACATTTCCCACTTTATTACGGGAATATTTTGAAATACGTTTAAGTGATCGATTTCTGTCTGTATTAAATTATCGAATTGGCTCCGAAACCGTCGTGGCAACCAACGACGTGGGACCAGCGATCATTGGAAAATTTGCTCGATTCAATGGTATTTCGATTGATAACGATCCGCGCCCTTTGCCGATTCCAAAAGTTAGAATGCCGAATGATTTGGGTTATTTATTGCATCCACACACAAATGGGTATTGGCTCCGTTTTTTTAAATTTCGGAGATTACCGTGAATTATGGTAAGTGGCAAGTGATGCCCGTCGTTCATTTGCTCTGCCCAACTTTTTCGGCTTCGATCAGACTCGACGGACTCGAATCGGCGGCTTCGAGTTTACCGCGACGAACAACCGGCGAGGATCAGCTCAGTGATCGGGGTGCGATTCTGCGGTGTGGTTTCTGCCGCTCTTTTGCGTTCGGAGGCTGCCCTCCGCGGCTCCGAAAACTAATTCTGCCAAAAGGTGCTCGTCTTCGAAATGCGATAGTCGCGGAACGACCGCCGGCAAAGGAAAAGGCTTCAAAAAAAGAAGAGTCGCGAAAATCCGTAAATTCCCCGGTAATTTTTTTTTTGTCTTTTTTTTTTCATCGCCCTCCGATGCATCAAATTATGATCGAACTGGATAATGCGGAGGATATTCGAAACTATTCAGCTCCAAGTCCATCACGTCGTGTGATTATCAAAAAAAAATCTAACTCCGGGGGAAAAATGAAAAAAAAAAAAAAAAAAAGAGAAGAGAAAGGTCCCCACCGATAGCATCTTACCTCTCAGCTTGACTTGACTGATTTTTCAGAGATGCTTTCGCTTCTATTGAAATGTGTCAAACCATCTTCTTTAGTTCTTCATAAAGAGAATATGGTTAATCGATCATAATCTCCTTGTTAAAATTTCATAAAGTGACATCAGCTCGGCTACACCTTCCATGCCTTGTCAACTTCGAGTGCTCGAACATTTCCAGAAAAGTTATGCGAGGGACTCGCCAAACCGATGTTAACCAATCTTTCAATTTGGACTCGTATAAATCGTGGATTGTCCGCGTGAGAATCGTGCGCGACAGTGCGATGTCGAAAAACTGACGTAAAAGTTCGCTCGTTCTAAATAAAAATAAATGAATAAAACTTTGAAAAACCTTTAGCTTTTTCCTTTTTATCAAAATTAATCAAAAAACTAAAACCGGGAATAATGAAGACATAGGGTAAAAATTATAGGAATCTCAGTTATTAACCCGAGGTAAAAAAAAAAAAGTAAAGATCTTAATCTACAAATAATTATATTAAAATATTTTCTTTTAAAGTTTTTTTTTTTTTTTCATTTTTCTTTTATAATAAAACATTTTAAGATGTATGAGTAACTCAGAAAAATGAAAGAAATCTCCTTCTGTGAACTTTCAGTCTTTCTTGGACTTAAATTTAAGAGTATCTCCATAAATAAGCCCAAATGTTTAACTACAGTTATATTATTGTTTTATTTATTTATTTTTTTTTTAAAAAAAAGTGCTTCAATATTAAAATTGCTGCGTCGCTTTCAGACTGTAAATTAAGTCTAAATCACTGTAAAATTTTTATTTTTTTAAATGTACGTATTGCGAATGCACGTTCTCGAGATATATCCAAGAATTTGTATTGTGATTTGCTTCTCTTTTACTTATGAAAAATAATGGCATAATGAAAGATCTTAAATTGTGCAATGTAAAAATTTTCTTATGATTTTTTTACTCCTCGCAAATAAAGGGCCTCAGGGAAATCCCACACCTGTATATACATGCATATATATATATATCTTCTTTCATTCGTTCGAAAAGGCATCCTTTGCAGCTGGAAAAATTTGAGGAAGTTTCAAGGCATGCCACTGAATTTAGAATCTGCTTCATAAATTTACCGCAAGAAAGTAAAACGCGGGCAAACCGATACTAAAGAGAGAGAGAAAAAAAAAGGGAAATAAAAAGATTGTCTTATAAAAAAAGAGAATAAAAAGTTTCGTAAACGCATCAGAAAATTACGCGATTCGAGTGATGTTGCAGTTGCTTTAAAGCTAAACGAACCCAAACCACCCAGAAAACCTCCCCCGAATGCCTTCGCTTCGGGGGTAGCGATTTACCGTCTCGCAAAAAAGCGATGAATTCAATGCAGGTCTCTGAATTTATATGAGACTGCGTTTGGGGCGGGGTACGGAGAAAGCATTTTTCCGGTTGATTCCGCGAATTAAAACGGAAGCGACTTTTTTTTTTTTTTTTTTTCGGAGGTTGGCATTTGAAAAAATTTCTCCTCCCCCTTTAATTCTGCACTCATTTTGGCGCGTTCGAGTCAAAAGAAACTCTTTCCGGATCGTCTTCGCCCAAGCGTTTGCGACTGCCGGCATTTGCCGGTCGGGCACCAGACCGAAGTGACCGCCGAAATTGAAGTGGGACGAAAAAAAAAAAAAAAAAAAAAAAAATGCGGACCCACTAGCACGGGCCGGTTCGAAATGAAAGGATCAAAAATTCTGAAGAGTTTTTGACATTATACGGATTAACATTGTCAATGACCGTGTAATCTCGTTCTTTCATCCATTTAGAGTAAACGGTGAAGGAACGCAAACCGAAACAAATAGAAAGACAATGGATTCGGCGCAATCGCCGTCGTAAAAAAAAAAAAAAAAAAAAAAAAAGGGATGATGTCGACTGAATGGTGCGACGGCGTCTGAAACGGAATAAGAAATGGGGTTAAGGGTAACCCCTTAAAAGTGCATTTACTGAACAATAGGAATAGAAAAAAAAAAAAAAAAAAAATTGGGCTGCTATAATCTGATACGTAATCAAATGAGGTTATAACGGGTTTGAAATGGGATTCGTATTCCGAGGAGGAAATGACCCGGGAGGCTTTGACGCTGCCTCCGTCAACCGTTTTCTTCCTATTCCCGAACGTTTAAGAGTAAAATGGTCACCGACGATTGTCACCGCTCGGATTAAGCGATTTAATTTAATCATCCCGGGCACTTGGAATTTATCCCGCATGGATCCTACGTGGAGATTGATCTTCCATTGAAATTGCGGTTGTTTTTCTGCCTGACGAAGCACTGAACTGTCATTTGATTATTGGCATTTGACATTACTGGACGACCATCGAGGAGAGAAATGGAGAAAAAAAAAAAAAAACTGAGTCTGCCTTTCATTTCCTTTTTTTTTTTAATTTACATAGTTTCATGTGGGCCCCTTCGAACCTTCCGGAAACCTAATAATTGGCGTTTGTGAATAATGCTCGATCCTTTAGCCGAATTTTTTTTTTTTTTTTTTTATTTCAAAATTATTTAAAATCTAAACCTAACTTTTCATCAGAGATAATCTAGATATTTTTACCACTTAAAAATTTGTGATAATAAAATTTTCAGAAGCAACAATAAGCTCATTAAATTCATCGACGAGCATTCAAAGGAAACTATAAATGTAATGATTGACGCACAAATACGTGTTTTAATCTTTTCAGCTTCTTCCCTTTTAAACTGATGGACAATTTTTTATTGTATCAAATGATCAAGAAATTTCTTTTGATGCCATGATTTGTTTCTGTGAAAAATAATTTTCAAAACGCCGGCATCTCGCACATTTATTATAAAATTAAGGTTGATGCCGTTGAAAATTTTTTGCTTCGTTTGTACGCATAAAAATCAAATTTTGCTATGCGAAATATTTAATTTTGATTGTTTATTTATTTATTTATTTATTTTTTTTTCCTTTCTTTCTAGGTAAGTACCTTGAGTGGATTCGATCAAAAAGGATTTTGCGGGGCAGAATTCGAATGTTTTTGCCTTTCGAATTCAGATTTTGCGAATGCGATCAGACGATAATTAAGGATAAAAAGTTTTCGGCAGAATTTTAGCCGTCTCCCGGAGGAGCGTCGTCGTGATTTTTTGAAGTCAAAATGCTTGATTGGTCTCCGTTATGTAGAGCGGACGCGGGTGACGTGCGGTGAGTGCACTCTTCGTGGCCAAACTCCTTTTCCCTCCGAAAACTCTCTCTCTCTGTTCCATGTAGATTTTCCGAGGTGCATAATGTGCGATTTTTAACTCCCTAAAACGCGATGTCGATAAGAATTAAAAAGCATTTTGGCTTTTTTTTTTTTTTTTCTTTTTCGTTTCCTCCCGGTTTTATTACCCGCAAAAGAAATTGGGTTCCATTAGCTCGGTCGGACTTCGATAAATGTTCAAAATTTAATGCATTCATAAAAATTAAATATTTTTTCGCAATGTTAAGTTTGTCGTCGGAGATTAGTCACTTATGAAAAATGCCGGGAATGCTTAATAAATTTAGTTGTGACCCAAATTGCCGCGCGATTTGGACGGAGAAAAAAAACAATTTTAATTTATGATAAAAAGTAATTTTTCGGATTGTTCGCATCTTCCGAACCCAGTTTTAATACGTATCCCGTTGACATTTCGTTCCCCTTCTGCCTGTCTCCAATGAACATGTTACCAGTCCATTTACCATTTTATTTCCTTCGGATTTAAATTTATTGCTGAGCATCTTCCTTTCAAGTTGGAGTACATGTAACACAGAATTAACGAAACAAATATTTCTTCCCCTGATATCATTCGGTTTTAACATCTCGACATGTTTTGCGCGTCCTTAGACGAATGCCGGGGCTCCTCGCGGCGATTTTCCATCATTTCAAGTGACAAAAATGTCATTTTTTTTTTTTTTTTTTTTTTTTCAAAAGGCACATCTACGCCTAAAATGGAAATTAAAACTATTTAAAAGATTAAATAAGAAAAGGAGAGAAAAAAAAAAAATTATACGAAAAAGAAAGAAGGCCCTTTACGGTGAGACTGACAATCAACGTGGCATATTCATTTTTTGAGTGGCAGGTTATAAGGGATGAAAACGGGCAAAAGGGCACAGGGGCATCCAAACGCATCAAAAAAATTTAAGGGATGATTTGCGACATTAAAAAAAACTCATTTTGATACGGTTTTGAGGGTATAGATTACACATAAGGAACCAGCATTAGCTTCGCCTATGGTGATCTTACCGGTGGAGGCGAGTTTTTCATTTTTTTCCGGCTCCTGCCTCGATGAGGGAAGGCATGAAAATGGAAACAAGTATCGCAGGAGTGCCCCTTTTTGTACATGTGAATGATCGAAGTTGTCAACACCCGAAGTTTTTGTGAAACTTCTCGAACAATGAAGCCCAAGTTTGGGAATGCAATTTGATACTCGAGAGGAAAATGACGAAGTAAATTATTTTTAATATGCAATAAGTTAGATGCGAAGGGATGTAACTGACGATGACACATCAAAAAAAAGGAAAAAGTGGATTACGAAATGAGGGGACGCACCGAGACTCTTTCGGTACTTTACGCGGCTAGAGGTGACCATTGGGTCGGACCCAAGCGAGTGGTACTCTAATTCGCTGATCTTTAACCCGAGGGAAACCGATGGATAGGTTTCTGTAACCAAAATTAAATGAGTGATTGCCCTCGAGCGACCCGACAGTGTGGCATCTTCAACGTCTAAAGGGACTGCTATTAAGTATTAAGTCAGATATAGTCGATCACTGCTCTTCTGTAAAAGGTTCTACCGAAGCGGCTTAACCAAGCAGGAGTGGGTTAAGTTATATTCTCTGTATTACAGAGAAAGAGAGAGAGTACTTAATTATAAAAAACTTTTGCAAACTTTAATAAGAAATTAACTATCTATCTAATGGGATATTTACGGTAATCAATTAACCAAGGAGCATTCGGGAATTTTAAAGCGCCTTGACCAAGGTGCTTGTATTGTTAATGCGTTCTGTTTTTTTTTTTTTTTTTTTTTTTTTTTTTTTTTTTTTTTTTTTTTTTTTTTTTAATTGAACTTTTATAGCTGATGTGAATAGTTTTGCTTATATGCGCGTGTATTAAGTTATACATTTCGCATTAACCGATATAACTTACAGATGGAACAACGTCCATCGCAAGCTCCACGTCAAAAGTTCGTAGCGCATAAAACAATTAGAAGTTAAAGGAATACAAGACTCGTCAAATCGTTTTCACCGCGAATGTTTCATCGGTTTCACGGCGCATCCGGGGATTTTGTGACATTTCCCGCCGGAATTTCCCGACGCAATCTTGAGTTTCCCAATTTTTTTTTTTTTTTTTTTTGTATGAATCGCAAAAGATGTACCTTTGAGGGATATCTGTTGCGGAATGCGCCTCGGACAAAGTCCCGTGGAAATATCCGCGCGAAATACTTGACAGCATTATGTAAAAATATTCACAAGACATTTTCATAATCCGCCCCTTTGTTGGTTACCAAAAGGGGTGTCGGATAAATTCCTCCGCTCTATCAGATTATTATTTTGGTATATATTATTGTATTATCTTTATTAAATATGATATGCAAATACGTTCCTTCTTTCGTGTAAACATCCGGAGGCGACATTTGATCAAGTGAAGAAAGGAGGTTTTTTTTATATTCTGGGGGTTGGTTTCTTTTTTTTTTTTTTTCTTTTTGATCCAGACATTTTGTCTGCGGTGTAAAACAACCATGAACCACCCTTTGAATTATTCTTTTGAAGCTTATGCGAAACCACCACTCATCTTACCCTGTAATCCCACAGTTGTTTTCGCGAACAATAGCGGCAAGTCCGAAAAAGGGTCTCATTGTTGTTGATGGTGCATACTTCTGCAGAAGTTTGGTATTGTTTTTATCGGAGGGTATTTAGCCATCTCCTTGGGATTTTGCCATGTAATCCGTTTCATTTTTACCTTTAATACTGGTGATTTTTATTAACCCGGAATCTCAATTTATTATTATTATTATTATTATTATTATTATTATTATTATTATTATTATTGTTATTTCATAAACCAAAAACCGTTTTAAAGTACGCAGACTTCCCATAGCATTTAATAACACGGATTTGTTTTAAAATAAAAAGAAAATTAACTTTAATCATTCTCCATCTAATCAAATTAAATTAACACAAGAAAACAAAAGCTTGCGGTTTTTTTTTTTTTAAATACATTTTAACCATCATCGGTTTAGATTAAAAGAAAAAAAATATACATGCGGGAAGATACAAGCTGTAATTAATTTTTGGATGTATTCATTCGAGAAGTATTGCTCACACACTTTTTTAAAATATTACGAAGGGGATGTGAAAATTAATGGAGTAAATATTTTTACAGCGACTTAAAAGCCCGTGAAATCAGCATTAATTACCGGAATATTTCCATTTGCAGCGGTATCCGAACGTGTGCGTTAGATTTGTCATTAAGAAAGGGAACCTGTTGTCCGTGGAGTGGTATAAAATGCAGGATCGTCAATCATTTGTGCCGAAATTTTTGAAAAGCAATTTAAAAAATGGAAAAAAAATAATAATAATAATAATAATAATAAATAAGTAAATAAAGTCCGTTCGGCCTTTAGGGCCAAAAATCTAAACCTGGCGAATTGATATTCAACTAGTTTGAATTAAGAAATATACGTCACGTGTATTAATGACTTATTTTTTCGTATTAGCGGTACCCACGCATTTGCAGTGCCCAATTCCGGTTTGAAAAATTGAATTTCGATTTGGTTCTAGTCCGTTAACTGTTACTCGCCCGGGCACCCGTTTGCCCGGAGATTTATTTATTTATTTTTTTTCCTTCCAAAAGAGTATCCACCATCGGAAGTCGATGCCGGGGCACATCGGTTGAAACTTTTAAATATGCAAATGCGATCCTCGCCTGGAATACGTTTTTTTATTTTTTTTTTATTTTTCCCTTTCGCGCCGAATCTCACATCGGCTGTCACGGATTTTGTCGTAGGTCAAAAAGGCGCTCATCCCTCGTCCTTTCTCTCCCTGGTCTCCGGGCATAAAGAAAGGGTAATGAAAACGCCTGTGCAAGTGATATGGGAATGGGAGCGTCGATTGAAAGCGATCACTCATGTGTACTTATGTATGTTAATGGGTTTGTAATTGATATTGAAATACTTGTTTTAATGCGGCCGTTTCTTAGCAGCGACGCGTCACTGTCAAAGGTGAGAAATTTCCCCTAAAATCCCAAACCTTTATTTCTTTCTTGCAAAGCCTTCAAAGGAGGCATTAAATCGTGTGTGTGTGTGTGGTGAACCATGCAGGGTAGTTGTTCCGATATGTTGTCGTCCAACTCACCCGTATTATTTGTGCGCCGTCCTCTTTTTTTTTTTTTTTTTTTTTTTTTTTGCTATCCTTTTGTTTCCTTTTTTTTTCCTCCTTTGGCTCCTCTTTCAAAGTGGAGCTATCTTTCGGCGATAACGCGATCGCCTCACGCTTCATTTTACTTCAAAGTAACTTGGTTTAAGTCTAAATTGAAAAAAAAAAAAAAAAATCCGGTACGGGTTTTCTGCGATTACGGTACCAGTTTTTTAATTTTTTTTTTCTGCTCTGAAGGTTCCTTTGCCGCGTGTTTGTTATTTTCATTCGATTCTTTGTCATTGTAGTGGAAGAGAGCTTAGGTGTTGGGAGTGTTTTCCCGGTGGAATTTTTCAGATTTTTTTTTTTTTCGCGTTTGCACCAATGTTTTGCAGGTTCCTTTGAATCGGTTTTTGCCGTCTCCGAATCGTTGGGCCCATCTCGCAGCTTCCTCTTCGTTGTCGCGACGATTTGCGGATCCATCGACGTGCGTTTGACGGAGGACGGGGTCGGAGATCCGCATTAAAAATGTCACGTTTGGGAATTGCCTTCTTAGCAATTTCGCGTTGTTGCCTTCGAGCTTGCCATCTTTGCCTCGGACGCAGCGATTTTTCTCCTTTTTCCCCGTTTCCCCTCTGAATCTTTCCCGTGCGAAAAGCTCAGCGATTAAAACTTTTGCTGATTTTTCTCGGTTTTCTTAATATTCTCTTTTGGTAAAGCGGGCTCGGATTTCCTGACCGCATTTGTGTTTGAGCGTTAAACCGTGGGTAATAAATTTTTTGATTGATGCGGAAAATTTTCGATTTTTTTTTTTTTTTTTTTTTTTTTTTTTTGGAATTGAACTTTGAAAGCTCCAATGTTCTCCCCGATGTGCAGGCCCCTTCCTTCCGTCGAATTATTAACATATTCCGGGCTTTTTTAAGCAAGCATGAACAAAGACTGTTGGGGACTCCTTTCCTTTTGTCTCGTTTAATCGCTGCGAGGGGGGCGGGGGGATAAAAAGTATCAAACATCCAGTTGAAAGAGCAACAATTAAAATTATACAAATAACCCTGAGGTAAGAGTGGAAATCGGAGCATTAAAAATGAGAGTATACTGAAATGCCAACTGTCAGAATGTCAGATGTCAATCAGTGTCAGTGTCACTGCTCACGCCCCGGTGATCCAACATGACGGGAAAAGTCTACTCTTCTGCGTGCTGTCTGCCCCTCCAAGACCAACCTGCTTTTGTGCATCTCACCGATGTGATCTTCTAATTTTCCGTAACGACGAACCTAACTCCCAGTCAGCAGCGCTTTATCGATCACCCTTCCTTCTCTCTCGCATCTCCTTCCGCTTTTGAAGTACGCAGTCCAAACCTTTTCGCCCTTTTGCCGTAAAAATCTTTATTTATTGCGTACATAAGAAAAATGCCTCGGCTTCCCATCAGGCTTTTGCTTCGGGGCTCCGCCCGTTATTTTTTTTTTTTTTCCCTTTTTTTTTTTCTTCCCGGGAGCCGGATGATTTCTTGCAGCAGTTATCGCTTCAAGGCAGAGCTTTCTAAGCAGATCAAGCTGAGGAGCAGTCAGGGTTTTGATTGAGCTGTTGATGGATGGAAGCCATTAAGTTGTGACATTTTTAAAGGAGCATTCCCTGCTCAAAGCCATTGAAACACGCCCTACTGCCCATAATTCTTATATAACTGCCTTTAATGGTGATCGTTTTGTTTGAAAATCATTTCTTTCTTTGATTTCTCTTAAATATATTGCCTCATATCGTCTTTTCCGCTCTGCTTTTGGTATTTGAAGTATAAAATATAAATCAGAGGTCCGGACTTCGAGCCAAATAATATGATCCCCTTCGTCGTCTCAACCGCCATCCCCTTTCTCTCCATCAGAATAAATTCCCTTATGTCACCTTCCCTTAACATTTTTCCTTTTAAATTATGATACCGGATGCTCTTTGCTCTGTAGATTGGTTCTACACTTATCCACCGGATTTTTTTTTTTTTTTTTCTCGGTGCTACTTCGGAATAAGCGAGAAAAAAAAATTATTCTCCTTGCATGTAACGTCTTTCCGCTCTCCAAATAGAGGTTGAAGTCTGGATAAGATGACAGTTAGAGAAGGGCGTCCTTTGGAGAAAACAAGAAAGTGTTTTTCGGTGGCAAGTGCGAAGAATGAACAAAGGTGAGAAATGGCCATGGAGTATCCCAAAGCTGTCAGCAAGATGGATTCCCACACTGCCCATCCATCACATTCAAATTTCAAACTTATTTCAAGTCCTCTTGTGCTACTGAGTATTGTCATTCAGTTAGTTCGTCGTTTGCCGATCGTGCATTTTTGCTGCCTCCACGGACCTCTGTAAAGTTCAACAAATTCGCTTGATTGATCGTTCTCGATTCCTAAGTTAAATGATAAAAAAAGTTATATCTTTTTTTTTTTTTTTTTCACTTTTACATGCGATTTCGGTTTTTGGCCATTTTCACTTTCATAAGAGTTGATTGTGAACGTCACGTATTGCTTCAAAAGTGTATTCTCCGTTGTTGAGAGCGTTTAGCTTTGTAATCAAGTAGTTTTACATCGCGGGACAGAGTGAATTCCTGCCTAAACGTGACGCCAGCTTAATATTTACTTGCGAACGATTGCGATGAGAAGGCTAATTTTTCTGTTCCTCTCGGTCTCCGTTTGCTTAAAAAGAGAAGTGTTACATTTTCGATTGAACTCGAACGTGACGGTGATTGACGTTCCAAGTGGAGCACACGAGAAAAAACTCAAAGAAAAATGATTATGAACCTTTTTGAAAAACCTGAAGCAACCTCGCTGGCGAATTTTTTTAACTTTCCAATTTCGATTCAGCTAGCGTCAGCGAAAACTCTTCACTCGAATCGGAATATATATCCTCTGATTTCTGTCCCTTTTTTTTTTTTTTTTTTTTTTTTTTTTTTTTTTTTTTTTTTTTTTTTTTAAAAAAAATCTGTTGAGAATTTCCACAATTTCATCGCGGACGTATAACTCCTTTAAGATCACCAACGGAATCTAAAAGCTAAGCGTAAAAAGCTCGGGAAAACGCCGAAGGGGATACGAAGAGTTTTCTTAACGGTGAAAACCTGATACAGCCTCATACAAAATAAATAGAGAACTCTCTCCGTTCGCGGAGCAGTCGGAAAAGCATTTTGTTAGAAGAATTAAAAGACGACAACTATATATCATGAAAATTTAGTGAGATGGATGGTAGAATCGTGTGCTCTTGATGTTTTCGAAAGTCACGTGACAAGAAGTAAATCCTTTTCGTCAGTTGAAATCTCTATGCTGAAGGGAGTATTCAAAGAGGGCTTTCCCGTAAGGACAGTTGCAAATTACTTATTTTCTGACAGTGGTGACCGATTAGTTTTTGGGGAATACAAATCTCGGTCCTCGACGAAGTGGTTCGACCGCTGCCGCTGCCGCCGCCGCCGCCGCCGACGCTGCTGCCACGATCCCCGCGAGTCCCATCGCTTTGCGTCCCGTACCGGGTTTCTTCGCTGCAGCGCCGCCCGTGGGATGAGAGGAAAGGTCTGGACACGAAACGCACTCAAAGAACTGACAGGAATGAAAGGGTTTTCGATCTCGGGGCGAACGGTAATTAAATAATGTTTTATAATAAAACGTCTTTCCTTTTCCTTTGAAAATGGCTCGTCATTTTCATTAGTCAATTTGCGAGGGCAAGAATTGAGTTCTCCCATCGTTTTGATTGTCTCCAGTTTACGGTGGTAATTAGCATGTGTGCCTGAGCCTGAGGTCGACGGTTTGTCTTCGCTCTTGCATTGTTTCGATCTGAGGCAAAGCCACTTCTTACTTCTTCCGTCGGCTTACCGCATGGCTTGAGGATTCGTTGGTTCCGTCACCTGAGGCTGGAAAATTGTGCGAGGTGCTACGCCGTGGGGATTATCCTCGCGCAGATAGATACTGTTAATGCGTGCCGGTAACCGGAGAAGTTGATATTGGGATCGTTTAAGAGAATTTTCATTTATAAAAGACATCGTTTCGAAAATGTTCTTAGCTCCGATGTTAAAAATCCCATCGCTGCAAATATGAAAAGCTCTTTATTGCTCGATGCACTGGAAGGCCAACGTTTGTTTTGAACCAAATTTGGGCAGTTGCTCCGATGATATGTTACAATTTCCGTTTTTAGCTGAAAGCGGAAGTCGCACTTGCTTAACCATTTGATATCTTCGTTGAGCATCGCATTTTTTAGCGCAGTCCAATCGGTCTCGTGGCGGATTTAGCAAAATAATCGCCGATCCTCGCGGCGACTTAAACGCCTTAAGTGTTGGACGTTTTGATCAAGAAGAAGCATCCACAGCTTTTCTTCTTTTTTCGACCGCACCTGAAACCACGTCGAAATGGGCAGCGTCCGAAAAATTTTCCACTTTTTTTTTTTTTTTTTTCCTAAGATTCAGTTTTTCAGTTGAACTGATTGAAGCGCCATTCTGAAATTGATCGTCCATCGAACGGTCGCCGATTGCTCCCCGGATCACGGCGCCGCGTCAAAGGGCAAGCCAAACTCACCTGAAGACGCCGATTTCCCGGTTCTCGGCCGGAAGGTTCTCGACGGTGTCGCTCGGTGTTTTCGCACCGGCGGGGCGAAGTGACGCTTCCCCGCGGATGGATGCAAAAAAAAAAAAAAACCGCGATTTTGTCGCACGTTTCCAAAACAGCGTGCCGAACAATCGAAGAAATTCCTTCGCAAATGAAAATCCTCCAAATATTTTTGTTGTTTTTTTTTTTTTTTTTCCTTCCTCCTCTCCTTTTTTTCCCAAATAAAGGAAGCAATTTATTGACATATTTTTAATGAAAATATTGAGTGAGTGCGCAAGGAATGAAATCGGGAAAGAGAGAGGCACTGCTCGTGGTGGAACAATCAAAGAAAAGAGAAAGCAGGGGATAAAAACTCTGATGGCTTTGATTTGTTAGGAAATGTTTCTGACAGCCTTCGAAATTTCAAAGGAACAAGTTTGCTCCAAGCTTGAAAAGAGAGAACCAAGGGGAAAAACAATCAAAGTATTCATTAAAATTAAAAAAAAATAAATAAGTAATAATAAAAAAAAAATGTACGGAAAAAATATATATTCTGAGTAATTTCACTTAGCGGGAAAAGAAATGATTTTCCTTTTTACGGCAAAAGATAAAAGGAAAGGTAAAGGCGGCAGGGGAACGAGGAAAATTTTTCCGGCTTGGTCCTTTTTTTTTTTTTTAATTTTAAAATACAGTTATGGAAAGGTTTATAAGGAATTCCCAAACCTGTATATCGTAGCCCGTAAATTTTCGAGCCGGTTAAATTTGAAAAGATACCTGAAACTGCGTAAACCAATGTTTGTTTTTAAGTTTTTTTTTTTTTTAATATGAAATTTATTATAATTTTGTTGTTCTATATTGGTGGATTGAATTAAATTATTTTGTTCTTTATTTATAATGCCTATCAAAGATTGATTAAACTATTAGAATATCAATTCTACTAAGAATCTTAAATAATATGATAGACATTTTCACAATAAGAAAATTTTATGTCAAAATTGACAATTGAAAAAATCACCTTTTAGTTCAAAATCAATTATTTAATTTTTCTGTATTATCATATTATCTATATAACCATATATTATCATCACATACATTACGAACGTAATGTACATCGCATATATGCACACGTATGTACATCACATACACTTAACTACTTTTTAAAATATTAATTATGATCGTTATTGCAATTTCCGATTTTTTTTTTTTATAATTACACGTATCACATTTGGGTGTTTGTATCCGAATTGTAAGCCACGTTTTTTTATGTTTATTAACCTTTTTTCCCGTGTGCGGTTTTTAAAGTGTGCGTTTTTAAATATACAAACAAGGAGGCAGGCTTAGTTACGCATGAGAAATGATTTTCATTGTCATTGGTCATAAAATTTCTCGTTAAGTGATATAAATATATAAAATAAATAATATATATTTATTCGTAAAATAGAATTCCTCAACTTGTAATGTCTCGCTGCTGAAAAATTTATATTTCAAACTTGATTACCTATTTAGTAAATCGGCTTTTCCTGCTGTTCTCAGACACTGTTTTATTTTTTATGCTAATTTTCGCGATAAAAAACGTCTTTACTTTTATTATGGAAAATAAAATTGGAAGCTGTGTAATTGATACGAGGGCGAGACGCAAATGGCATCGTCGATCATCGTCATACATCAATGCCCGTTTCTTGTGACAAGTCCTATTTTCAACTTACGGGAATTGCATGTATGACACAATAAATATCATTTGACACTAACAATCATTCTATATAGATGAACTTCCAAATGACATCTTTATTATCATTTTTTCTCGTTTCCCGTTTCTCTTTACTTTTATTACTCCTTTTCGCTTTTTATTTATTGCAACTGTGACAACTTGGCACTGACATGATTAATTTTTATAAATCTCAGTTCGATTATTAATATTCCAAATATCGCTGATTTAATAATTATACCAAATTGTCAACAATCGCGATCAAAACTGGTTTTTCTCTTTTTGTGTGTGTGTGTGTGTGCGTTTGTTTTGGTCCACGACAACGCCTAAATCGAGCCAAGAATATGTTACAACATATATCGCGGCAGATATATATCGCAGAGGATTTTTTCGTAATGAACTAGCCATCTGTGAACATTCCTGCATGTATAATTAACCATCCGCACTACATATATCTTTTTCCAAGAGGAAAACCTTAATGAATTTTATTAATTAAACTTAAAAATTAAATTTTATTATTAAGCCTAAATATTAAAAATAAACTTAATAAATTTTAAACTCTGAAGAAAGGAATCAAAGGGGATAAAGACGTGAAAAATCATAATTAATTTATACTTAAAATCAATATGCCGTTGCAGATATAATAAATATACATGTACAATATACAGGTTAATACGCATGAATAAATAAAATTGTTCATAAATACGATGGAGTTAACGTACAGCATCTGAAAAGCTGTTATTTCGTTTTCTTTTGTATTATTAATAGCATTCAGTGGGATAAAAAGTAACCTGAATTTATTATAAATGCCTGTTTATATGAAGTCATGATTGATGCAGTGCATTGAATTAGTCCAAGTATATATCTGTAAGCTTTATCAAAAATTAAGTTTATAAAAATTTATTGCATAAAATTTTATGAAAAAATTAATGGAAAAAATGAGTTATTGTTCGATGGAAGGCAGATTTTAGTTCCAGAGGAAAATCTTTCTCCAAAATGTCAGGTCCATTCCTTCGGTTCTTCTCCGTCATCGGATGACGGTAAATTTTGATTTGAGATAATAAAGTTTGTCTATTCAGAGATGACTGTTCTTTGTTTATGGAATCTGTCAAATCTATCAAAGTTCCATGTCGTATGAATGATTTTGTTATTTTGGATTCTGCACAAGCCTTAACTTTTTCCTTCCATCTCCGTCTTCGGCAACTTTTATTTTTCTTCCCTTTGTAAAGAGTTTTGCCAACACAAAAAAAAAAAAAAAAAAAAAAAAGCTTGTCAACCAAGCGGCAACTAAATTCTCTGAAGAGGTTGTCTGAAGCTGAAATTTTTTTTTTCTGTAGTTCTTCGTTTCATAGTCAGTTATTGGATAGCGTTAACGAAATCGAATCTATTTTGAGGTTAATGCCAGTTTCTGGTCACGAAAACGTTTTAACCAAAAAGAATCGGCTACGTGCTGTTGGTTCTTAACATGTTGAGAGTGGATGTGTACGCAGATTAGAGTGACTTCCGTAACCACTTTGCCATTTTACTTGATTGAACATGTCTAAACAGCACTTTGTCAAATCTGGAGTGAGCGGGAATATTTATCTGTGCTTCATCGATAACGCAGTTTCAAATTCTGAGACCACGATTCCCGGATAATTTCTTCCGAGTAAATGAATGAATTTCTGTTGTCTTTCACTTCTTATGATTCTTCTTCTCATCCGGACTTTGATGAAGCTGTTCGATTGAAAATGTTTTCCGTTCACAACGATGAACGGGGAAGGTGTATGTTTAACCGCGGAGCTTTTCGGAAGTTTATTTGTACGTCAAATTTTTCTTTCCTTTTTTTTTTTTTTTTTTTTTTAAAAATAATGAAAAGGAAAAGGAAAATTTCGAACGACAACAAACGTCATCAGACATTATCTCTAAAGTTGTCATTTCTGTCTCATCAACTCCTTCTAATGCAGTTTTCTGTTACCGATTCCTTGAAGAACTTTTTCCTTGTGGTTGTCGCCCGTTTTTTAAGTTGAATTGTTTTTTTTCTTCCATCAAAAACTCTGAAAATAATCATGCAATTACGGTTACATGCAGTGGTAAGCGAAATGTATCATTTACATTTTATACAACAGATTTTGCAACGGTTCTGTTTTTAAAAAATGGACCCGTGCATATTTTCAAGATGTTATTCGGCATTGTGTGAAATGAGAAATTTAATTTTTAAATGGTAATCGTTGTGTGATAGCTTAAGGCACGATACATATGCAAACGTAATTTGTATCCGACCACAAATATTAAATGGGATGTAATGCTGTAAACGCTATCATCCCGCCGATCAATTACATAATCTTAAAAAGAAACGGGAAAATGAAAACTTTTCTTCGTATCTCTCTCTTTTTTTTTTTTTTTTTTTTTTTTTTTTAAATTTGAACGGGAGACGTTGAGATGGAGATCTGAAGAGTTGTCAAGAGCCGGTGCTGTGATGACAGGATGACGTCCAGATATACTGAACAAGAACAAAGAGAAATAAGGACAACAAAGATATGACAGTTGATCGTTCGGGGATGGGAGATGGCAAAGGGAAAAGAGAAGAAAAGGAGAAAAGGAATGACGTCCAGCTCCTGGACAATTGTGTCACCATCAGCCTTTGGGGGAAATGATTCTGACAAGTAAATTAAGAAATACAAAATCAATCATTTGCGAGATTAAATAATGTAAAATCTCTCATTTGTCAGGATTATCATTAATTTTCTGACTATTGCTTTTTCTCCTTTGAGGCCCTTCGGAGATTTATTCCGTGAAGCCTCCGGCCCCTTGTCCTGTCAAATTTTTTTCCAGCGGGAGGAGAATCCGCAGGTTCCCACCCTGATTCCGGGGGATGAAATTTTCATTTGGGTTTTCGCTGCAGATGAATTTTCCTTCATGGACAATGGGGACATTCACAGATGTGTTTGAGTTTGAGAAATTCATCTTCTTCAGCACATAATGCACGGCGGATGATTCGATTTTATATATATATAAAAAAAAAAAAAAAAAAACGTAAGCTGCGGAAGGGACGTTTTAAATTTTGCGAGTCGTTCAGAATTTGGCGCAACACGCAAAATGCGTTCTCAGGTGAAATTCTTTCGGTGTGCCGACGAAGGGGATGATTTCGGCAAGGTATCCAAGGAAATTTTTATTGAGCTGGTTTTGAAAATTCCGAGTGCTGGCATGGGACCAAAGAGCATGTCGGATGACATTCACCAATTTGGCTGCATTTTGAAATGGTGAACCGCAGCAATTAAACCGGGCAAAATGGTCGATTTAATTCGCTCGCACTTGTCTTTATTGCTTGATTACGCATGGAAATATTCAGTTTCTTAACGGTTGCACAGAGAAACAGTGACAGCGGCTGAGGATCAACCCTCACGTGAAGTTTCCGGAGTTAAGGAAAATTTGAACCTTTCCTTCCCGGCAGCAACGAAATTCCGCCTCTTTTTTTTTTCTTTTTTTGCATTCCGATAGAATGTGCAATGGAGGAAAATTGAAATGCGAAATAACCATCCGAAATGAAATTAAGCAGTAAAAGAAAACTTTACTTTTTACGACTCGGGATTTTGTCATCGTGGGCCTCGTTTTCTCTTCCCATGCTTCGGTTCTTCTTTGTGAGAGGCTCTGTGTTGGGGCCCGGCAACGGAGAAAAGCTCAATTCGTGGCCAACCTTTTTTCACTCGTTTCAGTTCTCTGCACCTTCGAGGGAGGAAGACTGTCGAAGCGGTAACGCGTTCTTAAAAAGATTGAAACATATATTTCTTTTGTCAAATGCCATTTCCTTGATGTCCCCGTGGCAACAGATAATCCGGGCACCAGCGACGGGCGCCTGTCATTTGAGATCTACCCTTCGTAATTTTCGCCTCTTCCTTTTGAATCTGCACGTACAAATCGGTTTGCCTTGTTGCCTGAAATTCATGCTCTGCTTTTTTTAACGACCTTATTTTTTTTTTTTTTATTTTAACATACATTTAATTAAATAATTTTGATCGTGGTGTTGTTTAATGCGCATCTCGACGCATTTTGTGAGAATTCAGTATAGACAAAAAAAGAAAAAATATTCTGGAAAAATCCAGTGATATATTAGTGGCGTGATAGATTTTATAATTCCCTGCTTTTGATTTGATTTATTAGCTTTGACGAGCATCTAAATGCCCGAAGCAACTGATAAAAGTAACGTTTAATGAGCCAAGGATTTTGCATAAAAATCTTATTTATATGAATTATAAAAATAATACACTCCCCGATCTATTTTTATTTATGACGCTTTTAAGCGGAATCTTTTTTTTTTGCGGGTTAACACCGCATCTCTGTCAGATTCAGGAAGTAGTCTCTTTTCGTCTTATGCAGCCGAGCGCATCGTTGTCAGTGACTGCGCCGCGGGGAACCGAGAACCTGAGAGTGTGTCAGTTTTGGATGTGAAATGTAATGCAGATTGGTGCATCGAAGTGATGGTTACGGGCAGTAAATACTTCATTTTCCTGATGAGCTATTAAATAGGAACTCGTATCCGTCGGAACTGTAAGCAAACATATTGCTTCAGGTTAGGTTAGGTAACATTTCCTTCCCAATGTGTTGAAGATGACTTTAACAGCGTTGCACTTTAAATATGTAACGCGTTCCTGACGGGATTGGAGCATCGAAATTTGTTTAAAATATCAATTGCTTAGGTAATTTGTCGAAAATTATGACTATTTTCCTTTTATGAATGAAAAATATCCGTCGCAGATAGGTGTGTTGAGATGGGCAAGAAAAAATCTTTTTGCATAATGACCGACAGAAAACTTCAGAGTTTCGGTTGAGGACGAAGGTATGTGTATGTGTGTGTGTGTGTGTGTGTGTGCGCGTGCAGGGAAGGAAAATCAAACTGAGCCGCATTTTACGTAGCAAAAGCGTTTCATTGCTCGGGAGCTCTCTTTGCGGCGGTTTAAAGCCTTCGCCGGGTTTTCCCTCCCACAAAATATTTTCATTATTTTCCTCGATTTAGCCTGGGATTTCCCATGATAACTTTTGTCGCTCGGTTTGAAAAGTCTACGTCAATCATCCATCACTTCGCATTAGTCGAAAGGGAAAATTCTAATCTGACTTTCTCATCTTGTGCAGAGCTAATTTCACCCGCTGTCATCTTTGATTCCTTTCTTTTTTGGCTGATGAATTCCTTGTTCGTGCTTTTGCATGACTTCGTCCCTTAGCGGCGCATGCCCAGGAACATTAAAAAGATTACGGCACTTTGCCTGCACTCGCCCCTTGATTTATCGTTTGTGACAAAATCGACGTAAATCCATTCTCAGTTTCGTCGATCTGGAAACCCGGAGAGAAGGAATCTCCAGCCACGGTAAACTAAAGGGGAGGAATTTCGCTCGCTTCGATATGAAAGGAGAGAAATAACAAACCGAGATCGATTAACCGTGATGAATGGAATCCCGATTTTTTTGGCTCGCATTGTCCACGCGAATCGCCCGTTTAATTGGTAAACCAGATTCGGGCTATCCATTATAAGTCGAGGCGAATATCGATCAAGCGTATGTGCGGAAGCGTTAAAAACAGCATCCGCTTACAAAGAGACCAGATCTTTGGAACTGTCTCGCCTCTCCCAACCGCTCGAAAAAACCGGCTAAACAAATACGGAAAAGGGAAAAAAAAAAAAAAGAAAAAAGATCGAGACGATGGAACCTTCATCGTTTTAATTTTCAACCATCCACTGGATGGTTGCAGCATACACATGTAACGTGTCGAATGATTATCTCTGTTTTCAAGGCACTTCAACATTGACGTCCATCAATCATCCGTACCTTGTCTTCTGCATCGGGGAGCTTCTATCCCAAAGCCTCCATATTAATCATCCCAGATACGTCGGATTCCTCTGCGGTCCCTGTCAACGGAATCACTAATCAATGACTCCCGGCGCTAATTTTAATTTCACTCGCTTTGTTCATTGTTAACTTATCGGCGAAATGATTTTGTTTAAATCAATTGAAACTAATCAATCGATCAAGCAATCAATCAAATTAGCCTGTACGCTGGGAGCAGGAAAAAAAAACCCGGGGAAAAACATTTAGGTTTATATGACGAATAACGCTTATTTTATGTTAGACGACGGATCGATGGCTGGGGGGGGGGGGGGGGGGG
>JAOWBB010000002.1:1398126-1411001 GCA_028565995.1 Ricinus marginatus
AATATATCCTTAATTTTTTTTCCAGGTAAGTTTTTCTGTACGAGGAGCATTTAGTGAAGTATGCTTTCAAACATGTCGATAAAAAAAAAAAAATTAACCTATAATTACCGAAATTCGTTTATTTCTTTTACTTTAACAAATTTTTAATGCCACCGTTCTGTTCAATCAAAGCTTTTGCAATGCATATTTGATCATTATAAAAAAAAGAAAAAAAGATCCGCCCATGATTATGGAAACAATGCTTGTTTTCCGTATGCTGCGACACTACCAGCCTAATGTCATAACAGACATAATTAATTTATACCATTGCCTTTTTTTAACTGATAAGTGACACATCAGCAAGTCTTCCAATGTTTTTTTTTATGTTCATACCAGGAAGATGATATTTATCTGAATCTTCGGCAACCATTATAAATGTATCACACATGTATACATACATACATACATACATACATACATACATATATATATACGTTTTCGGCAAACCGCGTTTTCGTGCGTGATACGTAAAAGTTTTCTCCTTTTTTAATGATTTTAATGAGCTGTTTCACAAAGGGACCCAGACTGACTAACGCTCCGAGATTTTAATTTCAAAAGTTTCGCCACATTCGTAGGTTTCAATATAATTCTTTGAACAACATTAGAATTGACGGAGATGACGTTGTATATACGATTATTGGTCATACGACGCCGAGGAAAAATATAAAAATATTTATGGGCATAAAAGTTTGCTAATAAAAAAAGGAGGGGAGGGAAACGGGGGGAGAATAATAAAATGAGGAGAGGCGGAAAATTTGCCTTTTCCCCGTGAAAGACCTCAAAATTGAGTTAGTACCACCAAAAGGGGGCTTTGAATGGATAATTTCGTTAGTTTTAACGCGGATTTAATGTATATTTAATTAAAACTAATCTTATAGACATTTTGAAGTCAATAAGATTTGCTTCGTTTGATAATTAGCTGAGCCACCTTTACTGCAGTCGTTAACTCATTGTGTTTGGTACCCATGAAAACGTTCATTTCACACAGGTTTTAAACTGGTTTGGCGACGTTCGTTATTCAATGCCCTAAAAGAGAATAATGATATTTGATCTTTTTTTTTTTTTTTTCTTTTTTTTTTTTTTTTTTTTTTACTGTATTTGGTACGCAAATTTATTATAAAAAGAACTTTTTACGAAATATGCACATATAACGTATAAATAATATATGTAATATATATATTCATTAAATTGTAACCATCATTTATTATTCAATAACGGGAGCAGATCGGTTGCGGTCATATCATGAAAGGCAAATTTTTCGTTTGGCACGTAAAATATCTAAGAACTCATTTTCAGTGACCTTCCGCATTAGAATAAATGGATGGTAATCTCGGAAACAAATAAACTGATGTTTTCGGTTCTCTTCTCTAGCATTTTTCTTATTTAGAAAATTAACAATAAAGACATTGAAAAGATTTGATTAAAGCCCTCCGGATTTGTAGGAGGATTAATTTGCTTCAGAAGGACTCTTCTCAATTGTCTCCTTCACTCTGCATTGTATATTTTTTAAGGATTCCCCGCTCATCGCTTTTTTTCCCTTGGCGAGTTAACGCGAAATCCTGATTCTTTATATGTTCATCTCCTCTGCCTTGCTTTTCCCAATGCATTTGTTACTCCTAATATGGGATAAGAAAGAAGGGAAAATTAAAAAAAAAAAAAAAAAAAAAAAAAAAAGTCCGTTGAATTCCTTTATAAGTCCGTGTTCGTCATCAACGCGACGGAAATTCAACTTTGCTCTGCGTTTATTCCGGATCGACATCATAGAGACGCGAACCAAGCTCTAATCGTGTCTGGTGCCACGTACCCCATCAGGGAAACATCCTCCGCTTCAAATACTGCATTCTCGGAGTATTTCTCTTCCGCGCCATTCACGTTCCATTTCGTAAAGTATCTAGCTCTGCAAAACTTTTAATTTCATTAATTTTTACTGCATTTCTCCCGTGATTATAAAAAGAAAATGGAAATTTTCTTTCTTCCGGAGAGCGAAAATTTCCATCTTCGCTCCTCGGAACTCGGCAACTTCCTCCGGAAGGAGCTTCCAAATCGGAATTAAAACTTGTCCCAGAGAAAATGCTAATATACCAAACTGACTAATAATCGAAGCAGAAGGTTTTTTTTTTTTTTTTTGATTGTGAACTCCGAAAGCAGATCGGAATTCGTGGACATAAAAAGCATTAATACCTGAGTCCCTGCTGGCGCTTGGTAATTGTAAGCGACGTGCTTCAAGCAGGAATCGACGTTCATACAATTTTATGCGCAATAATAGCTGCCATTAGTCTTTTGCGTAATATCCCTAAAAGTATATATTTTTTTTTCCCTTCTATTACTCGTCGCTGCCCCAATCCGGGACTTTCTCCCTGAAAACTGTAAATTTTACCTAATAACATTACGGTTAATTCGGGGATATTCTCCCGTTATCGTCTGAATTGTCTGCCTGTACATCTGGGACTGTTCCATAAGATTCGAAAACGGTTTTTATTGTTTTTGAAATTGTACTTTTCGGATATCTTTTCTTCTCCCCGTGCATTTTTCAAGTGCTGTTAGTGCCCAAAACATTGTTTTCTTTTTTTTTTCTTTTTTTTTGTTTTGTCTTTTCAACCTTTATTTCGCTTTCTAATTATTCCGTAACCCGGTGCTTTCGCAAAAAGAGCTAATTTTTGCTTGTGCAGCTAAGAAATTCACGGTTTACGGCCGAAAAATAGTAAATGCAAAACTTCTGACGCAAAGACACAAATCGCGAGAGCTTAATTGCCGGGGATAAATTTCAAAAATAATGTTATATCGATTGGTTTTAGATTCTGAAAGAAAAGAATTAATAAAAAACTTGATCGCGCCTAGTCAAAATGATCATTTTCTACGGCTTTAACCCTAACTGATCCAACCTGTTCCTGAATAAATTTTTAAATAACTTTTAAGGACATTTCACTTTTTTTACACGCCAATGAAATGTTTAAAGGCAGAGCCAAAACTTCGTAAGAATTGGGTTTTTTTTTTATAGCACAATATATTAATCCGTTCGGAATACATGGGATTACTTATTCTTTCATCCCAAAAGGATTGATTATGGAAGTGGGTTAAGGTTAAACGCGCATTAGCCATTATTGAAAATCTTTTAAAGGAGCATGTCATAAATCTGGATTTTTCGCTTTGTTTCAGATCCAGTTTTTACGCGAATGCAAATGTCGCAGCCGAGAATTGAACTTGCATACGCTTGTTTTCGATAATTCCATTATATATGGCGTGCACCATTTGCTAATAGCCTTTATTTTGCATTGCATTCCGAAAATGGGGAATCTCATTATCTGACTCCGGGCAAGGATAATGATCGAGCTCGAAGTTGCAAAGCGAATTATGGAAAATAAAAATAATAAACCACATTAAGACGCTAAAGTAAATCGGCGCATGCACGGTGCCCGGTGCTTTGGCACTCTTGATATTCCCTGGTGCTATCGATGGAGCAAGACC
Organism: Ricinus marginatus; assembly: GCA_028565995.1. Classification (NCBI taxonomy): domain Eukaryota; kingdom Metazoa; phylum Arthropoda; class Insecta; order Psocodea; family Ricinidae; genus Ricinus; species Ricinus marginatus. The sequence continues at coordinate 1,401,631 of JAOWBB010000002.1, forward strand.
GATTTTGGTTACTATTTAAAATTATAGTGTACTTCAATGCTATCGGCGTGTTAAAGTCAAATAACGCGTAACTAATTACATTTTAGCCTTACACAATCTCCGGTATTTATTATGCTTAATTATCGCAATGAACCTTTCAGGTATGGCGAGATCCTCCGTTTCTGGGATCTGAAAGTCCGAAGAATTTTTACCTCGTTTATTGCTTTTCTCATTAAAATTTAATTAATTTTCATTGGGTGAAACCTTTTCAGCGCCATGAACATTCTGTCATCGGAGCAAATTCTCATGCGCGTCGCCCATGAATGTGCCATTGTTGCTTGGCCAGAAAGAGTCGTCGTCCCTTTTTCCCCCCCCCCCTCCCCCGGAAAACTGCAGAAATATATTGCGCTTTTACGAAACGAGCAAACACGACTCCCAATCTTCCTTTTTTTTGATTATGATTATTATCAATTAATAAAGAACGAACCTTTCCGTGCATTTCCGTAGAAAAAAAGGTCTGAAAAATTGTCAGCTCGTGGATCCTGGTTCGGAGCTCTTTACCCCAGCCAATGCCTTTGGACGATGCCCAACAGAACGGTAATTCGAAGGATTCCTCGATTTGAAGTTATGTTCAATCAATTTTATTTTATTTTTTTTTCTTTTTGTTATTCAGACTTTTTCACGTTCTCCTGGATATATGAGACCGAAATGAACCTTTTTATTATTTTTTTTTTTTTTCGTAAAATTTTCGGTTTCTGCATTAGCTCTATTTTTGTGGATTGTAAATTTAAATTTTTGGCGTCCTCGAAATTAGATGTTGAAAGTTTTGGGGAAGTTTTTTCATGCGCTGGTGGCGAAGGATGAGTTTTTTTTTTTTTTTTGAGACCGCCGCATGCAAGGGCCAGTCAAATAAGTATTTTACGCTGTTCAAAAAAAGGGAGGAAAATATCCGTTCGGAAAAACGTCGAGAAAAAGGTTTTCTTTTTTTCTTTTCCTTGCTCCACCGGTGCCGCTTTCGGTGCAGGCCGAAAGAAAAGCATGAAGCGAGCGATGTCGCCGGGCGCTCAGGTTTCCGTGCGCATTCTTTTGCAGGAATGGTGAACTTCGCGACCCAAGATTTTCGCCCCGGCACCGCCTGAATGGCTCGACGCTCTCCCGAAGCTCGCTTTGAATTAGTTTGTCAAAGCCGATTTGATGGGAAAAAGCCAATTTAAAAAATTGGTTAATGTAACACTTTTCGATTGTCTTGGAGGTTTGAAATTTATGTGTGAAATTCGCCTCTACATGCGCTCGAATATACCGTGCTAACAACTGGAGCAATTATTTTGCCCGGAAACTCGTGAACGCATTGAAATGAGTCCATCACAATAAATTTTTCATACGAACTATAAAAATTCGTGTCTTGTTGAAATTTTCGCACGTTAATTGAATTAAAACAATCGAAAAGCTTTTCTGATTTTTATATTCGTTCTGTGAATGTTTTATTTCTTGACATTCATTCCCTCGACGGAAGCGGATTGTTGTTTATGGGTCCTTGCAATCACGCCGATGGAACAATAATCACAGTACGGTAACTAGCAACTGACGAGACATGTGAAAGTAATGGATAAAAAAAAATGTTTTATCTACATACGATATAAGTTATGATAATGCAGCGATTTAATATATGTCGTATGAAAACTGGTAACGCATAAATGTATCACACGCAGGTATATATATATATATATATGTATTATATCAATAGCAGCCCCGTTGATTTGAACTGCGTTTGAGACGGGCTGGAAGATAGTAGTCATGAATAATTTATGTAATGATTGGGCGAACATTTCTGGTGTTGAGGTATGGGTTGAAAACGTACATGATGTTGTAATGACTTAAGGGATTCAGTTCATTCATTTAAAAAAGAATGAAAAAATTAAGTAGGATATTTTTGATTGTAATTAAGATTCTAATACGGTTTAAGTATAATTAAGTCTTCCAGCGTTGCTTTGTGATTTCGATAGATTGAAATAAGAACCACTTTGATCGTTTAGATAGTGATAATTGATGAGTAGAGCACTTGCGGTACCCGTACCGTTATACGGAATAAAGGATTATTGGCCTGGAGGTATCTCGGGCTACCAACAGGACTTGTTTCAATGAAATTTTATAATTGTTAATTTCGTTTCTCTTTCCGGAAATTCATGTAAAATTATTTTCAGTCTTGGACCGTAAGTTTCCAAGTTGTTTCACTTATTAATGGATTTATCTTTCCTTCGGCCCCTTTTACAAGCAGATCGAGCCGCGTCCCGCTACAAGTTGAGGCGATCCCGATGACCGTGCTGCGATTTACCAGTCCTGCGAAAGCTGCTCCCTTCCATCGGTAATACCTTGCTAATGGTGGAATAAGTTCGGATGGACGTTTATGCTCCGAGGATTTCGAAAAGGATTTTCCCGCTTATATTTTATTTTACATTTACGGCACTCCTCGTCAGAAATTAAGAAAGGAAAAAAAAAATAAAATAATAATAATAATAATAATAATAACAAAGTATTGCTCTCAGAAATCTACATCATTTTAATATTAATTAATCGCTGGTAAACGGTTAATTTACAAAATATTATGAATTATTACTGCATTGTGAATGTATTATTATATTATAATTTTGTCTTGCCCAGCTTTTTTTTTTTTTTTTTTTTACTGTACATTCATCAATCACGGAAACAACTTCACGTTATCCGCGTATCGCAGAATCCAGGACGTGTCCAACCTGTATTCGCATTAACTTGATCGTTTTATGATGCTTTTTGTGTGGATCTCTGCTACAGCTCAGTGATTTACCTCAAGGTGAACTCTTTTTTTTTTTTTTTTTTTTTTTTTTTTTTTTTTAATTTTTTTAAAAATTAAAAATGTTCCTGTTTTGGGTGTCATTTTTGAGAAAGATTTATGTATCACTTGAATCATGTGCATTATATGCAAAATAAAACGTAATCCTGCTGCTCGGCTAATTGGTTCGACCGTTTGATGAAACATTTTTACGGCGCAGACGTGGACACTTGCACCGGCCATTATTACATGTGTATCCGTGAAATGTTCTGTCGTGGTTTACCTTGGGTGATGCTTAAGAAAAAAAAAAAAAAATGTGTTCTCGACCTGTGCAGTCGCCGTCCATTCCGGTGTCCAATTGTCCCTTCAGCTCTTTTTCGCGTTGCTCGAAGCATCAAAGAGGGAATTTTCCGAATTTTTTTTTTCACTCAGATCTTTGGACGACAATCTTTTCTGCCTCCGATATTTTAATCGCCGCCTACGGATCTCGAGCCGTGTATTTGGTAATTGGAAAAAATTTTTACTTGCATAAAACTGGATACCTTGACGGAACTCGGTCGAATTCGCGCATAACCCGGGGCTAATGTCGCATTGAATTTGCAATGTTTTCATTCATTAATGATATAATTCCACAATAAAAAGAGCCGATTCCGCCTTGTTACTCCATTCTTCTGTTTGGTTCTTATATATTGTGAGTTATGGTTTTTCACGGGGAAGCGGAGAGGTCGTGGCACGGGATGGAAGGAAAAATCCTTTTTTTTTTTTTTTTTTCCCCCCAAATTTATTGAGCAATAGAAATGATTTGTAGCTGCGTTGGGAGTTGGAGAAAAGAAGAACTTGCCATCTTTTTAATTGAAATTAGAATTCATTAATCCTAAGGAATTTTTTTTCCACTACGTTTGGACCGAAACCCGAGAAAAATCCTCCATTCTTACCCTATGAAAAGTCGAAATTTTACATTTTTCACTGTACTTTTTTAACTTTATTAAAATCATTCCTCAGTTGCCAATATATTAAATTGATAAACGATGTCTTTGAGAAAATATTATATCGAGTCTTTTAATTTTTTTTAGTGACCTATTCACATTAGACTATCATCCGCCACGTATAACCGAATTAAAATAATTGAAAATTAAAATTTTATTTTATTATTTTTTTTTTTCCTTTTTCTCCCACTTAACCTTCTTCCTTCTTTCATAAGTTTTTTTTTTTTTAAACCATATTTATTATAGTGGATTAATGTCGAAATACATTGAGATTGGGGGTTTCGGAAATCCTTTACGAACCTGAACCTGAATTTTTTTTTTTTTTTATGAAATTCAATGAAAAAGTCTGTTCGACGTCACAAAATAACCGGTTACGATATAATAATTTTATTTTATTGCCTTTTTTTTTTTCTTGTTTTAATTTTAACGAAACGTTGACGATGATAATGGTGATTACATGACAGAAACCGATCATTAGTTTTAGGAAACAATGTAAATATGTGCACCAAAATTGTATGGAAGGTTCGAGGACCGAAAAATGAAATCACTTTTCTTTTATGCATATTGCGGCTGCAGATCGGAATCTTGTATAATTTTTATTTAATTTTTTTATTTTTTTTTTATTATTATTTAGAGTAAATTTCTGTACTAAAATTAGAGTGTGTAGTAGAGGAGAAAAAGAAGATTAACGACTTCGAAATTATTTTGTAAAATTTCTCAAACACAAAAAAAGCTTCGGGCTTCAAAAACTCTGTTTATTTCCTTTTGTCCCTCACAGCGGAGAATGTCTTCAATAACAATTATTTTTATGGCCACTTGAATAAAAATGTTTAAGGATCCCCAAATTAATTTTTGTTTTTTTTTTTTTTTTTTTTTATGGTTTCATTTGAAGTTTTATCTAAAAAAAATTTCAATATTCTGTTTGTCTGTTATATAAATCACAACATATTTAAGATGGCTGAGTTAAAATATAACTTTATGATTTTAATGAAACATAAACTGGGCAATCAATCTTTTTGCTTTAAAATATTGTAATGATGTATATGATTGTTTATTTTTTTTTTTTTTATTTTCGCGATTCGCGTTTCGTTTTTTAAGTTCTCAGTCGATGAAACGGAGCAAATTTATCGAGTTCTCTAGCGTCAGTCTTTGGACCGTTCGAATTTTTGGCACAGCGGTTTATATGGGGAAAGCACAAGGAGCTTTCACTGTGTCAGTGCTCCCATTTCCTCCCCCGAGAGTGCAGTCGAAAAAAAGCATAAACGTTGTAGAAACAAAGTTTTGCGTACCAAGTATAAATTTGTCAATCCTCGATTTGAAAACTCGAGTTCCCCGTTTGCAAGAGCGGGAATAGCGAAACTTTTTCTTTTCTGCTGTAAATGCCGTAATCGGAGGAGTGGAAAAATGAGAGAAAAACAACAAAGGGAAATAAGTTGTGCATTTAGAAAACAAACCATGATTTGGAATCGGTATAAATCAGAGAGAAAGTGTGTACCGATGTCTTAGGGGTTGAATTGAGTTCAGTTTTCCACCTTCATCCCCTTTCCCTCTTTACTTTCTTTTCCTTCCTTCAAAGTCATGAAACTTGTCTTAGTTTCCCGTAATTCACTCAGGCACACAAGGCTATGCTCTCTTCATTTTTATTTTTTCTTTTTCTTATTTCGACGTTTCTTTCTCGTTTATTTTTATGACCTTCTTTTCTTTTTCACAATGAAGGAAAAATTGTTTATTTATGTTTTCTTTTTTTTTTTTTCTGCATGGAACTTTTCTCCCTTTTTTTTCCTTCCACTTTCCCTGTGCTTCCCACCCCCCCCCCCCGGGAACCATTCCGTCAGTGCAGTGCAGACGTTAATTAGTCATTTACCGAGGTGCATTCGGAAGTGTGCAACCGGGACAATTTTAAGGGCGGTTTCATGTGCGAAATTCCTACTGAAATTTTTAAAAAACTTTCGATTCGTCAAGTGTTGGGTAAATCAGAGATTTTCCGGGTCTCCACCGGTGCAACTCGAAAGGAATTATTAATGGCATAAACCGCTATATAAATTATTATTTTTGAATCGTTTACAAAGTGCAAATCGCGGCGTAATTAGCTTTTTCATTCATCGGTATCATTCTCACCGATATAATAAAAATAAATAAATTGTTATTATCATTATTTTTTTTTTCCCACGTAAATTGAAAGTTTCGCATCGCATTTTGATTTTGTAGTTCAAAACAATGCGAGTTCCACTAAGCAAACATGCCTTAAACGTTGCGGCATATTTTCGAGCTGCCTTATTATATATATATATATATATATTTTCATTATATACGCAAGTGGCGTCGTTTAAGTTGACAAATTTATGAATTGAGTAACAAGCTCTTATTTTAAAAAGGAATCTCTTGTAAAGATTTAAAATCAAATTTTATGCAGCCATCCTCTCCTTTTCTGTTCTTTCAAAATTCATAATTGCCGTAAAATTGTTAATAATTATATTGTTAATGCGCGCAACATAAGAATTTTACATTTTTTTTTTATTTTTTTCATATTTTCCAAAGTTTTGGCCGCCTCTTAATCTTCCTTCTTTTTTTGGTGCGTTATATAAATCGCGAGATTTCGGTCCAGGCTTGATCGTCCTCCCTAAAGAGAAGCTGATCCTGTTTTTTTTTCATTTGCAAAAAGGAAGTAATCAATGCGCCTTCGAAGCTGTAAGCGCTTCGATGTTACGCATCCGGTTATTTTGAATTATTTTATATAACAAACAAATATAATTTTCTGCGTCCTCAATCGGTTGCCCCGGGGCTGATCCGTAAGTTATCATTTTGATAAAGTTTAAAGTTAAGCAACGTGGCAATTTTTGGTCGATGCTTGCAGGGTGTCGCCGATTGCGCGGTGGAAGCACTCGGCTCTGTCACTTTCTCCTTTTTTTTTTTTTCTTTTTCCTATTGGAAACCTGGAAATTTAGTTATTCCTACCCTTGGATCATCTTCGGCGGGCGATGCGACCGTCACCCCTGGCGGGTCGGAGCCCAGGGGTTGTCGTTCCGATGCGATCGCACCCCGTTTTCCAACCCGAACCTGGACGTGCACCAAGATTTTATTGCGACTTTGCCGGTCCCCGCATTCATTACTGGAACAATAAATTTTTATTACTCTCCTTCTCCCCGCCATCATCTCGATTAGGCAGGGCAAAAAGAGTGATCATTTCCATTCTCCTTCTTCTTCGTCACCTTCGTCTTCTTCGATCCTCTTCGTAACTTTTAAATTTCCCGTTTCAATGATTTGATTTACTAATTTAATTAAAATTTCTTTGTTTTTCCACCTTCTCTTAATAACTTTTCCATTCGAAAAAGAAATCGAATTGAGGTTAATTGATCTTTTTTTTTTTTTTTTTTTTTTTTTTATCTCCTTTTACCTCCCCGTGTTTTTTTCTCGCTTGGCCCCGCGCTTCCTCTCGTTCGAGATATGGAATCCGCCGCTTTTCAGCGATCTCTCGAAGGTGACGTCGACTGCGAGGTTCGGTCTCGGATCCGCGATCGCTTGCCCGCCGGCTTTTCCAACCTCGGGACGAAGGTTGGATAAGCGGCCGATTTGTCGAGCGCAGTTTTCACCGTCGCTCTTTTGCAAGAATTAAACGAAAAAGGTTAAAAAAAATAAATAAATAAGCAAAAAAAAAAAAAAAAAAAAAAAAAAAAAGCTTCATCCAGACGGTTTGCTCTGAAAGCGATATCTTTTCGCCGTACTCCGTTTGAAAATAAGTCATTCCGAGCCAGCGTTTTTCTGCTTCTGAATCGTTAAAAATCCTTCTCCTGACCGCTCTATTGCCGTTTCTTACTTAATCAACCACGTCGATTTATTACGCCTTTTCCTTTTCTTCATTAGATTTTTCTTTTTTTTTTTTTTTTTCGGTGCGTGTCTTGCATGCAATGGGGATTTGCACGTTAAAAATGCACAATTTTACGACCCCTTAACATTGGATTATGGCCTCTGTTTTGAAAATACAGCTATGGACTTGCTATATATATATATATATACATATAACGAAGGAGAATCGGTAATGAAAGATTAAAATTACACCCGGGTGTAGATGGATTTTTTTTTCTTTTTTAATCGCGGCGTAAGAATAGATCATATATAAGGAGTATTGCATTAAGAGTAGGCCGCTTCTCGAACGAGCAAAAAAAGGGAAAATTTTTTTTTTTTCATTGAGATGAAATATCAGCTTAGGAATTATATCTTTAAATGGCCCTTACCGATATCATCAAGTATGAAGCCGTCATCGTGAAATAAGAATTTTTATTGGGACCAGTCACAAGCAGATTGAACATTTTAAATTTAATTATCCGGAGGAGATTACAACATCGGGAGAACTGAAAGTGATTTATATTATGAATGAATTATAGTTAAGCTTTCTTCAGCCGGTTATTAAAGTTGTTTGAAGCGATGCAGATTTTGTACGATTTTCATGCAAAGCTTTTTCTGCAGAAACAAAATTCCGGTCCAATCCGAAATCGCGGATTTTTTTTTTTTTTTTTTTGTTTCTTTGCTTAATTTTTCGATGCTTTCGCGTTCGACAGCAACTTTGCGCGAACCCCGTTTTCTCTCAGCATTCACCCGTTCGCGAACCCGTTCCCTTGGAATATTTTGGATTCTTTTTCTCTCCCACACGCCGCTGGGCGCGTTTTGAATTTTTTTTTTTTTTTTTTTTTTTTTGTCGCGTGAATAATGGACTTTAGCTAAATTGACGTCGAAGGAAAAATCCACCGCGGATATCGTTCCGGAAAGTCATTTTCCACAGCATCCGCCACGCAAGTGTCGCACCCCCAACCTGACCCGAGATGTTGGGACCGATTTCCGCATGTTAAAACATCCGCGGATTCCGCCGCGCGAGGACAACTCAATTTGCAAAATGCTTTAGGAGCGTGCGGTCAGATAAGTTACGTTTAAAAAGGAGCAATTGCGCCCGATGTGCGCTTGTGACTGGACCGGTTCTCTTATGCGCCGGGCGAAACCGAACTGATTTTTGTCGCCTTGCAAAGGAGGAGATCATTGCTTGCTCGTCGGTGCTGGCAAAAACGGAACTGATCTGCATGCGTGTGTGTGTGCACCTTCAGTCCGTTCGTTTATCCATCCAGACATTCGCCTTTCCCGCCGTTAATTTGACGGAGACCAAAGCTTCGTGCATGGAGGCATTTGGACTATTGTCATCCACGTTAAGGCACCTGTTCATTTTTATGCTACAATGCTTCACAATTGGTTTTTTCGTTGGGCAGACAGTTTTTTAAAGTTAGGAATTTGTGTAAACGTTAAAACATCGCGCGATTCCCATATAAAATCCCGGGCGAAAACTTGTATTTGTATTTTGCAGCTGCCGAGAATCGAGGTAAAAAAAAAAAAAGAAAAGATACAGCTATCGAATGACATCAGTTTGCATTTTGCTTGTGCAATTCCTGTCAAAATGAAATAAGTAAGAATGATTTTAATAAAACAAAATAAAAGGATCAGCTGCAGTGAAGAGTCCCGCAGGACATAAAAAGAACCATCGGAATTGTCACAAACTTTTAAATTATTACTTTTTTCACTCGATACGTAAATGTTTTCCGTCTTAAGTTTGGGGGGGG
>JAOWBB010000002.1:1424263-1444369 GCA_028565995.1 Ricinus marginatus
CCCCGTTTCGTACCTTCTTGCAGGAATTTCTTTTCCTAATTTTTAATCGTATTTTTCCCTTTGATTTCAGGTAAGTACGCTGGAGAACGTGGTTTACTCTTAATTTTTTCCCGTTCGCAAAGGTAAGTTTAAAGATATTAATGACCTGATCTGCTGTCAAAAAATGTGAAAATCGCAAAAGACAGGGACACGGATTTAAGGTTAGATAATTGGACATGTCGCATAACGCAGGTTGATGTGTTTTTTTAATATTATGTCACAAAATTTGATTTTTAGCGTGTATTTTTAATATCTTGCGCGAGCGGCTCTCGTTCAGAATGAAGGTTCAAAATTCGAGCACTTGAGTTTTGCAGCTATTCCATTTTTTTAATGTGATTAATATTCTGTTCCCGCCAGCGTTAATTCTTCAGATATTTACAAATGCTATCGTCGGTTTAAAAAAAAAAAAAAATTTACCAAAAATCTGCATGAGAATTGTACAACAAATTTTGAACAATTTAACCCCTTGGTGGTAGCCAATTCACACAGCGATTCTAATCGGTTTTTGTGTGCAAGCAATTTAACTATATCAGAAAAATTGAATAGCTTTCAATTTTATTTTAAAAAAATATATTCCTGGCCGTGGGCTTGTCATTTTTCGATACTTTTTGTTAAGGTTTTCGATACACACAAACCCGGGACTAGATGGAAAATTGTTAAGGCTCTTGAAGTTTGTGAAGGATACAAATTCAAAGTCCGAAGAAAGATTGATCCATCAAAATTTCTCCCGGAGAAATCAAAATCCTTTTCATGTCAAGATCAGACCTTTCTTGCAGCTTCAATGGACAAAACTTCATCCCCCAAAAATCATTACTCCGTCAAATTTCGACCTCGCCTCAGGTCCCGCAGCCGAGAGGGTTGTCATTGTCTTTTCAAAGAAAGTCAAAATGGTAACGGTTGCCCCGCAAAGTCAATCGCCTCGCCTTTCCCGACTCTCGATCGGGCCGACGCTTCGCCAGGTACGAAAGGAATGCCACGAAACTTTTTGGCAAAAGAAAAACGTGGAATTAACATCCTTAAAGATTTGCTGTTAGCGCTAATCTGGTTTGACGCATCAAACGAACCGTGTTGCCCTTACCTTTTTCGATATTATTTATTCATTCGGTTTAATCGCTGCAAATTGCAGGCAAAAAAAAAACGCCCAAATTATTGGCTCAAGTTGTGAGGTAAACTGCGTTTACTCCCATTTAAGATTAGGACGTTTGCTTCATTATAAAGTTTTCAGCAACCTGTTTTTTTTTTTTTTTTTTTTTTTAATGTGTAGAGTACAGGTTCGAATAGGATGCAGCACTTGAAAATGATGCGGGGATGCAAGCTGCCAGCTGAGACTGGATGAAGATTTGCAAGTTTTTGCATCATGTACATCTTACAGGACGGAGATGAGATACGGTTTTCGTTACCAGATCTGCGTTTTTAACAGACTTGAGCGTCCCGATATTAATCAGTTTGAGTTTTCGTTTTATGATTTGATTACAATAATTTTTTTTTTTTTTTTTTTTTTTTTTTTTCATATTAATTTTCAAAACTGAATGGCAGTTATTTTGCATCCGCACGTCGTGAGCCACTTGTTTTCATTATGTGTACAATTCATAATTATATTCAATCTTACTTTACGATGTTGCGTCGCGGATTCACAAAACCCATTTCATGTTTCCCGTTTAAACTTCTGATACATTTTTTTTTTTTTCTTTTTTTTTTTTCATTCCAAACTTTTATTGGGCATTCGCTTTAACCGTGGCGATTCCCCCGGCCCGACGATGACCGCTGGATAAAGCGACAACGGATCTTGGAATGAAAAAATCTTGATTTCGGGCATGTTAACAAGTTTCGCCCAGTGGGAAACATCTTTAGTTAGGTGCAAAAAAACTATCGAAGTCAAAACTTATCGAACATCGATGCGTCTTAATTAATCGCATCTATTTTTTGGCCATTTTCGTCCGGTCGCGATCGCCGATCCATCTCGGGATATAGCCCATTTTGGAACGGCACCGCCGGGCAAAATACCCATTTCCGAATGCGATGCATTCAGAAGTCGCTTCGGTCTCTTCTAAATTACGAAAATCCATTATGACATCCCGGTTATCAATAAAATCTTTTATGTGGTCGACCAAAAAAGAAAAAAAAAAAAGTTGATTTTCAGAAAATTAACCGTCTGGTCATGCATTTAGTCGGACTTTTTCGTTGACAGCTAAAAAGACCTCTCGCTTGAGAGCTTCTGCGTCTGCATCTTGAGCAATTGGCCTTTCTCCAAAGCAAAAGTCACCTGCTCTGAACTTTCTCAATCAATGTTGGCACCTTCTGTGAAAGTATCATTTTCCCGGGAACACCTGTTACCAACTTTACAGCCAGATTGGCACTGTTCCTTAGTAGGATGCTCGGTTGAATTACATGAGGAGTATGCGTCGTTGTGCGCCCTTTTCCTTGGTGGTCCCCCTGCCCGGCCCGGCTCGCATCAATAAAGGCGTGTCCGGCGCCTTGCTCCTTTTTTTTTTTCCGCGCATGCATCCGATCGGCGGGCGTCGCCGGATGGGAAGCTCATCCCTCGGCATGTGATTTTCCGTAAAAAGTAAAAGGCTCGGAGATGCGGCGAAAACCGTACCGCTGAGAAAAGCGATGAAATAAACCGGTGGGAACACGGAGAATCGCCAATAAGGTGAAACGTGCCACTGGGAGTTATCCTTCGGACAGAGATGGATAAACCTGTGGTGGAATACAAAGATGAAAAATCTTACGTAAGATTGACACGGCGCGTTGGGCGAGACGGGAAAATTTCTCGGGAAAATTCTACAGTAATTGTCTTCGGGCTCCGACATCTTTTTCCTCTTCTTTTTTTTTTTTTAATTTTCCATTTTCTTTCCGCGGCCAACGATTAACTAACCTTCTGAAAAGTTTTATGCAAGCAACGAAAGGCCTTGCGAAAAAGAGCTCGGGACGAGACCCGCTTCGATCTTCGCGAATTCGGTCTCGCAAATTTTCCAACGGCAAACCTAAACGAGTTCAAATATTGAAATTCGAATCTGTTTATTGAAAAAAAATTCCGCTGCAAGGAATGTAGTTTTTAAAAATCGCATCCGTTCGAAAAATTTTTTAACGTTATCCGAGGGTTTTTTATCTTGAAGCAAAATCCTTTATAAGCCGGCATAGCTGTCGGAGTAGATTTTGGTGCAGGCAACTATTAGCGGCCGATAATAAGTGTCCTAAACGAACTCCGCCATAATACCCCTCTACCTTGATTTTAATTCATTCCAAAGTAATGGAACTGACGGACTGCAAAAAATTGGAAGAGTTGAGGGTTGAAACTTGAGATATCAAATATGGAAAATAGGGTCGGACACATTGACGATCGTGGAGTGGCAGCGAACAAGAACGTTACCCCGTTTCCTAAACGATAATTTTCATGTCAGAAACAATATTACGGAGAACGGGATGAATTAAAATCGTCGAGCAAATCCTTTATTATTTTCAATTAATGCGCCTTTAATTGTAGACAAATTATTTCCTCGGTCAAAATCACGGCTTCAGCGTGTTCGGTCTCGGACACCGACCGGGGTGCCTTTAAAACCGAGGCGATTTCTCGCGTTCCCCGGGCATATATCGCGGCGGAACCCGGATGCACTTCGGGAACACGGCGCCGCAGCGAAATTTTCGCCGCTCACTAGCCCGATGCTCGGATTCGAAAATAGAAAAAAAAAAAAAAAAATTCGCGATTTCCTCCTCGGAACGTCTAAACGTTCATATTCCAAGCGATTTGCTGCAGGAAGCGTTAGCCGGTTGTTTGCGTCCATCAAGCAGCGGTCCTTCCTCGCCCTTCCTCTTCCGTTACGTCCATCCCAATTGAAAATGATGTGCACGTGACAGCAGCGGTTTTCTTTCTCATGGGCCCTGTTTTCCTTACATCCTCCACTTTTATGACTTAAACTTGACCATTTTCTTCATCAAAATTTATATTTTTTGTTTATCCTCTCGTATCTTTTTTTTTTTCTCTCTCTCCCGTTTCAAATGCGTGAGGTCCCTCCTTGGCATTTGTCTGAGCTGAAATTGGAAGTGTTGAGATCGAATTCATAAATCTGGTTTAGTCGTCCGGCAGCGTAAAATGAAAATCCTTAACATTATTTGGTATGTGTATATATTTTTTTTCTTTAATGAATCAAAATTAATATTAACACAATCCAATGTTAGTTAACTTCTGCGTTTATTTATTTTGTGAAATGAGTATTTTTTAAAATAATCATAAATATTTCGATATTCATATATTATTGATTATGGCTCACGATGAAAATATTTTAAACTATCGTACGTAATACAGGTTTTTCTTTTTTTTCATTGGTGGAATAAATTTTTTTACAGTTTTCTTTAATGTCTTTAACAATAGGCTAGTATTTATTTGTGCGCGTTCGTTATTTCTGTTGATCATATGATGTTTTTCGCGGTACGATACAACTTCAGATTTTCCCCTTGCCCACTCTTTTAAGTTGAAAATTAAAGACGATTCCGTTGAAGTTATCCCGACGTCTACCTGCCGCTTTCTAAGCAATGGGAAAATAAGTTTCAGGCGAAATAAAACAAACACGTTGGAGGATTTTTCGAGTTTCGTAGTAAACCGATGCCCACCTCGGCGCAATCACTCAAGAGGCCAGGAATGGAGGAAGGGGCGGAACAGAAACTGTAATCAATCATATGGCACCCGAGTACTTGATGTAATAATTATACATAAATCAGTTAACCTCCGACAGAAAAGTTGGGTTGATTTAACGTATGTAAGTATACAAAACGAAAATTAGGAACGTCGGGATACTCCTCAATTTCTGGTCTCATTGTCATGTCATCATCTGCCACATATTTCAGCCCAACAGCCCCGGAATTTTATCCTTCGTTTTCTTTTTTCGGTTGTCACGAAAATTATCACTTTTCAGATTTTTTTTTTTTTTTTATTTTTGCGGTGAAAGAAAATCAGAGAAATTCTTTTAAGTCTTTTGCTCATTTACTTCCTGAATTATCTCGCCGATAGATTGATGGATGTTATCGCATCTCGGATAGATATTTCGCATTTCACATTTTTCCCCAAGAGAACGAAAAAAAAGAAAAAAAGAAAAGAAACAAATTTAATAATGACGAAATTATTAAAAACGCTCAACGCACTTCCCTTGACTCCGTCACGACCGGTTGCACCGAGGAGATTTGCTAAGGGGATGATTCGGTGCGCGGGGATGAAGGGTGTGGCTGCATCCGACAGACGTCAATCGATTGTCTGTCAACTCCAGGTCGACTTTACGGTCTCTGTAAACTGTCACATGACATTTCCCGGAGTCCCTCTGCGCAAAACCTTTCCGTTTTTCGCTGAAATCTCTTTCCTCTGCTTGGCTTCTCGACAGCTTTCGCATCCCCTGCACCCGAGAATTGATTCATCCCCGATTTTTCCCGTCCGGTTATTTTCCGAATCATTATTTCTGTTCTCGGCCCGCGGAAGGAAACGAGCCCAGAAGAATAATTCAGGTTTATTTTCCTTTTTTTGTCCGTTCCCATCCTACCCTCTCAAAATAAGAAGGGAAAGGGTCCGGCAAGTTAACTTAAATCCGAAGAACTTCATTTCCGTTTAGTCTCGAACAAAAATCCCGCAACACATCAAGCATGTACCAGTGCGGATTCCCAAAGCAGACAGATGGACGTTTCCAGGCATTTAAAACGCAATATCCGTAGTTTGGACGACAAAAAGACTTTTCCAAATGTCAGTGTTTTTAGAAAAGGTTGATATAAGCTTTGCATTTTATCGGTAGTGCATTTTCGGTGAGGATTTCGCTCTCGAACCGTTTTCGTTCAATTTCTGGTTCCTTCCCTGAAAGAACTTCGGAATTTTTATAACCGGAATCAGAGCCGCGGCTTTAATAAAAAAAAAAAAAAAAAATTTTTTTTAGGAACCTTCGGATCCACTCTGAAATTACACTTGAAAGTGGATGATAATTTTTCCGGGACCCTTATCGGAGCCTCTTTATCGATGGAATGTGCCACGGCTTAGGTCGAACTTCGCTTCGTTCGCGGTGCCCAAAATCGCGTCACCTTTTTCGCCAGTTTCCCCCGCAAAATAAAAAATGTATTAATACGAAATTAAGAACAATTCAAATTAGGTAATATATTGAAAACGGCAAAAAACATTTTTTTGGCCTCTGCATTTAAGGTAATATTGATCATTTCACTCATGTGATGCGGATACACGTGAATAAATTCAAATTCAAAGGCATAAATATTAATCTGATCCGGATGATTTTTCGCTTATAATTAATTGTAAATAACTTTTTTTTTCCATTTCAATCACATTTATTAATTACTTATTATTACATCCATTACAGAAGCGGGTCATTGTAATTCTCTGTCATAAATGTTTTTTTTACAGTAGATTTTACGCGAAAACAAATAATTAACCTTATACTTTCGTATATTAATATATAAAATTCAACATGTGGAATAAATATTCTCGCGGACATCTTTCCCGTTTGTTCGTTTAAACGGTTGTTCGGCATTGTTTTATACATACATATAAAACTGGTATCGAGCATGTTGAAAATGCATCAAGGGAAAAAAAAAATAAATAAATAAATAAATCGAGCAGCCAAAATACCTTAACTCCATTTACAGCGGACATTTGGGTAGCTCGGTTTTCTTGGTCTTCCCATTTCTGTCTCGATTGGTGTTGACTGGAATGAGGAATCGGGAGCAGAGTGGGACCGGGAGCGGCCCAAAGGGAGAAATTTGGAGAATTGAGGTTTTCCCCGCCTAATGTCTTCCACTGTCTTGTCACTCCTAAAACGTTTGCGATACACTAAACTCGAGTCTATTTGTCTATTTACATAAAATGCTCAGATCCCCTTCACAAAAAAAAAAAAAAAAAAGTCAACTTGGAACTGTCTTATAAGCAGACCGAATTTTTCATCTTTCAAATCCTTTTCCATCCTTTCTCCTCCCATTGCATATTTATTGCCCCTGTTTCTTTGCGTTTCCCTCAGCTGTCAAATATATCAGATTTAAGAAAGCTATAAGCCCTAAAAGAATTCGATTGTCTAACTCATTCGACAAATTGATAAAAATGGACTAACGTTTTCCGAATCTCGAGCGCGGGAAAATTTTTCGAAAAAAAAAAAAAGGGGGGCCAACATATGCATTTGCTGACGTGGGGAGGGGGGAGGGGGTGCGGGTGTCAACACACGGAACGGAAAACGGTTCGGGAAAAGATCCGTTCGATAATTTGCAGAATAAATTTCGCAGGATTCGACCGAAGAAATGTTTCTCTTTGAATTAATTGTTAATTCCATTCAAGCTGGGATGTTATTAATAAATTTTACTACTCTCAACCGTGATTGTTTGCTAAATAGCATTCTCTCTCACAAGTTGTGAGGTTTACCTTTTTAAACAAGTTATTCACCGCACTGTATCGCCGACCGTAGCGGCAATAACGAACGTTTAATTGATAGCAAAAAAATTAAACATTTTTTCGTTAAATGACTATTTAACAACGCGGATGATATGTACCGCAGCTATTGAATGTAAAGCGCAAATTCAAACCGATGAAGCGGTCTGTCATTTATGGTTTTCCAGCGTTCGGTCCAAGGACCAGAGCGGTTTTCCGACCGAAATGCAAACATCGGTTCCGATTCTTTTCCTTCCGCACTTCCGAATATTTTGGGGCGTCTAATAAATAAATTATTAATTTTTTTTCCCCGTTTTCCCACAGTCGAAAAATCTGCGTCCCGGGCAATATTATTCCCGAAGGATTCGTAGCCCACGTTGAATGTGACATCGAAAGTTCCGTATTTTAAAATGCAGGGGAAGATGCGGTAAAAACGGAGCTGGATTTGACTTATTTTGAAGAATGTACTCGAAAAGGGTGAGCTACGTGGAATAAAAAGCGAATGCTGCAATGAAAAATCCCCCAGATAAATTAAATGTAATAGTTGTGAAGTTGAAAAGTATCCTGCGGCGCCGGGGACGGGCGGCGCGTGCACGCGTCACTCAAGACAGCGACCTTTCAACTCGCGGAGGCCTTTCAACCTCCGGGACTTATGGATCATCTGTGGAACCGCGTTGTTTTACATAAATCCCTCGTTATTTTTTTTTGTTTCCCGAGCAATGGCACATTAATTTTAAAGATTTAAGTAAGGTATTCCGTGCATCGCGTCGTCTGCGGGGGCTCCCACCGAATTCCTTTCGCGTTTCGGGTCGGTACCCGCCGGCCTCGAAATTTTGGGCGAATCGCCGCAGGAAAAGCGGTTCATCACCTCCGCGTCGCTTGCGGGCGGAAGATCCGCGGAGGAACCGAATCTCGCGGAGGGCGAAAAAAATATTATTTTTCCATCTATGAAAAAACATTTCAACCGCCTTAAAAGGATTTTCTCCACCCTTGGCAGTTACCCTTATTTTCATATCCGACGAAAGCAAAGCCATAAAATGATAAAATATTATTAAGACAATTTGTTAGTCCGCAGTGAAAACTTCCCCAAAATGGAGTTAAGAATGGGAATTGCTCATTTTTCCCTGGTTATTTTTTTTTTTTTTTTTTTTCCTCCTTTGCTTGAACGTCGCGATTTGCCACCAGAGGCGGAGCTGCAGGAACGGAAAGTTTTGGGCAGAAGATAAAAGCGGTAAAATTCGACGGTTGCATAATCAGATTTGAACAAAACAAAGAAATCCCGGAGTTTTATTTATCATAATACATGCGAGGCGGAAAAGTAAGTGAATAAATTTAAATATTCCTTATTTACCCATGTCACGTATGACTAGCACACCTTTCTGTGACAACTAAAGAACTCCGGGCAAAATAAAATAAGGGTAAAGGAAAAATTCGGGAGAAGCAGAAGCAGGAGAAGAAGAACAAGAGCAAGATGAGGAGAAAAAGGTGTATAATTTGTTATAATTTGCCTCGGGGAGAATCGTTCCGATGCACGTTTGTTTCCTTTGTCAAAGGTGATGAAGAAATGGAAGGAAAAAAAAAAAAAAAAGAGAGACAGAGATGGAAATCCAACAGCAGAAAATTAAAAATTTTTTTAATTTTCACACAGTATCAATATTTTTATTCAAAACCTTTTCTCCTGCGTTCGCAAGATGCACGCGAAAAATATCTGCGATCCCCGAACGCAAATACGTTCAACTGGTGCTAAGACCTGCACACCTTCGCCCAAAGGTTCTTTTTTTTTTTTTTTTTTTTTTCCTTTTACACGTTCAAAGACGCTCATGAACTCCATTAATCTTTATTGAAAAATTTATATAAATTTAAAGTCGTTTGCATCCGACACCGCGGCTTTTACGGTTGCGGAGCGAATGTTTTGCGCCGATCACGACATATTATTCGGTCCGCAAGTCGCGCATTTGCAATGTGCTCGCGGACGAGTTGCCAACCCGAGCACCTCTCAATTTCGAAAACAGGGGCCCGAAGTCCCCGCAATACTGGGCGGCCGGCAGAAAGAAGGTACGGCGAGCGTGTTCACCCCTTATCAGGTTCAAATGGGCGGTCACAACTGTTTAATATAAAATATTTTAAACGGTTATTCACATCTGAATGATTCATAGTGGAGGGATAAGATCAAAATGATTTATGCGATACAAGTATATAAATCTTGTAGAAAACTTTAGTTTTAAAATTAAGCTGAGTAAAAAGAAAAAAAATGGCTTCCGTTGTTTAGGAAGGTATAAATTTACACGGTTCGGATGCCGTTTTTAGCGGGAGAAATGACGGTCCCCGGTCCCGACTTGCACGGATTCCGCATCAAACGAGACACCCATTTGTGAAGTGTACAGGAGAAAGAAATTAATGATGTTTGGTGAACCAGGTCCAGGTGCGCAATGCACAGTTCGACTCCCGGCGATAATTGACCTCATTCATCCATCTTTACCTTACCTATCTCGCATCGCTTAAGCGGGGCACAGGATGCTCGGGTGATTTATGTCCTTAGTCAATGACAATGACTCATAGACATGCGCACATTGCGGAAGTGACAGATTTTGACGATTTATGGTCAATCACTAACTGCAGGGTCCTGAGAGAGAGGCAAGGAACGACGACGTTTTATATCCCGGACCTTTTCGCAGCCGAGGTTTTCATCTCCGCTCTTTTCTTTCCCTCCCCTTCCCCCGCCGCCCCGACTCGCCTTCGCCGGCGGGCGAAATCCCCGTCCTTCGGCAGAGTTAATTGTCGGTCCGTTTCCATGGCACCGCGACTCCGGACGCGGAAACAAGACGAACCGCACGGAGCGGGACCGTCTTGACCGGCAATTTGCGCTCGCTTCCCTCTTTGCGGGGGGAAAGTCAGACCGCCGACGTCTGCGCTTGGCCCGATTTCGTCTGCACACAATTTCTCTCCCCCCCCCCCCCCCCCGCGACGGAACAAGACCGGAGAGGGGGACGTCGGACCAGACGGCGAAGGACGGTGACGTCACTTCCCGTTGCGGGAACCCCAGGGCGGAAAAGCGCGAATTTCGGGTGAATGACGGGCGGCCGCAGAATCTCGGATTCGAAAGGACGAGAAGAAAAACTCCTCGCTGTATGTAAACGACTGCTACGAAACGCTCGGAATCGCTTTCGATTAACAATGCCCGGAGAGTTGACAGAGTTTGACGATTTATGGTCAATCACAATATCGGGGACATTTACCAAGAAAGCAATTTAGATAAATTTTTAAAAGGACTCGATGCAAACGTTTATCGACTTTATAAATTTTCGTCTAAATGATCGTTATTTATAATGGTTGACATGCAGAGTGCATGCGGGGGAAGAAAGAAGAGAAAAAGGAGAAGAGGCGAAAATGAAACTTAACATTTTGCCGGGCCATAAGGGGTCTTTATGGCCTTTCGCAGGGGTCGCGGAGCGAGAGACGCGGGAGGGGTTGAAAAAAGTGTCAGGAGTCCCTGAGAGGGTTTGTTCTTAGATTGATGGCTTTCAGCTGCAGAAAATGATTGCCAAAGATCGATGCTCGAGGATTGATGGTCCCAATATTTTTCTTCGTTGCTTGTTTTTAACCAACAGAAATCGCGTTTTTTTTTTTTTTCTTTTTTGGACTTTTCCGTTGCCTCCCGGCGAAAAAGGGAGATCGTGCGAGGCAGCGAAGCCCGGGGAGAAGAAGGAAAAAAAAAAAAATCAGGTACCGGAATCATTTGATTTTTCTCCGGGCTTCGGTGCCTGATTTACATTTGACCGATTGCTGTTGGCAAAATGTTTGTGCAGTCGGGGATTTTCTTCACCCTTTGGACCGAGACTCTCTTCCAGGTGTCGCCGAAAACCTTTTCCGAAAAAGCGCAACGATTTCATCTGCCATTCATTACCTTACATTCGCACGAATCAGTTTTATTCCTGAAGAAAGGAAGAGTCATTATTCATGTATCTGTCGTTGGTATTGTGGGGTTAAAATCTCCGGCTGAGTGAAGTAGAATAACTTTTTGGGTGTCTGCATTTCAGAATTATTGGCATTATTACATTTTTTGGGTCTTTTTTTTTTTTTTTTTCTTTCTTCCGTTCCCTTCGCTCTACCTACCCCCCGAGCATTAATGGCCAACGCGGATTCTTTCGCTACATTAGTTTTCCTTATTCGAGGATTATTATTTTCCGAGTTCGCATGCAATTGAAAATGATTGTTGCGAAGGGTTGAATCAGAATCTTTGCACGTTGCCATCTGTTCCGTTGCAAATGACTTGAATGAATGATGGATTTACGACGTTAAAGACAAAAGGACCCAGAAACGGCTTTTTCCAACGTTCCCGTCCCTTTTCCCCGACCGTGAGCTTTATCCGCGCGACATAAGCATCGAACGGCCCGAAACGGGTAATTTATCGCGAGCAGATGAAAATTCTGCCGGCTGCAGCGGCTCCCGACGTGGACCCTTGCGCTCGATATGCTTTTCCACGTTGCGGCTTCATTTTTGTACGTCTACGCGCGAGCAAAACGAATACGTTCGCGCACATTTGAATAATCAAACAATGCACACAACACCCTAACGTGCTTTTACCGCATCGCACTTTCGTGCCCGAGGTTCGTTCGTCCGTTTGAGCTGGTCGAATTTTCACCGTTTTGAATTGCTATTAAAATAAACCGGATTGAACGCAAACCGTCGACGTTCGCAACTTCTCGGTTCGACGCGCCAACCTCGGCGCATGTAAAATTTTCCGGATGCGTACGTATAATCTGGAGGAGATTCGTCTTGTACGTTCGGGACGCTTACCGTAGCGATTGCTTCCCTTCGAATGAGACGTGTTAAGGTGATTTCGCCCTGTTGGCAGCGCTCGCGCCAAGGCGGCCGAACGGCCGAAACCTGGATCCGCCGCGGAAACGGAAAATGAGAATAATTTGAAAGTCGGTGATGGATGTTTTTTTATTTTAACCATTGGCAGGCATGGAAAAGTAAAACTCTCCGCGGGGAGAAATTTTATAGCCCTGGAGTGAGCCAGAAGGCCGTAAAAACGGCAGCGGAAGGAGAAAGGAGAAAAAGAGAGAGAATGACACGGAGTTTTGCCTTGCTGGCCTATTACAATCCATCAGCATGATTTCTTTGTCTCTCGTCATTTTGAAAAAGCATGAATGGGGAGGTCGTTTTGTTCGGGATTCAATGACAGATTTATGAGTTTAAGTAACT
Organism: Ricinus marginatus; assembly: GCA_028565995.1. Lineage (NCBI taxonomy): Eukaryota > Metazoa > Arthropoda > Insecta > Psocodea > Ricinidae > Ricinus > Ricinus marginatus. The sequence goes on from JAOWBB010000002.1 coordinate 1,436,910, forward strand.
TCTTATCAGAGAGAGAGCAGAATGAAAGGGAATTAATAGCCTTTGTAAGAAGTTTATCTACAAATCACAAAATCATAATATAGAAGAGCTTTTTATTACAAAAATACGCTGGGTGGCAAATAAGAAGTTTTTGATTGTGTGACAGATTTATAGTTTTAGATAACTCCGCGGAAGAAAAGTTGGAAATGTAAAAAGAATATAATGCATAATTCGGGAATAAAATATGTCACGGGTTGTGAATGCCATCCCTCACCCGGAGTCGCTCTTCTAGGGGTTGCCGTTCGGTGGGAGGGTGCCCCTGATTTATTAGGCAATAAAGTATTATAATTAAAGCGAGCGATGATGTCACTCGCTTGCTCCGCGTCTATAAATTTCGTTCTGGGAGGCTTGAACCGCGGATTCATATTGTATGGGCTCAAGGAGACGTAAATCAAAAGCCTCCGTCGCTTTTCGGCCCCCGATCAAGGTCCGATTTTTGCCGTCATTTTGCCGCTTCCCGAAGCCCCCGGTCCGCAACCACTTTCCCCGCGCTTCGGCGCCTTCGTCGATTGTCGCGATCGCTTTTCGGAGTCGCTCACGCCCAAATACCCGTTCTCCCCGCGGCGAAACCTCGATCGAATCTCGAACCGCGAAACCGTCGGCCGAGGGCGCCGCTGCAGCTCACGCGAAAATCCCTTGGCCGAAACTTGGGAACCGGAGTCAATTTCCAGTGAATATCCGACGGGTGGAAAAGTTGCATGATGATGAGACATCAGTCAAATGAAAGAGCAGCGTGCCGGGGCTTTTAAGGGGTGAGCTGCTGCAGGGGAGGGGGTTGAAGGGCTCGAAACTCGCCACCTGGCCGCAGTTCGTCATGTCTGACACATATTCATTACAGCCGAGTTCATTTCCTCCGAAGTTCCATGGATTTATGGATTTTAAAAAAAGGAAAAAAAAAAAAAATAACTTTAAATCATTGTTAACGCGAGCATAACCTGATTTCGCTTGACTAATGGTTGTCAGTTGTGGAATATTCACGTGTAATTAGATCATAATTTGCCGGACTTCTTTCTTTTTTATCTGCATTCGCCATCGTCTGCTTCTCCCGCGCTCCACCATCAAGGAAATTCGTCCCGAGAACCCGAAAACGGTATTCGAGAAACTCGGCCGGCCCCCGGTCATTAAACGAGAGGCCGTTTGCCGGTTTAATCTTCTTGCAAGGCACTTAGGTTAGGTTTTTGTAGTGTGCGAGACGACGATAAAACGAATTATTATTGTTATTATTCACGGTAAATGGCTAATAGAAAAGGTTTCGGGTTCTTTATATTAAAATGTAAATTTATAATGAATGAAATGGGGGACATGAAATGATAATAGATTCGACATCTTGTTAACATTTATGAAACTAATGAACGCTGTGGATATTGGTTACGTAATGGCGGTAACCGTGGACTCAAATTATAGACCTTTTTTATAACGTCATTATTTTTAAGTTAAATCGTGGCGACCAAGTCTGTCTGCAATTCCACCAGACGTAGCATTAAACCCGGAATTAATTTTTAACACAGAAAATTATAGTTTTTAAGCGGAGTCGAGCATGTAAAAAGGCAAAGGGTTGGTGGATGGGCCGCTCAGTTTTCCCATTTTTCCGAGCCCCTCCCCGGAGAGCCAATTTTTTTGGAGCTGTTCGGAAATAATGTTGGCGACTTTGAATGCCGCGAGGAGCGACTTTCTTGAAGCCGCAACGTGCCTCGCACACGTTACAAAGACGCACGAATTAACGGTCCTTCGGCCATCCGGTTTTCGGGTCCTTCGACGTGGACCCGCAATAAATCGTCCGACGTCCGCGTGCTTAATTTTCATTTGGGGAAAAGAAAGGAGAAGCAATCGAGCGGGGGGGGATGCTTTCTGGATTCCATTATTCACCCTCTCGGCGTCCACCCTTGCACCCTCTGCTGCACATGTTGATGCTCGGTCGCTTTTTTTTTTTTCTGCTGCAGCGATAACCTTGACCGAGTTGTTACAGGGGAGGAAAAAAGGCCAAGTTTTTTTTTTTTTTTTTTTTTGCGTCGGTGCTGCTCCACATTTTCCTCCTCCTCAAGCAGCTTTTCCGCCAGCGTTGAAGTTGCCTGCAGCGCGCGTGCGCCTGTGCGAAAGGAAAATTCTCCGTTTGTCGCTCGTTCGTCGCAGCGTAGGAATTCTCCCGATCGGAACCCGTGAGCGCCGCCGGGGCACCGATGAGCGAGAGATCCGCTTCAAAATACGGTGGCGAAATTGTCCCTCCCGTTGGCTCCCGCACCTTTGGGGGCGGTTTTTCTTTTGCGCCGTTCCCCTTTCTCGACAACGTCGCCGGACCGTAATAATTCAGTTCGGCCCCCGACACCCGACCCGTTCCCCGGGTATCAGCAATCGCTTTCGCTTTTCGAAATTTCGAACGTTGCAGCAGTTTCGTTCGGGGGCTCTTATTGTCTGAACAACTCGATAATGGGATCCGCATTTATGTCGCTTATATTTGACTCACGGATGAATACCTGAGATAAAAGTGTAAATCACGCTTTAACTGTTGCTTTGGTCGTAAAATCGTTTTAAGAGCTCGTAAAAGCTGCTGATTTGCCACTCAAGTGCCTGCCGTATTGTCCCATGATTTTTCCCTCCAGCGTTTTACAATAGCCACCGAGTTGTTGTTTTACGGTTTCATTACTCGGTTTCCTATCGTCTCGTGCTCCGATCCGTTTATCCTTTCGACGTTTAATTATTAACAGAAGATATTCCGGGCTACCGTTCCCGTCTTTATGTCTACGCTGACTCGATAAGGTATCGGTTCGTTGGGAAAACCTTTGACATTTAAAGCACGAAATAATTTGGGACGCCGAGTGCCTACCATCGAAGTGCATCCCTTTTGGGGCAGGCGGAGGATAATATTTTTCCGGCCTCGACCATTCAATAACACCCATTCATTGTGATATATGCTCACATGAAAACCTCGTGATGCCGCGCTTCTCATCGGCTATAACTTTTTTTTTAATATTAATATTACAATAATTAATTATTACACCGTGTTAAATGGTAGATTTATATTTTTACGGTACCATGCAAAAAAAATTATTTATAAATTCGCTTGTTAGCGCCTCAGCAATCATGTGAGATCACGATCTTGTTGAACTTCTTTGGATATTTAGTATTCAAATCCTTCACTGGGGCAAAGTGGTATTTGCGACTTATCTCGTACTTGATTAATAGTCATTTCTTCTCTTACCTTTTAATAATATATCATTATACCGTATGATTCCTTGTAAAATGAAATATAATCAGTAACCTCGGCCATTTTCATTGGAAATCGAAAATATTGTTTAAGATAATTATGAAAACATCACAAAATTTGCATGCATGTATTTAATTTAAAATGTTTAACGAGAAAATGTGCTTTATTTGAAAGAGAAGAGAAAAAAATTTTTATTCTCGTTACTTTAGCATTTCAAATCATGATTTCTTTTTTAATACGTACGATACCTCATAGGTAAGAATAACATATAACAACGCCATCTTATGATTGACGTCAATATATTTATGAAGAAGAAAATTTGTATTTAATTATATATTGAGAAGATGACTGATATAGTATCAAGCCTGTAATAGTTTGATAAAAATGTGGTCTTCAAATTAGACAGAGAAAATAGGTCAATTTGACTCCTTATTAAGGCTAATACCATTATTTACATGTTTAAAATCTTGCAGGTATACAATATGTAAAGGAAAAAAAAAATAAGGTTTCATTTACATTATATTGCCATAATTTTTGAATTGATGATACGCGTAAGCTAAAGACGGATGCAAAAGCGATATAATTTTGTTATAATTCGGGATACCTGTCGAAACCTAATTGCGTAGATTTTATCAAATCTATATTAATTTCGATTCCTTTTTCATGCACCTTTGAAGGCTTTTTCAAGCAGTTTGGCCACTTTGAAAGACAAATGGTAATTATCTGATCGAAATCTGGGTCGAAGAGTGCATTGTGTAGAACCTTTCGTTGTAATTCCATCAGTTTCAACATTTTCGAGATTGAGAAAGGTGATTTTTCTGATTGTCGTCTCGAGCTGCAGCGGGAACGATGACAAATGCCATATGAGAGAAGCCGAATTCGGTAATTGCGAATGGCAGGGTATCGACAGTTGAACATTTACGAATACGACCTGCATACGATCGGTAACTAATCGAATCCATTTATATATATATGTGTGTGTGTGTGTGTGTGTGTAATTTCCGCATCAAACAAGCCACAACAGCGTTAAAAGATGGCGGCGCGCACGACGAAAAATGCATAAGACCACATTATTCGCAATTCTGCCCTTTGAATTTCGCGTGCGAATCGAGACGTGACTGTGCGATCGTAAAAAATCATTTTGGTACATTTTCGCCATTCGCGGGCATTCGTGCAGCGCACAGCATTCGGGAGGCAGGGAGAGAGAAACCCGAAAATTGTTTAAAAAAAATTTGACCCCCACAGCGCGTACCTAAATAGGCTGCAGGGTCCAAAATGTAGCAATGTGCCAGTCACCGTGGGCCAATCAATCCTGTGGCCCCAAACAATGCCCACCTCATCTGTTTCTTCTAGAAAACGTTTGATAGACAGTTTGTGTTATTATTTATTATTGTCATGATTCGATGCTTTTTCGTTGATGATTTTAGACTAACTTTTTAAATGGTGATCTGACGATAGAATTCAATTGATTTTTGATGAGATTTCATCTTTTTCTTCTTCCTTGCCTCTTTCCACCTCCTCAGCCGTCTGATTCTCTTCCGCTCCTTTATTCAACGGTTTTTATTCTCGAAATATGATTAATGGTAACAATCGTTTATTAGCATCGCATAAAATTTTTATAACTTTTAACCAAACCGTGCGACCACTGGACTCCTCTTTTATTAAAATGGAAATATATATTAAACTCTGACGCTAATCTAACGGATTTGATTTGGCATATTTATCTCGAAACCAGCCCAGTAGATAGATCCCCGAATAATTTTATTAAAATCTTTACCGGGGAGTGAATGATAAGTTTAATGACAACTTGACGCGAACCGCGACAGGTCTTACCCAATGAAAAATCTCAATTAATACAAATTTTAAGAGCTGCTTACACGTTCGTTCCAGCAGACGTACCCTTCAGTTAACGTAACCTATCATTTTTTCTGACTGTTGCATTCGTGCTTCTTGGACCAAATAATTCCTCAGACGCGGTCGTTTTTTTTTTTTTTTTCTCTTTCTTTTGCCGTGGCTGCTCCTTTCCCAATCCGTCAATGCGCTAAGCCTCTCTTGCATTTTGCCTCTTCACGTGTCCGGTCCGGCTCCGGTTACCAATCTTTCATTATCTGCTTTTCACATTCGATTAACTTTTTCGGTTCTCTTGAAATATGCAACTGCCCGGAGATGGTTCCGTGATCCTCTCGTTGTGCGCCCCGAACGAAAAGCATGCGGTTTTTGATAAATCTTCCAGCCATTTAAATTTCTTATTGCTTTTCACTTCTTTTTTTTTTTTTTTTTTTTTTTTTTTTTTTTACATCTCTTTAGACATATTGAAAAATTTGTTCGGATCAAACGTGAAATCCGATTATTTTTCCATTTTTGTCTTTTTTTTTTTTTTTTTCCTCCTTTCGTCTCCCTCGCGATATGCGAATGAACAAGGGAGAACGTTTTCGTAAAGGAACCGCGAGCGAGAGGAAAAATTCCACTTTAGATAGATCCTTTTAGGCCCCGCGATTCCATATGAAAGGAATAAATGTAAAAAGTAAGTGAATTATGCAGTTCCTCCCTCAAAGAAGAAAAATTCCTCGGGGAGGCTTCCGTGATTGGTTTTGAATACCGCGCCAAAGATGATTTCATCCGGCAAACATCGAAATGAATTTTTCATTTGGACGTTTCAATTGAGAACTTGTGAATTGTGCATCATGAATCCTCAGTCGTGTGGCAATTTTTTTTTTTTTTCTTTTATTTAAATAAGTTCGAGCCGAGGGGGCTCGGGTGAAAATTTTGACTTGGGGGGGGGAAGGAAACCGTGGAAAAAAAAAAAAGGAGGAAAAGCTTCGATCGGAGTCCCATCTCCCGGGGGCTTCGGGTTGGTTCAGTGCCGATTCGCGGCAGCCGCGCACCGAACCGGCTTTGGATTCGGGAATATTCGCGTTCCGTCTATTTTTTTTTTTTTTTTTTTTTGTTTCGAACCTGGATCCCTTGAAAATTTCCGACGACGCCCGAGCAAAACTCGTTTCAATTTTGAATGTTTATTTAAGCAATATTTAATGAATGAGCAAGATCCACTTGACAAATTAACTTATTAGAGGGTACGGCAAAGAGATCCTATGCCAAAGAAGCAATCAAGCACAAGCGCGCATAAATGAAATATTAAAGATTGGTGTCAGAGTCAGACTTCATAATAAAGAAAAGAAAGAGGAAGAGAGAGAGAGAAAAAAAAAAGCTGGAATGATACAGAAACAGGTTTAACTACCCTTTGAAAAGACAATAATACCACTTGACATTGAAGAGCAAAAGGGCAAGAAAACCTGGATCAAAAATCTATCTGTGACAGCTGTCAACGGCTTGTTAGGATTACATCATTCAATCTTTTTGTCAGCCCTTTTATTTCGGGCTTTTTTTTTTTTTTTTTTTTTTTTTTTTGTGAATTCTCCAGACAAATTTTGATGTTCTGAGGATAGACGACAGCTAAGCTTCCCGACGTTAAAAAGGTTAGCGGGGCTTAAGGGGAACGGAAGAAACCGGGAAGCGACACGGCAAATTCCATCGTCCGGAATTACGAGCGCAGGAAACTTCGCTTTGGATCGCTGATAATTAAGTTAAATTCGACGTGTTAAAAAAAAAAAAAAAAAAAAAAAAAATTGCTCGGGATGCGCGACGGCCGGGGAGGGAGAGGCGCAGGTTCGCCCGCGGTTTCGCGCGCAGGGAGCTCCGCTGACCGGTCCGCTTTGGATGGGGAAACGCGCAATTTGCTCCGTTCGCGGGCGAGTCGCGGGGGAAACGTTCCGATACCGCTAACCGAGGCGAACGGATGAGATCGAAGGTGACGCGGCACATTTTGCCGGAGAAGAATGGGATTCGTCCTCCTCGCCGCTCTCCTTTCCCCGGCGCGGACCTCCGCCCCGGTTCTCTCCCCGGGCATTGATGGGTTAATCTTCGATTTGCCCGTCGGAACGAGTCGATGCTCCTCCGAAGCCGGGAATTTAGCGTTCGGGAAATTCCCTCATTAAATGCGCACCGTTAATCACTTCCAGCGCTTGATAACAAGTTTTCCCAAGCGCGGGGGAGGAAAAAAAAACCCCCGCCGGACGCCGAACCGAGTGAAATATTTCACGACGCCGCTCTCGATATGTCGCGTTAATGGGTCTTTTGTTACGAGAGCCGTGGTCAAACCCTTACGCGGCGTCGCTCCCGATGCGCGCACGCAAATGCTGCTGGAAAATTTCTGTTTTTC
>JAOWBB010000002.1:1446830-1466769 GCA_028565995.1 Ricinus marginatus
GCGCGCACGCAAATGGGGGTGGAAAATTTTTGTTTTTCCCCCCCCCCCCCCCCCCGCCCGAACCTGTTAATTGATCTGCACGCTCGGGCGTCGTCCCTCCTCCGGGCCCCTCGTCTTTCGCCATTTGATTCCTCTCGCGAACGTTCCTCGCGGCTGCTGTCGCCCGTTTGAGATTGGCCCGCGATTTCGGACGATAACGAGCTGTCAGGGGCTCGGAAGGGAATTTTCTTCTATTCCCTCCCGCCCAAACATTCAAATCTTTTCTCGCAGATTATTACGGAGTGCGGAGCCGCCGTTAAGCGTATAGATTTCGGCGACGCCGCTTCTACCGAGGGAAGCTGCATCCGAGTCCTTCGGGATTTTTTTTTTTTTTATCCCGGCCCGACTTTGCTGACCCCTGGGCCGGGCGATCCGGTCGGCGGGAAAATGAAAAAAAAAAGAAAAAAAGGGAGCGGGAAACTCTGCCCGCGGGGGTTAATCATTTTTGACTTCGATTCGCCCCGTTTCACGCGCCTTCGGCTCCTTTTCGCTTAATGTGCGGCGAACTCCCGACCGCGCTCCTTTTCAACGGTTTTTATCTTTCGCGGATTTTCCCGTCAACCTCGGTTCGAGCACGGTTGGGCTTGGGTTTCGCAGAGGTCGAGAATTTTAGAGACCGCGTGGAGTCGATCCGAAAAAAGAAAATATTCCAGGTTCGACGTCTGAAGCTCTCGTTTGGTTTTTTTTTTTTTTTTTTTTTTTTTTTTTTTTTTTTTTTTTTTTTTTTTTACGCGCTCTCAACGTTTCGATCGGCCCTCGGCTACATCCCGTGAACAAGATCCGAATCGTGTCACCTCAAGGGGTGGGTGCTGGAGTCGCGACCCGGCTCCTCGACTCCGGAGCAGCTCCGGAAAATCTTTTATTTTTCTCTCCCGCCCCCCGACCCCCGGAGCTGTGGACCGAAGCGAGAAGCTGAGTGATCGGACCGATCCTGGCAGCGGAACGCGGAATTCGGAAAGATCGCCGAAGGTTGCGGAAATCCGTTCCTTCCCCGCTTGGAAATTCGTACGGGAATTTCCCGATGAGGCGCGGGAGGGATAAAAATGGAATCCCGGAATCTGTGAAGTCGGCATTTTGAAACTTGATGAGTCGAATTCATGTGTCAGTCAGCTCACAATGGTGCTGTCATACCCCGCCTCGCGAGTTCCAGCCCCTACTATTCAACCACTGTCTCATCATTTCTCTATTATATTCTTTTGTTCCTGTTTTCTCTTGTCTTCATTTTATCATTGTTTTCTCATCATCTTTATGAGTGATAACGTTTTTTAAATTAATTCTTCCTTTGGCTGCTCTTTATTTTTAGTATAAAAATGGAGATTTCCCTCCGTCCCCTCGCCCGGCCTCCCCGTCTCTTTTTTAATTATAAACCAACCATTGGTGACAATGCCTTGACCGAGTAAAAATGAATGACTGACGAGGGTTTGGGGAACATTCCAGGACTCCGGGTTTTTATTCAGTTATGGATTTTTTTTCACTTCAGCAAAAAAAAAAAAAAAAAAAAAAAAATAGGTTAATGTACCTCTCAGGAACCTGCACACAGACACTTTTCCATCGTGCCTTGCCAGTAATCGCAGACTCAATTCGGGCCGACGTGAACTCGTTTTATTCAACACCCAATGCCCGCATTTCGAGTTGCGCTGCTCGGATATTAGTGCGGATCGTGCGTTACTTCGGTTATCTCGTCAAAATTTGAAAGGTTTCGCGGCTTGCCAGGGCTTTGGACCCTTCGCGCTGCGATCAATTAACCCAAATCGGGGAACGCTGTCGTCGCCTTCCCGTCCTTCCCCCGGTTTGCCACGGGAAGTAAGCGGAGCTCGCGATTATCCGAAGACTGCACTTACCTCTGCCTTCTCCCAAGGAAATTCCCGTTCAGACCCCGGTCCACCCCGAGATAATTTAATTGAGAGCAGGCTTTTTCGGCGTCCCGATCCGCTCGGTTGCTTTCACATCCCAATGAAAATATTTTATGTCTCATTAGTGTGTGAAATTTAATGTAAAGTTGGGAAAAGAGACTTGGAAAAGGGATTTAAGATATGAATTATAATAAAATACGCAAACCTGAATTTAGCAATTTGTGTTATCTGAAATATTACGTTCCCTGCACTCCCCGAATGGCCGGATAAAACTAAAGGCGACCGCGATGTATATCGTTATTTCGGACACTTCTCAGAAATTATGACGGTCATTATTTTGAATTCGGGACGTGGGTTGTTCGATATTACCAAGATAACGCTTTTCTCTTCTGTAGAATGCTGTTGCAATATGTTTATAAACACTTTGCTTGCGATTTCCTGATTACTTCCGAACAGTGACGGACTTTATCGTTTTCTGCCCCCTTTTCCTTTTGCCGCGGTAAATTTAACGCTTCGAATCCCTCGCACCCCGTCTCGAAATATCTTCGATTTAATCGGAGCGAGCTCCTGGACGCGGGGGGTGGGGGTTAAATTCACCCCAAAAATCCTTTGGTTTTACGCCCCTCGAAGGATGACCCCGAGGCGCGAGGCGGCGAACATCCGGATCGGTCTCCGCCGCACGCAAACGTGCACGCGTTCCCCTCCTCCCCCTCCCCGCCGAAAAAAAAAACTAAAAAGTTGGCCACGGTTTCCTTCTAATTCGAAAGTGAAATTAGGCCCACGGCGTCGCGAAACGATAAAATTTTCTTCGTCGAGAATGGGGTGGGGTGGGGTGGGGGGAGGGGAAAATTCGTCGCTCGCTTGGCCGCGCGTCCCGCTTGAGTCGAGCGATGACGGAAGAGCAAAATTTCGATTATTTGCCGCTCCGGTCTCGAACGCAGCCGTTTGCCGCCGGTGCGTGTTCAATTCATCGCGTACTCGCGGAGGCCGCCGTCAGATCTTGTGATCCCATCCGGAGGCGGGGCGCGCGCGATCGCTTTCGTGTTTCCGCGGGCGACGCGGATTTCGCGTCCGGGGCTGCAGTTTCCTTTTTTTTTTTTTTTTTTTTTTTTCTTTTCTTTTAGCCAAGGGAAATCGGCTCGTTCCCGAACGCTTGGAATCACCGCGAAAGATTTCAAGAGCATTTTGACTCAGATTTTCGCGAGGGGTAAACGCACGTTTAATTCGTCTACCGAATCCCGCTGCTTACGCCAGCGCGGTTGTCGGTACGGACAGGAAGAGAGAGGAAGAAAGGAAATCGGAGGGGAAAAAAAAAGAAAATGTCGAAAACCAAACCTTACCGCGGGAAACGGAAATGGTAAATCAGATCGCCCGAGCACTTGCGGGAGAATGCCGGAGTAAGAAAGTTCCTTCGGCATCGGCAGCGGAGACGTCACGGCATCCATTCGGAGTCGTGTCACGAGACTGTGACAACCATCAAAAGGCGCATGAAGGATTTCCCCGGCTCGCCGACGAGATGTTTTAATATGAAGACCGAGCTCCAATACGACCCTGATTTTTTACGTAAAGGAGCATGCAGAGAAGCTTTGCAATAATAATTTCATTTTCCTCAACGCGTTATATTTTCCCGAACTCCACAAAATTCAAAACAGTCTTCGGCTCTCAATCGCGGCCAATTTGTTTTTAGAGACTCGGGTTTATTTGGAAATTCGATAGTTGTCGCATTTTCCGCTTTCCACGATTACTCTCGCCCTTTCTGCCGTTGCGGAGAGGGGGAGCAAGTCGGGAAACTCTCGGGGGCGGAAGGAAAAAATTTTCCCATTCCGATCGGATAATTCCTTCAGAAATTAACTGAAAAGTTGCCAATGGGAATCTCAGATTTTCGCGATAATCATTCTTGTCATTTATTTTCATTCCTGTTTGACTCTTTATTTGCCTTATCATTTATCAAAATTAAAGAAAGTCTATTTTTCTCTTCGACTTCTTCCTGCTTTTCGGGGCTAGTTTGAATGTGAATGAATTGAATATTTAAATCATAATTGTTATTAATGAAAATTTATTAATGTCCCAGAAGTTTTGGCCTTTTCTTGTTCCTTCTTCGAGAATTGTTCATTAAAGTTTTTCCCTTCCTTCATTTCTATAATTATTCTTTAAGACAACCCTTGCATGTTTTTCATGGTGTTTTTCCACTGTCGAAACTACTTTCCTTTTCTCTTTGTCCGGCGTCTTTGGGAATCAAAAAAGGTCTGCAAATTTGCAATTCTCTTTTTTTTTGCCGCGTTTCATTTCGACAGGGGACGGATTCGGATCGTCTCTTTACAAGTCAGCACCGTAACAAACAACGGAGACTTCCCGAGCGATCTTATTTTTACACTCTTGGTTGAAGTCAAAAATTTAAGGCAAAAAGAAAATTGCAGCACGCAAAGACCGCAAACGCAAACTGAAAAATATTACACCTCTCTCCTTCACGATCCGACAAATTTTCTTTTATCTTCGGATGGAATAAGACGAGAATTTCTGATCATTCTAATGAAATGCGCTCTACAATAGGCGGATAAAATTACTCCTTGTTCTATCCCCATCAAAATCCAAGTCACGACGTTTAAATTGTAAGGGAACTAAAGGAAGGATTCGGGAAAAGCACTGCAAAAGCGATAAACAGATCGCCAGTAAACCTTTCCGCTCAATCGAGGCAAGTGAGTGATGGCGGGTCTTCATTTCCGGTAGAGCGATACTGAGTGATGAAGTGATCGGTCAGGAATAAACAACCACAAATTCACCGCCAATACCTTCTAGTTTTCACGAAGATTTATTTCATTTTCCCTTCTTCGATTTACGTGGAATGTGATAGCTCGGTTTTTCCAGGTGCCACGTTGATTTTCCGTACTGCCCTTTCTTTGTTTTTGGGAATCCTCCCGAAAAGCTGGTGCCCGATTTTACAGATTCGATTCCTTTCGCGATTCCAACAAGTGCGCAAAGCAAACGATTTCTTAAGTTAAAACACGGCCCCCCCCCCCCGGGTATTTGGTTTGGTCCAGCGCAAAAATCGCTGCGCGACGAAGGCGTCGTCCCAAATGAAACACAAAGTTTGAATTCCATAATAAGCTGCGGAAGGAAATCAATGAAAAATTTCGTAGGAAATGGAAAAAAAAAAAATGATGACCGTAATCGGAGACCAATCAAAATTCAATTACAACAGAAAATCCCTCTTACCAACATCTGAAAAAAAAAAAATTGAAGAGTCAATTATAAAAGGGAAAAATCTGTTGTCAAAAGAGATGTTCATTAGAATTTTATCTGCGGGACATTTAATATTCCTAATTCTATTCGGACGTCATATGTGATAGAGGTTTTCCAGGATTTTCCGACATGACAAAGCCTCACCTCGAGAAAAAGAGGGAAAAGCGGAAGCTGAAGGACAGTACCCAAAGCCCGTGAAATTCATTTCGTTGATTATTTCCCGTAGATTTTTCTCTGCTTAATTTACATTTTACTTGTCCCCGGATTTAAAGAAGTCCTCGGTGGATGGCACAGCTCAAAGGGGAACTGTCATCCGAGGAAGTCCGGAGATTGTCGCCACGGTGCAGCAGGAAAGGATGCAGAGCCGGCTCCTTTTGCTTTACGGTGCTCTTCCTCTTTTACGTCTGACGTTTCTTGACGTTTCCCAATTTTCCCCAAAAACCGTAAAGTTACCCAAATTACTTCGCGCATCTTCAATAAAATCCCACTTCTTCCCGGTCGCTTATTAACTGACCCAACGTTATTGAAAGTTGATCGTACAACCCTCCGTACCTGATTTATCATCGGACGATTTCCCTGCGTTATTATACTTTTTGAAGCATCCACCGCTGGGAAGGACGGTTCGACAGACGAAATCACGTTGAAAACACTTCCTCGGGCACTGTTTTCCGCAGAAGTATGATGTGAACCCGAGCCTCAGAGGTGAGAAATGTTGTTTTCTTCTTTTCGCCCGGACCACGATCTTTAATCGAAATTTCTTTCCATCCTTTTTCACTTTCTCCTCTCGTCAACAGCTTTCCTGCAGTTTCCGTTATTCCCTTCACTCTGATTAACGAACTTTTTCCCCGTCTTTGATTCCCAAATGAGACATTTTTGCCTTTCCTTTCGTTCCTAATTAGGAAATTTTTTTTTTCCTCACAATTACCGACAGGCCGATGTATCGTTCAGTCGTTTGCGCATTTGCCCCAGCCGAGAAGATTTTCCTGTCGCCCCGGGAAAGGACCTGGCCAAAGAAACCGCCTCCATGGACGATCGCTTTTGAGTTCCAGAGCAAGGCCCTCCAAAGAAGAAATCCTTGTGGCCGCGGTACCTGAAAAAGAGCTGCATCCTAGATGATCGCATGCAAGACAATATGATTCAACTGCGCAGTCGCATTCATCCTATCCGTATGTATGTCTCGGGATGTTGCGCATCAGTAGTCGATCTTCTGACAGGTTTTAATCCCATTGGTTTCCAGACTGACTTGTTGATTTCAATGTTGTTGTAGTAGGCGGAGAAACTTGTTTTTATATTTTTCTTTCATTCCAAACCGTTTGACATCGGATTTCTTCTTATTTATTTGTTACACTGGTTATGATTTTAAAAATGCTTTGGTCGCAATGATGGTGCCACATCATGTGCATTCGTTCATCTTAAAAAAGCCGATGATAATATACGAGAATTGTGTGAAATCGAATTAATATTAAATTTCCCCGCAAAATCATCGTGGTCAGAAGGGAAAATTTTTTTTTTTTCGTCACTTTCCAACCTTTGACTTTCTCTTCCTTTTCCCAGCCTCTGTCGGTTCTCGTTCCATTCGAAACTTTTAAGATTCTGCGAGGAGCTTTGTTTTAGATATGTTCGGTTGATTGAAATTTGCATAATGCAGAGTTCATATTCGTAATATGAATTTATTTGTATTCTGCTCGCGTAAAATACGACATTATCTAGAATTTTGCTCCTTAACACATTTCTCGTGGACGATTTAAACAAAAAAAAAAAAAAAAATTCCGCCGCTCTCAGCAGGATTCGAACTTGCCTCTATTCCGAGTCCATGATATGGACAACCTCCGATGTGAGCCTCCTAATAAAATCTTCATTTTCATTGCATTTCATTATTTTCTTTATAGTAATTTACAAGGTATATGGACGCAATTATGATGCTTTTTTTTCAAGATTTAATATGCACCGTAAAAGGATGGGAAGAGCAATATTTCATCAAATAAATATGACTGGGTCAGACGTATCGGCCGTTGCGTTAATGGATGTTAATCAAGATGGTGATTGAATTCACCTGCTCAAATCCTCTGTCGCATTATAAATTTATATGATACCTTCCCAGGAAAAATGCTAAACTAAGGCTATTAGATGACTAATTTATTCGTTTAAAAAGCAACCAATTTAGACTCTGATAAAATTATATTATAATTCGACTAAAGTGAAGTTCGTCACTCCGTTTAAATGAAATAAGAAAACTAAAATAAGTAAATAAATAAACGAAATCCATGATAAGGGACCCATCAATATTTTGGCATTAGAAAATATTTTAATAATGTAAATGGTAGCAGATAGCTACCTCATTATGTTCATCCTGTAAATTGCTTAAACGGCCAGTTTCATTTGAAAATTCAAATAAATTTTCCGGTTTTTGTTGATCCTGAATAATTTACCGCTTTTATAAATTTTTAGTTACGGTACGAATATAAACCCAAAAGCATTTTTCGCTTTTTGGCACGAGATGAAATAACAATCTTTAATTATGGAAAGGTTTAACAAATTATTGCTATCCTTGTGCTGAATTTCGGAATAATGTTTAATTCGCGTAGACAACCGTGCAACGTTTTTTTTTTTTTTTTTTTTAATACCTGGTTCTAGATCAATTCAGAGGAAGTTTCGTCGTTCAACGTCGACATTTTCATATTAAAACAAATTGCGGGATAGGCAAATAATTTAATATGAAACAAGCTCCTTTTCTTACACGTTCAATCGCTCCAACGGGAGTTTGACCGAAAAAACAGCGGCATAAAAATTGCTAAAGCACATCCGCAGTTTTTATAATATGCGGCAAGGGCCTTTTCCTCTTGTCCAAGCACGGTTTCGGATGGTTTGCAACCACGGAATCATTCGTTAGAAGGAAGCCTTTCAGTTTGTAATTTTATTGCTAGTTCGAATGTTCGAACGGAGCATTTTATGCCGACCATCCTGACGCGCAAAGCGACATCCATGCCTCAATGGCCATTTCAACTCATCATCAGGAAAATTCCAAATCTTTTTTTTCCGTAATCGAACCTAAACCCTTTTATCCCCTGCCGAACGCAGTGCCTCGAAATGAAATTTAAGCGACGCTCCCGCGGGCGTTTACCCCCGTACGGTTGCTTTCGGTTTACTTCTTGAGCGTTTCGGTCGTCGCCTCTCGCGGGCGACGGTTTCATACACCGCGAAAGCTCCCTCGCGCCGGATCCTTCCCCGCTGCTGGTCGTCGGCTATCGCCAGCACTGCAGGCTGCTAATCGGGAGCAATTCTGCTGCGAAATTTCGTTACGGATCCCCCGCGCAAACCTTTTTTTTTTTTTCCCCGACGCCATCCTGGGAAAAAGATTCCGGGAGAGACTTCTTTCTTCCGAATTGAATTTACGTCCTTAAAGGGAGGACAAAAAGCAGATTTTTGTAAATTCAGTTTTCCATTCGTTTAATGGTAATTAATTCAGTGCACCCAATTTTGCTTTTGCCACGTTTGACAGCTTTCCGGCCTGATTAGATTAGCCTGCCTTATGCCGATTGCCGAAACGGTTTTAATGCTTTTTGCATTGGCCTCGTTCATGCTATCGGTTGATAAATCCTTCGGCTCGCGCGCGGTCCCCGACGAACTTCGCGTTTATGCGCGGAACCTGCTCTGGGTTCGGTCTTGAAGATTTTCAGAATTTTTCCGCTCGAACCTCGCCGCAGATTCGCCCGTCAAAGGTGCGCCCCATTTCCCTTCCCGTGTCCCTGCTCTTTTAATTTCGCCCGATATATATATTCTTGTCTCCCGGGTTTTTAAACCGAAATTCCCTTTTCTTTCCATAAAAACTTTCTTATTTTTATGAAAACCCCCGCAATATCTCATATAATCAATCTGGCTTAGGGCCTGCGAGATGTGCAGGTCTTCATATCTGGCTCCCGGGGAAGTTCCTTCCATTAATCCGGGAATGGATGCACCGATGACGGGGAGCACGGGGGATGAGACCGCGGAAAACTCCCTTGCTCCCCCGATCGCTGTTTGGCCTGATTCAATCGGGATCTTCGGCAGACGAACTCGCCATCGCGGACTCCGAATTATTTTCAAATTTCGACGGCGGCAAAGAGGAGGAAAAAAAAAAAAATTTCCGAAATGAAAAATTGTACGCACTTTCCTTTGTCTGTCATTTTTCCCTTTTGTCTTTTCAATTCGTCCTTCATCCTCGATTCAAAGACCGGGATATTTGCTTCCATTTATCACTCTTTATAATCAGGGGAATACAATACATCATAATACCCGTTCTCGATTCTTTTTTTTTTTCTCTCCTATATAATATTAAAGTTAGATATACTTAAGATACGAAATGATTGATGTAAGAGCCATGCGCGAGGGGCGTTATGACTCCTCGGACGAATATTTATTACAAATGGTCATCGTTTTACCTTGAAAATCATCACGATTATGAGTAAATCATGTATTATCTAGACGGACAACGCCATTCTAATTATCTTAAAAAAAAAATTTTTATATATATATAATATATATTTATCGAAGTATACCATTAAAATATTTACGCAATCGAGCATGGGAGACGAGAGGGTTTTTTTTTTTGTAGTTGCTTTCCGTCTTATTTTATTATTATTTTTCCCCGGTCGCTGCTCATTTTTATAGATTGAACAAACTTTGTAATTTATTTTTTAAAAATGTGCGCAGGAGTAACGCGCTCTTGCACGATCTTTGGACCTCGGGACGCTTTTTGCTCCGAATGCAGCGTGTTGCGGCGCCTTCCGAAGGAATCCGCCTCGCGTTCGCGATTCGGACGAGGATCCTGGATGCGACGTTCTTTCTCCCGGGAGTCCCGAAAAGAGTTAATCCCGGATATTTTTGCACGATTGTCAGACGCATTTACGGCTCGATAACCTCTTCGCCTTTCACCGGCCTGGCGCCGCAGCGAATTCGGATCTCTTTCCCCCGAGCTGATTTTGCCCGCGAGGTGCGGTTCCAGGTTGCCCGGTTTCCGCCCCTGTGCCACCCTCCTCCCGTTTTTACCTTCTTTCGACGCTGTCCGGTGCCCCTCGCTCAAGCGGTCGAAACGCAGTCGGAAAATGCGGACGCTTTCCCACCCGCGGCGCAGGAAGGAAGATGGAACGGAGCTAGACGGAGTCGATCTTCATCCCGTCGGCAACGAAGGAAGGTTTGGATGAATTTTTTCCGGGCTTGGACGCGAAGATTTCCGTTTCATAACGCTAATGTTTACTAAATAGTAAATACGGTCGAGTGTCTTCAGCGGTTTTTTCATTTGAAAAATGAATTTTGGCAAAAATTTTCGTTTAATTTAAATGTTCTTCCCTCTCTTCCCTTTCGAACATTAAACCTTCGCAATTACCGCTCATTTGATTCAGATACAAAATAATATATATGTTTATACGTACGTCGAAGCGGAGAACTGGATATATATTGAAAAATATTCAAAATTGCCTGGGAATTGAAGTAGTAATTTACGTCGATCATAAATATAAGTTTTTAAATGTGATCCCACGATATCAGAAAAATAAGTTTTTATCTAAAAACTGAACTGATTTATGGAGCAATTGTTTCTTATGTCAGTTATGTGGCAATATATCTTTCAAGTCACTTGTCAGGTCTGGTTCGCGCCTGATCCTGAAATCTTTTCAGCTTCCCTTATTCATCGAATTTATCTTTTTCTCTTCCCAGTTTAATTCCAAAAAAATTTTTTCCTTTTTAATCCATTCTGGTTGCGCGTAATGAAAAACGGAAATCCCTTATTCCACTGCACAAGATGAAGCGCAAGCTTCTGTTTCACATTCATTTCCTTTAAAGGGGTACGGAACGTTCGCCATCGTAACCTGAACACGATCAGATTACGATTGCCCGACTACTGGAACGGAAAAAGTCAACCAGAAATAAATAAAATACAGAAACTGGATTCGGTTAATATTTATGTCAAATCTTCCTATTCAGATAAGAATTCCGCTGATCCTTGTACATTGATATGTATCTGTCTTTTCCCTTGCGATCATCCCATCAATATTTTCTTTATGCGTTTTGTGCTTGCCCATATGCCGGGTATACATAACTTCGGGGTTTTATTACTACAGCCTCGGAGGGTTGCGCATAAATCTTGTCATTTATCAGAAGTTTTGATTTTCGTTTTTTTTTTTTTTTTTTTTTAACTTTTTGTTTTAAAATTTTTCCCTCCTTGGGGCAGCGATGGTTCTTGGAGCCGTCCTTTTCCATCCCGGCGCTTTTTTCTTTCTTTCCCTCACGAACCGAGTTTCGTCTTCATTTTCGAACTGCTGACGGGCAGCCCGAGACGGAAGCGGACTAGCTTCGGAGTCAAATTTCTGAGGCGCGACCTGCCACGGCACCTCACAACAGATTTTCGATCCCTTGCCGGCTCCCGGATTAAAAGAACCATTCAAAATCCGAGCCATCGCGGTTCGGGCCATTTTTCATCGATTGCTTTCTGACCCTGATCGGGCAAACCTTTTCCGATCCCGACGGCGTTATAAGCCTCACGGTGTCCGGCCCAGAAATAATTATCCAGGTGCTCGGAGGCCCCGGGTACCCGCGATCGCTTCAAGTCTCCATTCTGCTTCAACTGATTGACTTATCTCTTTCGCATCTTTTAATTAATTCCACCAATGAAAAAACTTAATAAGTTGCTGGAGTGATGGGCACCGGCACTCCAGTCGAGGAATCCCGACTGGATGGAGCGCATATCATTTAACTTTTTACTTTCTCGCATGATGATTGCTTGATTGATTGCCTTTCCTCGGTTTGATAATCCTCTCGCTTGCGGACGTTGATGGAGCGCGAAATGTTCTCCACCTTTGAAAATTCAAAAAATTCAAATCTGATGATCTCCGAGTCCCTCGCGGAGAGGCTTCGGACGCGTTGGAGAGTTTGACGTCCCGCTAGCGAATTTTCGCAGATCCATGAATTCTCCCGAAGGAAACGATTTTCAAAAAAAAAAAAAAAAAAAAAATTAAAATCGCAAAATTGAGATTTTAATTTTTGCTGTTTCGTCAGTCATCTATATCCTGTAGGTTAAGAATCGTCTGCCATAAACAATACCTGCGGAAATCAAAAGTTTTCAAATTTCGGTTTCGGTTGATAAAGTAAAATGACAAGCGATTAAAGCTTGATATTGAAATAAATTGAAACCGTTTTCATTATTTTTGCCAGGAGTCACTCGGAAAAGAGAACCCCAAAGAAAGTTTGGAAATCATTTCGGAAAACTTTTATTCAGTTTTACCAAATTTCATATCGAATTTCCTTCATTTCAAATAAGACAAAAGAATTTTTGATTAGAGTTCTAATATTTTCGTTCGGATCTTCCCCTGCGAAACGAAGAAAATTGACTGGAATCTCTGCAGTTTTCACCTTTCCCGGCCGTAATCCTGACGTCAATGTCCATGCACATACGAAATTATTCTCTTTCTGGAATTTTTGATCGCATCGTACTCTGTCAGTTGCTGAGGGGAAAGAAAAAGACGGCTTTCCGCATGTGTTCACGGTGTTACCTATGGTGGAGAGTGTCTGTTCAGGATACATTCTTCTGAATGATGTGAAATATTCACATCAAAAATCATGATATTTAAAATTTCAGTGGCAATATAAACGTTAATACCATACTCAACTCAGTTTTGATTTTAGTTTAATCTCCAGTTCAGAAAATTACATCGCCATAAACCTTAACAAATGTATCAGAGATATCCTTTATTTTAAAAGTTCGCGTGAACTTTAAATTGAATTCATCTTACCAAAATAATTTTTGGGGATAAACCTTTTCTTTAACTAAAATTATTATCATAAATAGAATAAAACTGAAAAAAATCTATTTAACAGATATAAACAACGATATTGACTCAATCTGCGACATATAAACCGTACGTATAAAACCCAAGGCTTTTTCATTGCATATAATTTTAGGTGGTATTAGTTACCAGTTTTTTTTTTGTCAGATGCACGCAACCTTGTGAATTTTAGCTTTTCTTTTTATTTCAAGTGTGAATAGTCGCATAGAGTTAAATGAGCCAAACCGCACGATTTCAGCAACATAATGAAAAAATAATAACTGCAGCAGCTACAGAAACTGAGAAAATTTTTCCCCCGAGCATCATTTACTTTTATTGTTAATTACGCGGCAAGGAAGGATATTGAAGAAACGAATCTGAAGAATGCAGAGGACCGAAATCCACTCTCAACCGGCAGTAAAAATCGCTGGGAAGAGATAAAAATTCCCCCGACGTCGATCCCATACTGGAAACCATCAAGAAAAATCCATAAATGGTATATACATTCGTTAGAGGGGTTGATGGATGCCATCGTGAGATTAATACGGGAAGGAATATTTATGAATATAAGGGTTGAGGATTTTCACGAAGGCAAGGGTCGAAAAAGAGGAAAAAAAAAAAATTTGAGCGAAAATTCACTATTCGGATGGAGTGCTGCTTGTGCTGCTGGAAAAAAAGTCACTTCGCCAAGTGGCATCGGCCCTTATAATTAGTGAGATAGAGAGGCAGGAGGAGGGATAATTTTAATTAGAAAGACTGTCTATCTATATCAGCCAAAGCCTCCATATTTCATCAGCTTCAGGTCGTCAACTGTCTCTTTGAGATAAGGAGATGTCTTGACGGCAAATCTAATTAAAAGTGTTTTTGATTTCGAATTTTTTTTCTTCATTTCCTTTTTTTCTGAGCCGTCGCCGCGGCCGCTGCAGCTATTGCTGCCGGATCCTTCTTTCCTTTTTTTTTTTTTTATTAATTTTTCTTCCTTATCCCGCAGGGGAAGGCGGTGAAGGGGTTGAAGAAGGGGGAGAGGCAGACGGCGAAAGCAAGAATTCCGGGGACGAATCCTCTTCTCCGGACACGCCAAACTCGGATTCCCAGGCTGATGCGGAGGAAGAAGGAAGAACGAGTCGACCCGGGACCCCGGTCTCTCCTTCGCCAATACCTGGAGAGCCCATTCCCTTGTCTGTGAGGTAAGATCAATCGCATTTCTCAGCTTGTAGATCCGAAGACGGGCCAACCGTTCCATTTTTTTGGGAAAAGCCCTGCTGCCGGATCTGCCTGATGTGACCCTCCTCCGCAAAAGCGCGCATTGACGTGCGAAACACATTCTTGCTGGTTTGGCCTTCATAACGTCGGACCTATAACGTGTTATCCGAATGAAGTGCTGTGGGGGCACGGTTCGTGCTATTTATTTTAGTGGCAATTAAATATAAATTTGAAGCCATTAATAAAATAAATTCTTTTAACTTTTGGCTTTCTCATATTCCGACGAAAATACCCAATCAACTCAAACTGTGCACTCTGCTCATTCATGATTAATTGATCGTCACGATTAGGCCTATATATACTTTATACATTCCTTACAGCAAAAATTCAAGTTTTTCACTTTGATATTATAAATATAAATATTAAATTAGATTATGTTACAGTAAGGAATTAATATACTCGCATTTCAAATGTGAATTAGGTAATTTATTGAAATATCGGTACAAGTTGTAAGAGTATTTATAAGGTTTTTTTCTTCCAGTTCGGATCAATAAACGGTTTTCGAAAAATGTTTTTATTCTCAAATACGATATTTTAGCTTGCAAGCGTGATGAAAACGAAAAACTATTTATAAAAAATTTTAATGAAAGAAAATTTCTTTTTGTTTCCTCGCATATAATCAATCCTTTGAGTGAAAAGTTACACATTTATAATTTTCTTTCTTAACGATTATTCCAAAAAAAAAAAATCAGTCTGCAACGAATTTTTGAATTTACACATTTTTAGTGTCCAGGGACCAACCAGGGCTTACATGTTTCCTGGAGATATGTAGTTACATGTTATTTTACTGATGAATAAGAAAACATTTATAGATGTAATGAGAAAGGAAAATGAAAAGACGGTTTAAGGGACTAGTTTGCAAAAGTACAGAACGAACGATCGCGTTATATAATAATGAATTTACATGTATATACAAGTACGTGTAGATATATATGTAAGTGTATATACATTTACTTATTTACAGAAATGAATTGTAAAAATTAACCGGAACTTTCGTGTTTCTTCATTTAAGGGAGACCTCGAGTCCGCGCTGTCCATCAAGGGAATCAAGAGGTTCGTCGATTCCTCCGAGGTGTCTATCGCGCGACTCCGCGGTATCTGATCAAGGTCCTACACGGCTTGTTCCTCCTCCGGAGATGAGTCCGATGGGATTAGCTTTAGGATCTGGACTACCCGTTAACCCAGCGGGAGGCCTGCTCCCGGCCCATCCTGCTGCCATGGCTGCTTATTTGGGAGTCGTACCGCCGCATCGTCTAGTCATGACATCTCCATTACCTCCTGTTCTCACGAGGAGTTCCGTATCGCCGCATGTATCGTCCTCTTCCTCGCCACCGATGTTGCCTTTGGCCCCCATCAGCGGTGCTTCACCTTCACCGCCGCGGTCTTCTCCTTTGGAAAATGCGGACTCGGCGGTATTGGATTTCAGCACGAAGAGATCCAGCGGTAAAGTGGAAGAGCAGGAGAGCGAGTCAATTCTAAATCTGTCTAAACCGCCGACGCCAAGCGTATCAACCGAAGGCAACAGCCCGTTGGATTTGTCATGCGGCGGCAGAAAGAGGAACCACGACGATTCGGTGGCGTCTTCTCCTTCTCCGGGTCCGCAACCGTCGAGAAAATCATTGAGATCCTCTTCCGACTTCAAATCCGTTGTATCACCGTGGTCTTCTCCGGCCATTGCATCGCATTTTCCATATTTTGCCGCCGCCGTCGCAGCCGCGACTCAGAATTTATCTCCAAAAAATAATGCAGCAGAGAACACTCTGTGGAACGGAAAACTGAAACTATCGGAAAAAAGTCCTTCTCACTATCCCAACACTCCGACGGATTCTTCGAAGGCTTTGGAGAAACTGAACGAACTGAGTAAACTCGGAGGAGAAGATCTATTTCGTTCCAGCCTAATGACCGGGAATAATATAGCCGGAAGCGCAGGCCGACACAGTGCTTGGCAATCTCACTGGCTGAATAAAGGAGCAGAACAGGCGAAAGATGTTCTAAAATGCGTTTGGTGTAAGCAAAGTTTTCCCAGTCTTGCAGCTATGACGACTCACATGAAAGAAGCGAAACACTGCGGCGTAAATGTCTCCTCATCTCCACTTCAGCCTCAGACACCAACGCCTCCGGTGCAACCCGCAGTTTCTTCTCCATCTTCGAGTAACGGTCCGACACCTACAGGTAAACAAGACTTGAACCTTCTCATCAAAGAGACGATGCCTCTGCCGAGGAAACTCGTTCGAGGGCAAGATGTATGGCTCGGTAAAGGTGCAGAACAAACCCGTCAAATCTTGAAATGCATGTGGTGCGGCCAAAGCTTCAGGTCTCTGGCGGAAATGACAAGTCACATGCAACAGACGCAACACTACACGAATATTATTTCCCAGGAGCAAATTATTTCTTGGAAGTCCGCGGATGATAAGCAAGGAGGCACCGGTGGCGGACCTCCTGGCCCGGGTGCTGCTGCAGGAGCCAGCAGTCACGTCAGCGCCGTGTTAACCTGTAAAGTTTGTGATCAGGCCTTCAGTTCTCTCAAAGAGCTGAGCAATCACATGGTGAAAAACTCTCACTACAAAGAGCATATAATGAGATCCATCTCCGAGAGCGGGGGCAGGAGGCGGCAGACGAGAGAGAAAAGAAAGAAATCCTTACCCGTTAGGAAGCTGTTGGAATTAGAAAGAGCCCAAAACGAACTTAAGAACGGGGAAGCTGGACTAAATTCAAAGCTAGCACGAGATTTTGTGTCCGGAGCGAGAATCACATGCGAGAAATGCGGGGATAAAATAGAGACTTCCCTCTTCGTCGAACACATTCGTCAGTGCATAGGTGCGGGACTCATTAGCAATAATCAGAGAAACTTACTAAAAAATGCTTTACTTTCGGAGAATGCTATACCGGGATTCCGCGACGGTAGAAAAAGTGTAGATGACAATTCGGGATCAAAGCAACATCGATCTCCGTCCGCCACAGATATGCCTTCGACGCCGGTAAGCCCGAAAGACGGGGTGCAAGAAGGTAAGCAAAGTGGCGACTCGCCGTCGGTGCTGAACGCGATCGAGAAATTGATAGAGAAGAGTTTTGATTCGCGATCCAGGCACGGTGCTAGTTTTCCCGGTGGAATTAGCGGAGGCAACGCTCCAATCGGTTCGAGCATACTCAAAAGACTTGGTATAGACGAAAGTGTTGATTATACGAAACCGCTAGTTGATGCACAGACTATGAATATATTAAGAAGTTACCATCATCAGTCCAATTACCGTAGGGAAAGAAGTGGTAGTGAATCCAGTTCACTATCTGAACGCGGAGCACGTTCCGAAACACTTACTCCTGACCGAAAATCAGAAATTCCTCTCATTAACCAAGCGCAAAGAGGAACGCCCGACAAGAAGCTACTCTCCCCACCGTCGGTAAAAACGTCAAATCATGAAGAATCGAACGATGATGAACCTTTAGTAAAGAAAGATGTCCCGGAAGAAGTCGAAGACGTAGAAGAGAGAATCAAACAAGAAATTATCGTCAAAAAGGAGAAAACCGAAGCGGAAGAAGAGGAAGAGAGGAACGTGAACGGTCAAAGACGCGATTCAGAGGACGAGGGGAGAAGCGTCAACAGCACTCATAGTCCAGTCACTAGTCCAAAAAATGAGACAGGGGCTCCAAGCCCGTGCAGGAGCTCGCCGGCAACGAGCGAGAGATCCGGAACTCCGCGCAGCACGGACAAGAAATCGAGTCTCGGAGCTCTCTCGTCGATGTTCGACAACCTTTCAGGAGGTAACAATTCGGGGGAAGCGAGCGCTGCCAGCGGGAAGACGACGAGCAGCCACCCGCTGGCAGCACTACAGAAGCTGTGCGACAAGACTGAAACGCATCCGACCGGGGGCAGCAGAAACGAGACCGGGGGAACTTCCGGTTCGGCGGCCACGACACAAGTACCGGGAACCACGCCGGGCGCTATACTCGCCTTCAGCTGGGCTTGCAACGACGCCGTCGTCACTTCCGATTCCATAATGAAATGCGCATTTTGCGATACTCCCTTCATATCGAAGGGAGCCTACAGGCACCACTTATCGAAGATGCACTTCGTCAAGGACGGAGTGATGCCCGACACGGTCACATTGAAGGCTCAGTCGGCGACGGTGAAGAACGCGACATCCTCCAGGACCATCAGCAGCCCGAATTCGGGTACGTCAAGCGCCAAAAGCCCGCAGCCGAGTTTCGAAGAGAGCCCTCACTCGAAATTTCTAAAGTACACTGAATTAGCAAAACAGCTGTCTAGTAAGTATGTATAGCATGAAGCTCATTGATGATTTTTTTGATTTGGTGATATAACTAACATAGGCATTTGTATATATATATAATTTTTTGATAATGTATATTTAATTAATTGAGAAAATTAATCTAAAGCGATCTCCAAAATATAAACAATTGTGGGTATTCAGTATGCAATAAATTGTTTTTGATGAATTACCTGCATAAGATGAAACTATTGAGATAAGGCATAAAAGTAAAATTTTGGAACGATTCAGCTAAAAATATAAAAGTACATGTATCATTTTGCTCGTTCGTAAAGATTTGCCAAAAATTTTCCAATTATCTGTTCAAAAACAGAAAAAAAAAAAAAATTTTAAAAATTGCACTTTGATGTTTGAAATGAAAGATACAAAAAAAAAATAAATAAAAATAAAAATAAAAATAAAATAAAAAAAAAATAAATAAAAACAACTTTTTTTAGTAGATGAGTAGACAGATATTATTAAAATAATGTTTAAATTAATCTGCTAAATTGTTTAATTTTTAATCGTGGATCATTGATTCTGCTGCGCGCATAGTGCAGTTACAGAGACAGGGGCTTTATATTTATGTAACTCTCGATGTAAGCCGCAGCCTTTAATTTTCGTCGTGGCAAAAGATCTATCTCGGTAAATTTTAAGCATTTAAGCAATCACCACGTGATTGCCTCAGATACCTGCTAATGCGAATTTCTCGTTTCACAATTTAGATGTTTCCCTTCGCTTATTTGACTTCCCAAAAAAGCAAGCTGTGCCTTGGAGCGTCTTAGGTTGCAGGCTGGTCGTGAAGCCCTGGAAAAAGAAAATGCAATTAAGATATCTTCGTCTCTTTTTCTTTTTTTCTTTTTTTTTTTAAATATTTTCGTTCCTTTCTCCCCGTATCTGTCTACCGGCTTAACATTCCGTCACGAAGTCCCAGCCGATAGCTTCTTTCGGAGCGGTGCATGCAGGATCAACTATCATTCACATGACGGTTTGACCTGTTACGTATTCATCGGATGCATTCGAACCTAAGATTCTCCGGGCATATTCGGCCGATTGGACGGACCGAACTTGGCTAAAAGGTACCGCTCGTCTCGAGTGGTCTGCGCTCTTCCCTTTCGCCGCATAAACGTGAATAAAGGAAAAATTCCCTGGTCTTTAGCACCGGATAATTCGAAAAGAGAAATGAAGAGGCTAAGAGCGATTGGCGTACATCGGGAGATGCGTTCGAACTTTTCCGACACCGGGAAGAAGACGGGAAAATGCTCCACGAGAAGTGTTACTTCTAAATATTCGGAAAAAAAAAATATAACGATAATGATTCTACAAAAAGCCAACAATTTAGTATTCTAATGTTTTTCTAAAAAGCTTTCTAAACATTTTTTTTTATTTATATATAATATATATTTATATATATATATATATAATATATATATATATAGAATCGGTTTTAGGTTCTGTGATGAAGTCATATCTCGACATTCAAAAA
>JAOWBB010000002.1:1467034-1523707 GCA_028565995.1 Ricinus marginatus
TGTGATGAAGTCATATCTCGACATTCAAAAAGAAAATGATAAAACAAAAAATAAAAAAAAAAAGTAGATAAAATGAATAATGACAAACGTAATTTATGAACTATGCATATGTTTCTAGATATTGGTAGTTTTATTATATTTAAGAAAGTTAATTTAGCAAAATGCAAAAATAATATTCAGGGATTTTATTGTATACATTATGTAAAGCGATTGATTGGATTGAAGGAGATTGTCTCGGTTGCTTTTTACTCATCTCCGCGCAACTGATCACTCGCATATTTTACTATGAAGGAAAGTTCCCGGTGAAGTAAAACAAAAAGAAAAAAAAAAAAAAAAAAAAAAAAAAAACTAAGAAAATCCATAAATTAAATATATATATATTATCTCTGTATACGTTTATCGAAATTCACACATAGAACTGCTCGCATCGGCTTTCTAGGTGATGGTCATTGCTGATCAATTGAAAATGGTTTTTTCTTACGAGAAAAAACCTGAATAATTGTATACGGTTTGATAATTCAAAATTTCTTATAATTAAGTATATTTATATAAAGGAGTATAGCCTCTCTACCTCGGTATATCCTGCATTTTCGTTAAATTTATATATTTGATAAAAACTCAGTTTTTTTTTTTTTTTTTTTTTTTTAATATTCGTATTTCGTAATCCAGGCACGTCACAGAATGCTTGCTTAAATGGTTAATATTTTAAATGTTTAAAACAATTATTGTTGCTAATTGGAGAAAATTGTATACGATTAAATTGTAAAAAAAAAAAGGGCAATTTGTAATTGTGCATCGCTCAAAAACTACTTCGATACAAATTTACGTTTCCATACGCGGGTATGATTCCTCCTCCAAGTCGGATGTATCGATATTTTTTAATTTATATTCTTATTCATAACGAGTGTATTTGCTTTAAGGTCTGTGCCGGTCGGTTTTTACGACTTCTTGTAAAATTGTACACGAAATTTACTCCATTGACGATTGGGAATTTTTTTTTTTTTCGTTTTTTTTTTGTAATTGTAGTAAGTTAGCTTCGCTGAACATTTCCGTTCGCCTGTGGGGATCTCAGGTATGGTCAGCACGAAGTATTCCAGCCCCCAAGTGTGAGTTTGCGTCACGCCTTGCCGTTGGCACGCGAATGTTTATGCTTTCCTCAGCGGTTTCCGAAGAATTCCAGGCGAGAATGGCATTTTAATAATTCTGCCACAATTTATCAACGACTAAGAAATTAACGGAGAACAGTGAAAAGGAAGAAAAGTTTGTTAAAATGATTTGATCCTTAGAGACAGGGACGGATTAGTGAAATGGAAATTTCAATAAGTTAACGAATTAAGCGGCTTCGAGGAGTGTGGTGCCCGCATCTTCATCGCCATTTTAATTACTATTTTGTCATTCTTGGATGATAAAAGGAGATAAATCAAAGGATTTGAGCTCGAGTCGAATGTCCCTTTCATTGCCTCGAACGTGGAAGTTAACGGATTCCATTGAATCTCGCTGCAAAACTCTCTTCGCGACGGCGATAACTTCGCTTTGGACGCGAATCCGTCTCAAGCCCAACGCTTCCAGTGCGCGGGTTCCGGTGGCATATTTTGATTTTCCACCCAGCCAAACTTGCTACCAGTGGAGGTGATTCCCATGCGGTTACCGCTCGGTGTCTGAGTCTGAAGTCAGCATTCGGTTTAGCCGGAGGCGCCGCAGTCAACGTTCAGTGTTACGTCCCCGGACCGCGATTAGATTTTCGGCGTTCGATTTTAACATTGCCTTCGCCGCGAACCTAACATTTTTCTTTTCCCACCTTCCGGAATTCCGGCAAGATTTCTGAACGCTTTTCACTTGATCATAAGGAACGGGAAGGTTAAGTGTCGCGCGAACGCATTTGTCCGGTCCGGGCGTCGGTTTCCGCGAGGAAATTGTCACCCGTTTGCGGAGTTTCAGCGAGCGCACGCCCGGGGGTGAAATTTTTAATTCGCACCAAGAAGTCGTCCGCGTTTTTAAAGAAAAAATTTGATCATTTGCGCTGCCCTCTCGATTGCTTTAACTTCCTGCGACAGCGTCGCAGGAACTGCCCCCGTCAGTTTAACCGCAGGGACAGGCACCAGTGTTTCCGGCGCCGGATTTGGACTCTGTCGTAGCATGTCGCAGAGTTGAAGAGAGGAAAAAGTACCCATGGGGTCATTTTTAGAAATCTGACCCTTCCCAGGTCCTAAAATGATTATATTTCATTTTTATTTTTATTTTTCAGAATTATACTCGCGTCTTTAAAATGACATTGAATCGAAATGAATGTTGGTTCATTTATTTGTGGCCCACACAGAGTCAGGCGACCGGTTTCGTAATGACGGCCTGTCCACCGGAGTGATTTACACCTGACGTACCTACTTCTCATGGCTTGTACCTGATCGTGTCACAATCATTCATGTCCATTCGGTTTCATTTATATATATTTATTTCCATCCTCTTTGGAGGAGGTAGATTTTTTTTTTTTTCTTTAAATTAGCTTGTGACTGGAGATTGACTTTTTTTGTTCTTCTGGCGGGAAGGAAATTCAGTTTAAAGCGATCGGCTTTTTGCAAATCGTTTTCCCGACGAAAAAAATCCACTGACGAATTAGGAATATCTTTCGAGTGACAATTCATTGCGTCGTTTGCGTTATTTATTATTATTTTATTGCTGGCCATTTGGAAAACTGGTCCAGACCTGTTTTTGTGTGTGTGAGATCGCGAAATGCTGTGAAATCCCGGTTTTCGAGCCGCGAGGAAGTCGCCTCGTTTTATGTAACTCTATTTCGGGTGCCCCGATGCGCGGGTGACTGGTTTAAAGCTCGGGGATTGTCATATCCCCGAGCAGGCTTTCGGTTCAGGTTTCGCCTCGAATAAAAGAAGCTATTGCTGATTTCTTTTTTTTTTTTTTTTTTTTTTTTCCCTGTCCAAATCTCGTTTCCACGTCGTAAATATCTGTCCGCGTGAGGAAGTTCCGCCGGATCGGTTACCCTCGGAAAATGCCCCCGGGGAATTTTGCGCGTTTTGAAGAGCTCCGAGACGACTTTTCGCGACCACCGGTTGCTGTTCTTCGGTCGTCAGGCACAAGAGTTAAGATTTTGGATGTAAAACGTCATGCGATGCGCTACGTGATGGCCCGAAACCCGCTGCACGGAGGAAAATCAGAAATTACTTTCGGAGCGGGCGTCACGTTTGTGGATTTTCTTCGGCTCTTGTTAGAGGTCCGGCAGCTCATGCGTCCCGGGCGATCAAATGACAATTCTCACAGGCCGAGGGCGGACGATTTCTACGTCAAAACCGGTACATTCGCCTTACAGTCTGACGCTCTTCGAGACCCGCCGACATTAACACCTTCTCACGTGGTCGATTTGAATTTTTGACGTTTTGGTTGTGTTTGAATTTAACTCTCGTACCAAATTCAGGCACCGGATACTACCAGTTTCAATACGTTTTCCCTATTCTCCAACGAGGAATCGGTCGTCTGTTATAAAATTTTCCCGCCGTTCCATTCCCTTCCACATCTCATTGTCGGTCTGACAATGAATGGAATGATTTATAAAATACAAAACCAGACCTATCTTTTTTACATCTCTTTTCTCTTATGTCAATTATCATTCATTATCATTCACTCTTTCTCATTTTGGTAATGATAATAAAAAAAAAAAAAAAAAAAAAAGGAAGAGAGAAAGACAAAGAAAAGTATTAAAAGATAAATGACACTTTTTAGATAGATTTATTGAGCCCACTGTGAGACAAGATTCTCGACATTTAGACATTTTCTATCACACCTCTATCTACACATTACCGCTCTTATTCTCTGTCTTTGATTTCCCTACCTATAATTCATTGTTGCCGGAGTTGTTTCATCATC
Source organism: Ricinus marginatus (assembly GCA_028565995.1). Lineage (NCBI taxonomy): Eukaryota > Metazoa > Arthropoda > Insecta > Psocodea > Ricinidae > Ricinus > Ricinus marginatus. Next base: position 1,470,908 of record JAOWBB010000002.1, read on the forward strand.
ATCATCATCATCATCATTTTTGACTTCTTAATCCCTTTTACATTTTCTTTACGTTTTACCTTTTTTGAACGGACTAACCTCTCTTCTCTCTCTCTCTCTCTCTTGCAAAGGTTTCCTCTATTTTTACCCGCTCTCTCCGGGAGGAAGCATAAAACAAAATGAAAACGTAGCTTAAAAATAACCATTATTCCGTTTATTAAGAGAAGTAAAGGAGAAGACGAAAAAATTAATAAATGCGATTTATTGTGATGTATCGACGACGAATGTTTTGTATGTGCCCGTCCTCTTGCCCCCGCCAAGATTATAATTGCTGACACATGCCAAAGAGAGGCTGTCACAAAGGCAGCTGTTCTCTCATCAATCTGGTGTCAACTAAATAAAATACCAAGTTCCTCCAATATTTCATGCCCAAAATCACATATCCAAAAGCTCGGGGAAAAAATTGAACTTAAATTTATTAATCTTTCCCGTGTTATTTCTCGGTGTCAGTGGCGTCCGCCCCGAAGCTCTGTTTTTCGAAATCCATTCCGACCGGTGTTGGAAAATCGCCGAAGTCCTTACCCGGGCAGTGAGCACGAAAGAAATATCAATAAAGGAAATTTAAGCATCGAGAGCGGGTTAAACCTGTCACTTTTACAGCTTTGAAGGCACTCACCTCGTCCCATTGTTAGATTTCCGTGATGGATATCCTGGCGGAGTTTGCATAAATTCAATTGAAATTGCCTGAGAGTTGCAGGCGCTCTCGGTTTAAAATTGGTGCCTTGTTCCCTCTGCAGCAGGGGATTAAGGAAAACGCCATTTGCTTGCTGAATGAGAGGAAAAAGAACCGCAGCCAAATCGAGTCCCGATTCCTGTTGGGCTCTTGCACTAGCGGGACTTGATCAATTTTAATATTTCTCCAAAGAGCAAGAGTCATTTTCATAGCGCCGTTGTCTGAACCGTATTTTATTGCGGGGAAATTTCCCTTGTTTGTACAGATTTTTACATCTAGCCATCGACCGCGATTTTGCAACTTATTGCGCTTTTGTAGGTTATGTCAAAGGTTTACACGTACTGCGACGTTTTTTTAGCATCCTTTAAGGTGGTTTTGAAAAAAAGAAAAGGAAAAAAAAAAAGAAAAAGCTGATCCATTCGATCGTTTCAATCGACGAAACACATGATGGGTATAAAATTAAAAATACATTTTTTTCGTCTTTATTATTTGATTTTGCCATTTACACAAAACACTAACCGAGCTATATAAATGACATCGCACACTTAATTATTTATCTCATTCTCGCCATAATTTTTTGACTTTTAATGAAATGCCACCAATGTAGAACAGATAGAATTTTTTGATTAATATCTGTGTCACTTTTAAACAAGAAATTCCATTTAAAAAAAAAAAAAAATTGGCATATACCGTACGAACCAATAACAGTTCTTTTGCCGAAGATTTTCTCTGGTCATTTACCCTGGCTGCGCCCACATTTCTCTCTTGAAGACCATATATGTAATACAATAAATTATAATTTTTTTTTTTTTTCAATTTAATTGTGATCCTTGCCCAAACGACAATAACCCGAAATTCTTTTTTTCCAGCATCGATGCGAAAATTGGGTACCTGAACGACAAACTGTGACGAGAGCTTCGTACACCATGTGCAAACGAAAAATATTTCTTGTCATTTATTGTCAATGCTAAAACATTTATCTTTACTTAGCTGGTTCTCGCTCCGTCTGGTCCCACATCATGTCCCAGGATTATTTTTATGTGCGTGCATTGCGGGAGGCGCAGCGATGTTTCCCTTTGTTCGCGGGATCTCTGATTTTCGTTAACGTTTGGCCGGGTACCCGCTGCATTAGCTGCTTTAATCCGAGCGATTTTTAACCCTTCGGTGCCGAGTGACCGAGCGCCACTGCTTCGTCTATACGAAAAGTAAAAATATTAACATTTTGATGGAGATTAATTTAATAGACTTTTTTTTTCCCCGTATTCTTCATCCTCTCTTGGTGACGAAAAGAGGTTGAGCTTTGTTTAGATTTCCGAAAGAAACTGATTGAAAGAATCCATTTTCCGATCCGAGAATATTTTCGGTACATATTTTGAATGCCTTATTATATTCACTATAAATTACATCAATCGATGGCTTTACTTAACGTGAAATTTCGACTTAAAATCACTATTCCTTTTTTTTTTTTTTTTTTTTTTTTTTTTTTTTTTTTTTTTTTTTTTTTTTTTTTTTATGTATCACCGAAGTATTGAACCATTCTTTCCGGGCTTCCTTTATTGTGCAGGCGCCACAAAGATAAAATTCTAGTCCTAATTTAGATGTATGGGATTTTTTTTTTTTGTTTTATTTTTCAAACACATCAATGATCTTAGTCAAGGACTCTGAAGGAGGAATCGGCCTGAAAATTGTCTCTTAACCGACGATCCTATATAAATATATATATATATATATATATACCTAAATTTTTCAATCTCACAGGTCAAAAGTATTTTTTAATTTTAAGAGCATACGAAGAAATTGCACTAAAGTCCAAGCTTAAGTTTCACCGCGATTCATTTTATATTTGCTAACCTCTACATAAATTTATTATTTTTACTTTATTACCACGGGTATTTGATCTTTTGAAGAGCTAAAATCTTTGTCAAATTCAATATTGCAAAGAATTGTATTATTGAGATGCAATACTGAGAGGACAACAATTTTTATTTCGTTTCAGTTCAAACAATACATCGCATGATGAATTGATCTGCAATGAATATAAACTTCTGTGATAATTTTTATTATATATATATATTTTTTTTTTTTTTTTAAATACCTATTACAAGGAATTACGAATGGATTTCCCTGTTGCCTGGACCTACAAACGAATAAGATTGCACCGCAGCGCAAATATAAATTTTCTTTTTAAGAAAATCAGTTATTAAATAATGTGCTTTTATCGTAATAATAAAATATTTCCCTGCTTTTTCTTGTACGTCTATGATTAATATGAAATAATATATTAATTTCTCCAGTTTGCGCATCCAGGTTTTTCTAAATAATAACCTTTGATAATTTTCACATGATGTTTCATTTAACGTTTGATATTTTATTGAATTTCATGCTGCGAAAATTTTCAGTTTAATTACTTGGACGATGCAATCTGACTAAAATTAAGTATACGACGATTTAATTAATTATTTGAAAAAAAATTAACAATTATTAATTTCCGAAAAATTATATTAAATAACGAAGATATTTTGTTTGTTTTATATAAGAATGGACTCAAAGCGTTGTAAGTAATGTACAGATTATTGACTTATTGATAAATGAACAGAGAGAATGATGGATTGAATGAATGATTGAATTGTGTAGAATTATTATGAAGAATATATCAGCGTCTTTGTAATAATAATTAATAATTTATGATTATTTGAAATTCAAACTATCAGTCGAGTCATTCTTTCTCCTTTTCTTATTTTTATTGTATTCATTTGAAACACATCTTTAATAGCTCAGTAAATATATATATTGTACAATAATAATAATAATAATAATAATAATAATAATAATAATGATAATAATATTTATGAAAATAATTTGAAAATTATTTTTAATAATCTTAGCAGAAATCGAGTGAGAAAGAATTTGTGATACAAATCCTGACGTGATGATATTATTAAATATATAATCCCAGTAATCCTGTAAAAAATATTTTTATTGCTCTACTATTATTTTTTCAGTTTCCAATAATTATTTAAAATCTTCATATTGCTTTAATTATATTTATGTTAATTATTAACTGTTGTATTACTGCATTAAAAATAATTTTCAAATGTTTAATTACAATCCTCTGATATCTAAATTTCATCAACATAATTTTTGACGGTTTATAATTTTAGTTATTAAAAAATTTATATTGTACATCCAGCAATATCTTAATTTTTAATTTTGTACCTGATTTTTTTGTTCAATTTGCACTGAACTCAACTTCACTGTATTTAAATTAATAAAAATCAGAAATTTTTTTTTTTTTTTTTAGTTTTCAAATAAATGTGTACAAGATTGATAGAAATTGTTTCAAGTGATTTTGTCTAATTTTTGCTTAATTTCAGATTCAATCCGAAATCTTAACATTTAAAAGTAAGTTTTAAATGATCGACTTAAATGAAAAAAAAATATATATATGATAAAATAACTTATTTGAAGGAAAAAGAAAAAAAAATCTGTGACATTGTTTTGTACAGTATAAATCCTTGATACGTCTTATGTCTAAAACTGTAAAATAAAAAAAATAAAAAAAAAATTAATTTGAAAAAGTAAGAAAAAAATATTGCCTCTTTTTGGCGCTTCCAGTGTACGTTACATTTCATTGAATAAAAAAAGTTATATAATTTATATTTTGAATTTATTTATTTTGGTATGATGTACCTGATATCGCATTCCCACGTTTTCCATTCCCCAGAGATTTTTATTACTTTTATAAATCACACGATGAAATTCAATTAATCTAAACCGTGCCATTTTATGTTAAAAGAAAAAAAAAGCTGATAGTAAAATGTGCATAAGTAAAATATAAAAACTTTGATTTAATTAATAATTTTGCTTCGAATGCATAAGGTCACGGGTGCATGTTGCGCGGTGCTTTACTTCAGAACGGTTATAAAGGGGCTATAAATTAGTTTGGATGACAGTGAATTAGAATGAAAAACGAAATATGCAAAAAGGATGAGTTAAGAATAGCAGTAAATGAATCTCAAAATGTGAATCAGAATTTACGATCGATATCTACGGCTTTTGTCTTCTGGCAGTTCCAAAATCAAATTGTTTTGCGATCGGGAAAAAAAAAAAAAATTACATCTACGAACTTTGAGAAAATTTGACGGCGAATAAAGATCAGTTTGACGCATTTTCGGACAAGAAGCGGCAATGTAATGTGCATTCGAGCCCGGGATATTATTTTTCATAACTCAAATACATTATGAACCCGACTCCCAAGCGCATTCATCGTGCCGGGTAACCGGCCACATTGAACTATTACGTGATCAACAATAAAGGCAATTTATTGTTATTATCCGGCTGCTTGAACTTTTAAATTTGCAAGTATCACGACCGTTATGCCGGAGAGCACAGAGTCTTGTGATCCGAAACCGCGAAGGAAAATTTCCTGCCTCCCCGAAGGGCGTGATTTTCCCTCGGCTCTTGGAGTCACGGCTTTAGGAAATCCTTTTTAGCCGTGCCTCGATAAAGAATGGATTAATGAAAATCACATTTCAAACAAGCCGTGAAATAAAAGGAAATATGCAAATTAAAACATCTATAAACAACGAAAATCAAAGGTTCTAATTTGGAAAACAACCGTCATCAGAATACACCTCGACAAGAAAGTTTGAATGACTCCTCAACTTTGTTTATCCACGCTTTACCAATCTAATTTGTTCGGATTTTACCTTTTAATTTTCTCACACAGCCGGAGAATATCGGTCCCGCAGAAAATTTTCAAAAAGTTTTTCAGCGGCAAATTGTCAGGCACACCCAAAGAAAAAAAAAAAAATTCTTTTGTACATGGGCGAAAGCTAATCGGGCAAAGGCAAGAGAAACCCGTTTAAAAGGTGCGATTGTCGCAAGACCAAGCCGACGTACCTGTCGGGATATGGTTTAAACGTTGCCCCCATTGTAAAACCAAGAAAATGAATGATCTGAAGCCGATAGCGCGAAAAAGGAACCAAAAGCCGAAAACGGAGCGAATAAATCTAAATGTAAATACTCCCGAACCATGGGACGTAAGATAAGTCGCGAAAATTAAAACAGTTTGAAGTCTGCACATTCGGGATCTGTGGCAATGAAGGCACTTTTTTATTTTATGGGACAAAAATTTCAGATTTTGCCCCCTCTGCCCCAGCAGAAAAGCTTCTTACCCTTGGGTCTGCTCCGTTGCCCTTAGCAATAGCGAGCCATTGACTTTGAACCGCATGAAAATACATTGCAAATCGAAATGGTGCCTCAATCATCAGATACGTCTTTACGTGCAGGTATCCTCGTCTTGTGCTTTCCCCGTTGCCTGTTCCCAGAACCTGCCGTTAAACGTCAATCAATGTCAAAAGCGTCTTTGACTTGATGATTGCTTCGATTCATTCAGATGCACGTACAAGATTATAACGATTAATTTACATTAGGATGGAGGCTTACACATTCAGCGACTGCAGAAAAATATTTTAATAAAAACCGTGACGCAAAATGATATCCGCGATGGCAGATAAGTCATTCATCCGAATCGGTTTGTAAGCAGTCCCTTATATCCGCGAGAGATCGGATGCGAGGACTCCATCCTCGCCGCATTTTTGCGCCGCTCACGGGGGTTCCCTTCAGCCCCTCAGCCGATGAACCAATCTCGAACCTTTTGGCTTTCCCCGCGTCAAAACTTCCGGGGCGCCGTAAACAAACGAACGGGAGAAACCTGTTATTTTTACGATATTTATTGTAAAACCCGATTCATCTGTTCTATGTTATCTAGATAATGGCTTTAAACCGTTAGCTGAATAATTTACAATTTACCTGTAGCAGTCTTTCCCGCTTCCATCCCCGGCGTCATACATTACTCGGTATGAGAAGACGCATTTGCTGTGCCGTGAGTAATTCGTGCAACCTGCATTTTAAACAACGTGATACCATCCATTTTCTCCTCCACTGAATAAGGCAGAAACCGCACACGCGACATCGTATTACCCTATTCGCCACCGCTCTTGCATATTTAGGAGTCGGGAGGAAAGGGAGGAATGAAAAAGGGGGATGTATTTTTCCTCGTCTGCCGTGCGCCACTACTTTCGCACCGGACGGCCCCTGCAGATTTCGCCGACTTGAAGGGTGAAACCGCGCCGGCCACGGGCAGGGACGACAGGACGAACCTTTTTTCGTCTTTTTCACCGAAGGAGATCATCAGTTCGCAAACCACGGGGCCCGACTCAGCGGCCAAGGCGACCGCGAAGAAAAAAGGCGGAAAAGCGTTTTGAAACGTTTTCTAATTTGCGAAACGAAACCAAGCAAACTTTTATGCAAGAGATGCGCGGATGCCGAAGCGGACCGGGCCGCCGTGGCAGAATTCAGTACTGCAATTAGAGTCACGACGTGAATTATTGTTGCATTTTGAGATTTTCTTATTGCGCCGGACACAGCCTCCGCGAAAGCATTGCATTCGAGGGTAAGCAAGGTTCGAAAAGGCGGTAAAATGGTTACCCATCTTCTCGCGTGTCCGCGTTCTCTTCACAAGGAGGAAATATTTGTCTTTAAATACCTGTCAAATCTGTGCGGAGCGTTCTGAAAGAAAACTTTTTTGACAGTTTCGGACAACGTTATGTGACTCATTTCCCAACCACGCGATACCGGTGGCAGTTCGAACCTGTTTCGGAACGGTCCTTGATCGAATCCGCACTTTTTGGACGAACTTTAAAAAAAAAAAAAAAAAAAAAACCAACATAACAGATCATGCAATGCTTATTAACACGTAAATATATGTGTTGTGCAGTTTAAATTTTTCCCGCTGCTGTTTCTGCCAGTTTTGTCCTCGCCTCGCGGTCCGGAAATTATATGAATGTATGTATGCTTTTTATTTTTTTACATTTAACATTAAATTCAACAAAACTAGCCAAGTGCCATAAAAACTACCTTCCGTAAAAGTAAAAAAAAAAAAAAAGAAAAAATTCACTTTTGACAATCTCTCATGGCGATTCTTCACGTCCAAATCCACGGGTTATAAATTAAAACCAAAATGAGGATTCCTCCGTACGGCATGCACCAATAATTCATTACGTTATCAGGAATTCGGCAGTTTAGGAGTTGCTTAATAACTGCCGTGGATCTGATGACAGAATGTCAAGTTAATAGATAGCGGAGGATCGTATAATAGTGATTTACTTTCCGGCTTTTCCATTCTCTTATGTTAAACCACTCGTTTCGTTGGTAAAATAAAAATTTATGTGGCAGCTAATGTCATTTTCTATTCTTAAATTATTCAGCCTCGCATCTAGTAATTCCCATCTCGGTTCGCATCGGAAATGTGACTTCCCCTGTAAGAAATTTAATTTTCTGAATTATAGCAGGACACGGTAGATAGCTGTAATAATTCGGGTTTTATATATATATATATATTAACAGGGCACTCACTGCTTGATGTCTCGGGGGGGGAGGAAAAGAAGATGAGCAACCTCCTCAGGCTAATTGCCGACGTAAATGTTGAAAATTGTTACCGTTGATTTAGATGAATGCAGAACAAAGCCGGGAACCATGAATAATATAAATCAGAGGAGGATTTTCTACTCTTCTATTAATAAAAGTTCAGGTTAATAGCCTATAAATTTAATATTTTGACTTTTTCATACAATGCTGACCTGATTGTTGAATAACCATCTCTTGTCTAAATCCGACCGATAATACTTTGCCCTTACACCACAAAACCGCTTATACTTTCTCTTCGAGTGTACCATGCTTCGGCCTTTTGTAATGCGCAATAATCTAATCTGTACAGAATTTTTTTTGGTAGTTCACGCTACGGCTCTTTTATCTATTAGAATACTATGTAATTAAGATTTCAGCTTGCTTTCCGTTTCAATATTTTTGGCGTGCCACTTCTTCAAATTCTTTAATTTTATTTCCATTTTTTAATTGTGTCACCTTTTCTTCTGAAATTCGACTGTGTGGTCGCTCTCCCACGACAAGTTCATGCGGTATCTCGTGGGGGGATGCACAAGCGGTTGAAATTTCCCGGGACAGGTCCTGCGATACAAGAAGCAGCGCCAATCCGGGATCTTCATCAACATCAAAAAAAAAAAAACAAAGACAAACATAGTGTAACCCTTGGTTTATTCTTTATTAATCACTCCCGAGATTCACGGTCCTGAGCTATTCCATTGAAAAGATTGCGATTTGTTATCGGGGGACCGCTCCCTTCTCGTTTGTTACGACCCAGTTTAATTATACTATTTCAAAAAAAAGATATGTATATAAATATATGTGTGAATATAAATATATTCCGAAGCTGGCAAGACAAAACAGGTTAACATTTACATATTTATTTCACTTTATTATTATTATTTTTTTTTTCAAACCGATGGGCGAGTGCACATTGTGCCGTTGAGAATGATAGATATATCGTGATTAAACAGTAGGAATAATCATTTTGTACTATTTTCAGTGGTCCTGGCGTCGCAGCGGGATGTCCCTAAGTTGATTTACTGGACGTGTTAAGACAAATTAATGACAACATGGACGCGTTGGACACCTCAAAGAAAGAAAAGATAAAAATGAAATAATGACGTACATTCATCTGACACCAGGCGGCATCGTCAATTTCTGTTTACGAACAAAAACACCAAGTTGCAAACAAAATAATCATTGTGTATAGGGACAGTGTCCCAGGGTGCATCTACGACTTAATTATAGGCGATTTTTTATGAACTATCCAAGAAAAAAGACGGGAAAATTCGTTTTATCCCGAAAAACATGACTTCGATTCATTGATTACTACCAGAATACGATTATTTAAAAATACTTTATTTACTCAATTACTCAAGAGAATCTTAAGCAGTAAAGCTCCTTAAAGACCTTATTAATCATATTACCCACACTAAATATCAATAAGGGGAAAAATACATTCATTAATTGTTAAAGAACATTGAAAAATTCCACACTTTTAATACATTATTAAAAAATCGAAAAAGAACCTGATCATATATGCTTCACGAGTTCAAAACCGCAAGATATTTCATTTAATAACATAGTAAAAGATAAAGGTACAACGGAATCTTTCTAATACATTTCTTTTCAGTATAAGAATTGAGGCTAATATCAAATTTTTAAATTTCGGATTGCGCCAAAAAGATAAAATTGTAGAAACTGCTTGTCACGTACGTGTACGGTCAAAACAAAATGCGTAAGACGAGGGAACTAAAATTAAAATAAATTGTTTCACAACAATATATTAATTTCTGCAATTTCTGTAGTTGAAAGACTAGAAAACTTTCAGTTATTCATAAAAATAAAATCAAACTTAGCTCCGAATTATATGGACTTTTTAATTTATAATCGAGGAGCGCTAAATCCAGCATCCGCATAATGGATCACCAAATTAAAAACTTTCAGTCTTAATGTTATCACTTGACATTTGTACATTTCACCTTTCTGAGGGTAGGTCCACGTGGAAATTTAAACAGGAAAGAACATTTTACCCAGTTTGCGTTCAGGCAGCCATCAGGCTCGGAGGCGAAAGCGACGTACATTCATTTTATTTCACCTACAAACATCTTCTAATCCTCCAAATCCCTTGATTGAAAACGCGGAAATGCACAAAGAACTCGTATTTTTATGTTTTGTTAAATCAGTACATTTGAAATAACATGATCCTCAACTAGGTAAAGGATGTTACGAGGTAAAAATAAAAAAATTACATTCGGGAGTATCGCCCACATCGACAGAATCTGGCTGCAATTGATTACCTAGCCTGTGAGGTCTACAATTTATAAATGCATCGTTTAAAGTGAATTAAAGAGTCTCTCATTCGTTTCGACTGGCCATAATCCTTTCTTTCCCTCGAAATTATAATATTTATAATTGAAATAAATCAGAAAAATAAATTAATTTTTCGCTATTATTGTTACCTTTAACGCTATGTAACTTCTGATCTTTTACATCTCCTATTCTGTTACTTCTTTATGGTACATTTAGATAATTTAACGTTTTTGAAATCCCATTCTTTACCATCACTAAGAAATTTTCCAGCAGCTTCCCATCTCTTGCCGTGCATTAAAAAAATTTTTTTTTCTTCCTCTGAGTTATGAAAGCTTAATGCGTTAGCATTTGGAATTAATGGTCGGCTCTCTTCGGTAGATGCTGTTGCGTCTTTTGCATGGCTCAAAGCTGGAACGATTTTTCCCGGCCAGGGGTAAATTTTCATCTCATTTTCATCTCCTGTTAGCGGCACGGATTTCCCAAGATTAATCACAATGTGATGATTGGCAGTAAATTTTTTAAATAGCCGTTTGTTGTGCTTGGTAACACGTTCGTTATTTGCGTCCAATTCGCGAACCGTTCACTCAAACATCGATCATCAACTCGCGGCTAAAAGCATTTGAATGAATGTCGCTTGCTTAAATTTGTACGAAACCAATTTTTAATTATTCCCATCTGGAAATGTCGAACTGGAAAATAAATGTTGCTCAGCAAGATCGGAAAAATAACTGGAAATTATTCATATTGTAATTTTTTTTTTCATAACTTAATATGAATTGTTGCAGAAAACCGAAGCGTCACGTTCTGCTAAATTATTCAAATTTAAAAAAGACATTTTGTTATGTTGATGAAAACGACTTATTTTCCGTGCAAGTTTTTTCGGGAAAGTTTTTTTTTTCAAAAGATTAACTTTTTAAAACTGTTTCAATTAAGTCCAATTAAAAATATCCTTATTGAAGATTAAAACAAGAGAGAAAAAAAAGTTTCAAATTGAAAGATGAAGTTCATAAGTGATCAATTAATCCGGGGACCGAATTCTTTATTTTGCCCCATGAAAGCTATTTCACATTAATATTTCACCGATCTTGGAGTTATTCAAATTTTTTTATTTTGAATGTGACCGAGACCGGATCAGGTTCATCGGACATGGAATGGAAACCGTGCAGATTTTGCAGAAGAATAGTCGGAATATCGAATTCAGATCATTTATAGCAATAACTGAGACATCCGCAGGTATCCATCTCATAATTCCCTTTAGGAAAATTTCTCTGTTGATTTTATATTTTGGAAATAGTTTTGAAACTGAAATTAAAACCAGGAGAAAGATAAATTTTACCGAAGCCGTGGAAATTATAAGAATCACAGCTTTCGCTCGTTATTGCAATTAAAAAAGCATAAAGAATGCCTGCTTTAGCGTATTGCTGTAGTGCAACATGAATAATATGGTGTAAATTTATGGTGCATAAGGCCGGTTACAGATCTATAAAGTAAAATGTTCTTGGGTGGCTTTCTGTACCATAACAATTTACATAATTTATGCAGGATAGTATTACCGAGCTGGACTCTTGCAATGCAGATGACGGGAAAAGTTTTCCTTTTTTGTTTTTCTTTGCCTTTTACCTGTTTTTTTTTTCCCCGTGTTTTCTTCCGGCGAGAAACTGGATGGAAAACGCGAAGGAAAAAGGAAAAGTTGGTGGATGAACGCAGAATGGGAGACAATCAACTCGAAAGACCTCGATTTCACTCCCGGCTAACATTGTTTTTAATCTAATGGAAGAAAAAATTGTTTTCTGACTAGGTCGGGACCTTAAGTGACGATAAAATCGCATCTATGCGACCAATCGCAATCTTCTCCGACTCTAAATGTTGTATGGAAATGAGAATCCCTCGGCCGAGGCATCCTCCTACCTGGTTGACAGCAGAACTTTTTCCTGCGTCCTTTCGAAAATGCCAAAATATTCGATAACGGGTTTTCCGACATGCATCCGGCTACGCAAACACAGAACGAATGGTCAATGGCGTCGCGAAAATATGCGCAGGCTTTGAAATTTCTCTCGTGGTCAGTGCACATAAATAAACCTGAGCCCGCAGTCGTGGTGAATCCATTTTGAAATTAAAAAAAATAAAAGGATGATTTATCCGTAAGTGGTCTCATTAGTGGCGAATATCGTGATTCATTAGGATACCAAATTTTTGCGAGGGGGGGGGGGGGGAAAAATCGAGTTGGTCAATCGAGAAATAAATTCCCTCTTTTGTTTATCTTGTGCCACGAACTCGGACTTTCCGGATTTGAGCGGATCGCGTGGCAGGGAAAATCGGGCGGCGTCGTCGCCGGGCTCTTGTAAGCTGCGGCCCGCTGTCGCCGGACGATGAGTGAAAAGTTTCAAAATCCTGGACTTGTCGCGTGTTGTGCCAGTGGGTTACCGACCGCAATCTTTTCGTCCGAGATGTTTTCTTCCTTTTATCCCGGTAATTTCATCGGGTTTCTGATGCAAAACGCATTTGGCTTTTTCAGCCGCCGACCGAACAAACGAGGGCGAGAGGGACCAACCTTCTCCGTTTGTCGTCCTTCCGAACCTTTCAAAGCCTTTACTTACGTGTATTAATTCTTGATGACGATACGTTCCGCGGCTCGAAGAAATACCTGGTTCGGGAAATCAAAAAAAAAAAAAAAAAGGTATTTGATTTATATAAATGAAAAAAGTTTTCGTAAAGAAATTATGAGGAGGAAATCATATATATATACGACACGAGTTGAAAGTTAAAACGGAAAAGGAGGATGGGCAAAAAGGCAAGATGTTGAGAACTTAAATGTTTAAGATAGAGCAAGAGATGTTATTGATGTCTTTATTTCTTCGGCAGAAGGCAGTTGAGTAACAAATGTCACTAAGAGAAGAAAACTTTTTATTATTTCAATCTGGAGAAAAAGGAAATGTTAACGTTCATAGTTTACGAATTATCAAGATTTAATTTTGACTTTTTTGCTCCGCTATTTTCAAAGCTTGAAAGGAGTCAGAGCGCAATGGGGAAAAGCCCTGTCGGAGCGAGGCTTTCCCTGATGTACAATCAACCTACCGTAGGAAAATAGCCGACTCCTGCAGAAGGTGCAAAATGGAAGAGCAGCCAATTTTCAGGTACATGTTTCAACTGCCTCCGCGGTTTTTTTGAACTACACCAAATATCAAATCTGAGAAATCGGAAGACTTTTCGCAGTGCTCTTTTCTTATTTACATATTTCTAAAATGCGGATTTCCAACATTCATTTTTCAGTCCCATTTCTGCCGGGTCCTGCTTCATTTGGAAAATGCAGCGTGGGATTCGCTCTTTCACGTGGGAAGTTCTTCATTCGCGTCAGAAAGACTAAATTGCAGCTGTAAATTACATATATACATTTTTTTTTTTTTTTTTTTTTTTTTTTTTTTTTACTTTAATAGTTCCATATACTGTTTTCAAGCTTTCCATACATAAAAAGCAATTCTTAATATGACGGGATAAGTTCTTGATTTATATTTTGATCGCATTGCCAAATCTGAATTAAATTCGTTTAATATGGAAATTTTGCAAAAAACCTGATGCAGTTACATAAGATCAAGTGGCTAAAAATACTTTCTGGTCTCGATTAATACCAAAACCGATTTGACGAACAAAATGGCTCAGGAAAAATATTTTTATATATATTTAAATAAATCATTTACTTAATGCTGTCTTAATTGAAGATCTGTCACCGGATTAAATATTTTGGGCTTGCACCGAAACTGTATACATTCAAAGAAGCATATTTTGAGGTGTATTATTTTTTTTTTTTTTTTTTTTTTTTTTTTTATTTGCAGCTTTTAATAGAATGATATATCTCACATGTTATCCATATATTTTAATTTAGGATACGCTTATGATCAAGTTATAATTTAATTATGAAGTCAAATTATTAGGTTGGCAAACTTTTTAAGTATTACACAGATAGTGGCTTGAAGATACTCGAAAGTGCTCCTCTGGAAGAGCAATAATTCAATTTCTCCTTTATATTTCCTCGGCCGTGTGATCCTTAGATGCTGACTGGAATCAATGCCGTTTCGATCAACATTTTAAAACAGTGACAGTTTAGATTTTCAGACAGTGAAATTCCATGTTATTTCCATCATAATTCGGTCTTCTGCTCCGGCTATCGACAATCCCACGTAAGGTACAGGACGCTTGAAAAATCGAAATCGTAATTTTTTTTTCCGTTAATATTATTACCTTCGGGGGTTAAATTACAGCCCCCCCTTCGGGGGGGGGGGCGAAAAGTCGATCTCGAATTCGAAAGCTCCCATTTAGAATCGAAAAGAAAACCTAGCGGCCGCACAGGACTTGAAAAAAAGCGCTGAAAAATTAAATCCTCCACCATTTGGCTTCAATATTATTTTTATTTTTCATTACCTTCCAAATCGCTTCGTCTTCACCGGTCAAGCAAAGCATTCGGCTCCGGTGGCGTTTTCGTGCGTCTTCCTCCGCCAGGCGAAACTTATTTAAGTATCGAGGATACAAGTCGAAAGGGATCGTGGCAAGATCCCCGAAAGCTCGAAAATCATTGCCGGCGCACACGTCTCTCGCATTTTGTCCACTCACTCGACCATTAAATTTTCTCAATGTTTCACAATCTCATTTCATTTCGTTCACACTAACAATGCTCATCCCATTAATCTTCGGCTTTTCCCTGTCTTCGAACCTCTGTTGCTCTTCGTCTTCATCGGCCGCCGGGAAATGAGCTTTCACGGTATCGTGAAAAAGAGCCTTTCATTTTATTTCTCATCCACTCGATATTGAAAAATGAGTCAAGGTTTGGTAAATTTGTTACGAAGTCCGATGTAAGAGAGGGAAAAGGGATTTATTGAGACTCCCGCGATTAGTATGAATAAACTCGTGCTGAATGTGCAATTTGCCGGAGCAGGTCGGAGGGCGACGATCAGGGGGCGTAAAAGTTCCGTTTTCGGCAGTTTTCTTGCTTGCATTCTTTTCGGGCGGGGTGCTGCCCGAAAGCCGGTTACGATTTCGGTATCCGAAGCAGTGAAGCCCCGACCTGATAGACGAACTCAGCTCGGAGAAATCAGCAAAGCAGTTCAGGAGAGAATTCGGAGACCGAGCTGTTTGATAACGGGAAGCGTAAAAATTTATATCTCGCCCGAGATTATTGCCACCGGTTATTAGACTACTTCCGAATTCGTTCTCACTTGGGTGGAATTGAGTGAATAGCATGTATAAGTGATGTATAACGGCACTAAGAGAAGTTTAATGTGAAATATGCCAAT
Source organism: Ricinus marginatus (assembly GCA_028565995.1). Classification (NCBI taxonomy): domain Eukaryota; kingdom Metazoa; phylum Arthropoda; class Insecta; order Psocodea; family Ricinidae; genus Ricinus; species Ricinus marginatus. The sequence continues at coordinate 1,486,664 of JAOWBB010000002.1, forward strand.
AATTCATAAATCCGGTGCGAAAAATGGCCGATAGGAAAGCTGATTGAAGAGTTTTTCCTCCAGCCACGTTTTTTTCCCGGAGAGTCTCACATCGAATATTTCTTTTCGTTTTCATACTTTTCGGGGGAATAAATCACGCCAAATTACACGGGGAAGGCACAGGAAGAGTTTTTCGAAAAGGGCGCCCCTTTTTGTTCCAGAATGTTTTTTCATATTTCCATTTTTTTCCCCGCTTTCCACGTGTCGCAGCGAACTCCGGCAGTCCTAAGCCGCGCCAATTGAGCCTTCTACGCGGACTCGGAAACTGCACGGCTTGACTTCCAGGGCGGGCACTCTCCGGTCGGTGGCAAGGGCGAAAGATAAAATGGGTAAAATATACAAAATTGTAGAGCTGAAGAAGTGGGGAGGGGGAGGGGGGGCAAAAAAAAAAAAATCATTTCGAAGTCTTTATTAGACAGTCCTCGTAAATCTTATAAAGTAGCTCTGTCATTTTGTGCAAAGACGTATCTAAAAGGAAAAGATATAAATTGAGAAAGCTCGTGGTAGAAGAAAGAAAACAAATTTATGAGTTCCATAAGGTGATCCGAGTCCGAGAAGAGATGACGTGACCGTTACTTATCACTCAGTTTGACTGAGCTTTTCCCAGTGGAAACCGGCAAGAAAACCCGGGAAAATATACATAAACATTTTCGGGGATATTTCCTTCCCCGTGTTTTCCATTATATTTTTCCGCGTTACGTGAGAGAGAGCTTCGGGATCGAGCTTTATTTATATTTGCACATTCGAATCCGAAATGCGATTTTGGTTAAAATTAATTCGCTACATTTTTCCCCTTTTAAACCCATCGAATAAAGGAAAAAGGCTCAAATATTGGTATTAGATCAAATATCGCTTCCTTTTATACTCTCTCCATGTTACTGTCTTTAATTACGAAAAGCGTTTTCAATGTTAAGCGGCTATTTATCCTTTGCCCTCTTCACTTGCGGCTTAAGTTACCTCCGGCCTTGCCATTTTCGACCATATTAAAAATTCACAATATAATAAACTTAATAAATTATTTTTATCCTGTCGTTTCTCACGCAATGATCCGGTCCTCCTTTTCCATCCCGCGGTTACAGCCCGGTTCCTTGTAACATTTTCGATTATTAAGTCTGTCGGCGCTTCGTCAGAATTTTTTCTTTCAAATATAAAGCACAATATTATGGGAGAAAAACAAATTTTTTTTTTCCGCTCTTTTGTCGAAATTTAGAGGAAATTCATTCCTATCAATTGGTATACCCTTTCTATATGGTTATCACTCAGGGCGCAGGAGAAATGGCTCGCTGATGGGACCAATATTTCGGTTTGATGGAGATATATTTCTAATGTCAGGAAAATGTGTTTGAAACTTACATTTATTTCGAAATGATGATAGAAGCAGTCATTTTTTCTTTCAATATGAAAGCTCAGGTTTATATCAACGAATTGCACCATTTCTGGGCTATCAGTCAAGTCAATCTTCGCTCACCCTTGACGTAATTGTAATAATGACCGATGATGGTGGAGCTTTTTTTCATCCATCGGAAATTTCTGCGATACGTCTACGTCTTTCTCATCCCTTATCATCCCTTTTTCATTCCTTTTCGGGGTGAGTTTTCCCCCCCCCCCCCACCTTTATTTATTGTTTTTCATAAAATATTGAAAGGAAACGCGCGGAATCGCTACGCGTTCACGGTACTGCAGGGGTCAGTTTCTTAGCGAGCCGCAGGTGCTCCTCTTCCGGGAAAGTCGATTTCCGGTTCCTCACGCGGATCCCGGAGCATTGCAGGAAAATTTTAAACGTTCGATCTCCCGATGCGAAAAGTCCCGCGGTGTAGCCGGAACCGCGTCGCGATGACTCGGAACGGGAATTCGGGGACGAATTTTTTCCCATTCGGATTCCGGCACAATCCCTGCTTAACTCGTGAAAGCTTTAAATAAAATGCTCCTGTCAGAAAGTTCCTTTTACTAGACAAGTATATAAATCAAATTGCTAATCCGTAATAATTCTTAAAAACTTGAGCTACTCGTATGGCTTGATAAGTATTCGATTAGGTGAGGTTTCGACTTGTAAGATGGGGAGCCTTTATTACCGGAGAGCCGCTAACATTGAGGTCTACTCCGGAGGTTGAGGAAACCGAAGAATGTTAAAATAATTAGTGGTAAGTGAGTCGCATAAGCCGGTACCGTGGTGTGGTTCTTTGTGGTCACTCCTAATGCATGATGATAAATCTTTTATGTGTCTTTCACTGTAATCTATTGATTTATGACTGCTGGACTAATTATGTTCAAGGAAATTCGATATTTAATGTAAAGAGCTTCGCCCGATTCGATTGTATGGTAAGATCAAAGTGGATTTTTAGAGATGGAGGTGATTTGACGGTGCCGCACCTCCAAAGTGGGAATTTGCCGAAACGGTGAGGTTACCGAGTCAAAAAAGTCCAGTTCTCCAGCCGGGGAAGTGAGTAGTTTTCGCCTTAATCTAACTGAAACATCAAATAAGTAGACATTTCACATTAAAAAAAAAAAAATCGCCGTGCAAACGAAACACCAGATTGAGATATTTTAAATCTTGATTCGTAATCTTTAAGAAAAAAATTACACGATGGAATTTCGCCATTCGGAAATATTTTTTTATATTGCAAAAATTGAAAAATAAATGCCAGCCGGAGGATTATTTGATATGCATAGTTTTAAATTCACACCCAAAATCGTATTAAGTGTCAATTATTTGATAAATTGAAAATAACTGTTGAATAATTAATGTTTAGTTCAATCCAGGTCCATGCATTTCTAAAAATGGAAGTCAGTTATATTGCAAATATTGTATTTCCTTTTTTCTTTTCAAAAAAAAAAAAAAAAATTTCAATGCAACTAACATAAAGTTTTTATAATTGAAAGTAACCTCGTTGCTTAGTCCCGTCTTCAAATGTTAAACCTGCGCTAGCCTAATTTATAGTCTCTTGCAAACCTCACTCGTTAATGTCTTTTCAAAATCCCACGATATTTATCATTTTAGCTTTTTCATGATAACTTTCCTCCTCCAATCAGTGTAGAATTAAGTCTTAATAAAGATAATCTAAAAATTTATTCTTGTAGAGTTAAGTTCTTGGATAATGTCACTCACGTTGGAATCCAAGAGAAAGATGTCGTACCTGCGAATATTTTGCTTCTACAGATCTAAATAGTTAGAGAATATATATGCACATTTTACCATCAGTTCACGTACGTCGAAGCTGAGGCTGTTCTCGAATGACACTTTAGCAGTCTTTTCAATTGTTGATAAAAGTTCTTTCCGCTCTTTTAGCACATCATTTTCGAATAATATGTTCAATCACAAACATTTATACACGCATATATAAATTTATTATATATATATATATGTATTTAATATAATATATATATTCTGATTCATATTTTATAATCTTTTTTCCTCTCACGATGGAAATCAATAAATAAAACAGCAAAATCTCGGCTTCTACATTATTTTTTTTATTTTTGCTCATCTTAAGTGTCGAAAAAATTACATTTGACATTTAGAGCCTACTTGAAACAGTCAAAACCAGCAAATAGTTTGTCAGTAAATAAAAACAAAACCATGAGTTGTGCAAACTCCTCGAGCTGTGTTTGATTTCATAAAAAAGATCGATCGTGGGCGAGGAGCAAGAAAGCAACAGCAATGATCTTAAAAACTTTTTTTTTTCCCTCCACACCGTATATTTTTTCTTACAAACTAAAACTTTTACATACTCATCTGTATGTCCATTACGGGGCGTTCCTAACTACTGAAATTATTAATAATGCACACGATAATAAATTTTAGTTTCTTTTTTTTGTAAAATGATTTCGTGCTCATGTCTTCTATTCGTCTGCACGAGGTAATAGTGGATAAATTTGCCAAATTAGCGTGGGACTGAAAGGTTACATTTTTTTTTTTTTTTTTATTTTCATTTTTATGAACGTTGGGAAAAAAGACTGACAGATGCGTTAGGAACGGTCACAGGTACAAGTATAATTACGTAATAATAAAAATATTGCATACCGGCAGATTTAAATCCATGTAGGTGTTTTTATGATCGGCACGTCAATGGATTCTTACCTCAAAATTTCACATTTTCAATAATGGGAACTTTTTACAAGATGCATACAAACTTGGATCATTATATACATAAAGTGAATTTCGCATTCTCTGATTTATGCTGCGGCGATTCATCGCTCGGTAGATTTTCGAGGCGCAGTTTCAATGCACTGAAAGACCTCAAGATATTGGAAATTTCGTCAGAAAGATTCACTCTGAAAATATTTAACGTTTTGAAACTTGATCGGAGCAGCGTTTGTCGCATCATTCATCTGAGCTGCAATATCTGGACGATACTTCAATCCCAAGAGTCATATTAAGAATTATTAATTTAATTATTTATAATTGTGAGCCAGCTATAAAAATAATTTTTCAAAGTCTGATGCTAGGGCCGAAGGAAAATTAAGAAAGTCATTGATGCCGGATGACTGGTCCAAAATGAACATTGAAAACTTTTGTCATTTCAAATGTGACACAAATGCTCTTTATGGCTATATTTCTCGACTCGAATTCTCTTATTTTTTGGGTAAGGGGCGATTGACGAAGTCACGCTGTTGCTATTTTCCTTTCTTTCATTGCAAAATTCGACTCTGCAGTTATCTCCAACTGCCAGATAAACGAATACTCCCGGAGAATCTCATGGAAATTTTTTTTTTCCTTTATGTCCTCTGCAAACGTGTGGATGTTCCTTGGGGAAGTCTGCAGAGATGCCAATATCGTATCCGTTCGTGATGCTCGCATTCGGGGCTGCTTTCTTGCCCTCCCATAACAAACCCCTAACCGCTGCTACATATTTTATCTGTGAGAAAAAAAAAAAAAAGGAAGAGTTCTTCATTTATATAATTATCCTTCGTACACTGGGTCTCCTCAGAATTTTGTTAATGAGTAAACACATTGAAGGGAATATTTTTCGAATCGTGTCCGAAGCACTTTTAAAACGTTACGATGCTACGAAGCGAAATCATGATGAACCTGGTACGGTAGATGCTTTCCTATGTGTACACCACATATTTATGAAGCTTCAATTAATGTTTGGGATCAATCGCGTTCAAACATTCAGACTTTGGTTCGTTGCGTGAAATCTGTATCGCAAATGGATCGCGTTCAAAATTTGGAGTTTCATATTTGATTCCCCGGCGGTAGAATTTCAGGGATTCGTTATCTGACGATATGCATCGGGGGAATATAAAAGAATGAAATTCTGTTGTTGGTGTAAACGCAGCCTGTTTAAATAAGAAGCAATAGGGAGTAGTGCAAAATGACAACCGTTTATCATTTAGATTGATGCTTTGTGGTCGTACCTTGTAATTAAAACCATGAGTCTATGGCTGTTTCCAGTCATCCCTCACGAATAACTGACCTTATATATCTCATAATTCATTTTCCTCTCCTCTCCCTCCCGAGCAGTCGGTCTTTTATTTCTAGATTTATAATTCTGGCTTCATTTGATATATTTTTTCGAGAATGAATTTTTACCAAGCCGATTTCTTGTTCTGCATGGAGAATTTGTGAATTTTTTTTTTTTTAAGCTGCAGACATTTTGCGGATTCTGTCGCTGCGGAGGATTCGGAAACGCTCAAGTGTTAGGGACCTTCGAATCACAAAATTAGTGTCTCGTCCTGTAACGTTCCCAAAGATCTGATTTTCAGAGCGCGCAACAAAAGGCTATCATTTAGGGTAAGCTCAATTAAAAATAGATCTGCGTGAGCCATTGTTGGAGCAAGCTGAAGCCCGTCGCACTGTCGCGGGTCTGCAGCTCGATCAACGTCGTCGTTAAAGGCAGGTCTTCAAAAAGCATTTAAGAATTCATTAATAATTTATGCTAAGAGGAAGGACTTGGTCAGTGCGGTAGGGTTTTTTTACATGTCAACACTTATAATTTTTCCCATGCCACGGATATCATTAATAACCGAAAACCAGTTTACTTGGGCAACCTTTTCAGCCATTTTTTTTTTTTTGCGGTTTCAAAAAAAAGTGATTGCCCACAGAGGCATCATGATGCCTAGGAACTGTCATTTTCCTGTTCCGCCTATCGGGAAAGCTCCGGGCTTAATGGTTGACATTTAGTTCTTAAATTTCGTTTCTGTCAACTTTGAGTAACCAAAATAACTCGTGTTCTGAACCGATGAGATTGACGAGGAAGATTTTATATCTATAAAAGATACGTTACGTACATAAAGTACGTAACTCTGTAAAAACTTATAAGCAACCTTTATTTTTTGATTAAATAATCGCCATGTGATTCAATTCCACAAAAGTATACATCGGATTACATCACACTTATGATAGCCTTTTTCGAGATATTCTGAATAATGAATTTATTTCAATATCGAGATTTAATATAAATTGATCTATATTCTCAGCTCCAAGCCAGTGAAAGAAAAAAAAATCTAACTTTTCTTCAATAAAATTAATTAAATATTTTATTATTTATTTTCCCCCCTTTTACTTCATCTTTATTATGATATATTTGGACAATTATGCTTTTTTAATTAATTAACATACTTTCCCTACTTTTATATCTATAATCTTTTGTATCTACCATACGACTTTTATCCATCTACTTATTTTATCAGTTCCTCGATTCGGTTGAAACATCATAAATTTTTTTCATTCTAAAATGATGCCTGTTCGATAGGCAGGACATAATATTATAGTACTTCTGATATTAGTAAATATTCGGATTTACAGGGCTAATGCTTGGCCACCGGCTATTAAGTAAATGTTCTTGATTTCTTGCTTTGAAATGCTTCTCACGGTCTCCCACCGAGGGCTCGCGCATCTTATATCTCAAAATTTGAATTGGAAAATTTAGTTCCGTATCTCCATATAAATTCCGGTATTAGCAAATTTGAGGCAGCACGAAAGCAACTGCGAAATGTGCCTTTCTGAGGCCGGGAAACGAATGAATATCATCCCGGTAGATTGAAGCTCAGTGTTCTTAGCAGTTCCAATGCTTCTTGTGAAACGCTGAATGAAATCAAATGTCTGCATGAGCTGTTGTCACACGAAGGGGCATATTCTTCAAGAATTTTGTCAAGGTACGATTTCATTGCTTCTCAGGTTCGAAGCGTTAATAAAAACTCATTTTTTTCTGGTGAATTTTGCAGCCCCAATAACATTATATTTGCCGCGAACCACGTTCCGCATGTTGGGCAATAGCGTGTGAAGACCTTACAAGCGCGAAGTTGTAATTCGAAAATTAAAATATCGTTAAGATTAACTTGGAAATCAAAATTGACAGTTTAATTTTTAGTAATGAGATGTTAAAGAAAAATTACTGAGTCTTGCTGTTGCTTCGCCTTGGTGAATTAGCTAATATTTGGCTGAAAAACGAATAAATTTACTCTTTGAGCGAACTTAAAGCAAGTAAACGCTCAAAAGACAAACTAAAAGAAAAATCACTAAGCACGCTTGTCGATTATATGAAAAAAATAAATTCAATTTAAAAAGGAGACCAACAGCAAAAGGACAAATCTGACGATTAACAAGCATTAGCGCGGGCAAGCAAGACATGTTGTCACATTATTTTGACACAAGTTAAATATGAATAATGGGAAAGATGTTATTCTTTCTACAACCCTTTTGTGTGCTGCATCCCCAGTGTCAATCACTCCTTCAATATTCAAAAGCCGAAAATGTCACCTTTGTGCTTCACAATCTGACAAATGGTTGCACACCACAAGGGTCCGACAATAAGGATTCATAATCTCTGGTACTTGAAAACATCACCTTTGCCATTTAATCGCTGCGGTTTGCCGTCGCTTGAGCCATTGCCGCCGCGATCCTCAGCCGATGTTAATGCAAATCGACCCCCTTTACGATAGCGTTCGTCGGCAGAAGAGAAAATCCACCCTTAACACCGGGGAATCTTTTTAATTATGATATTCGCGTTAAAAAGGTTCATCCTACCCAACACCGGTACCATTACGTGAATGTTAAGCTTACGCCTCAATTAATCTACATCGCCTTGCTGTTTTTCACGGTTTTTGAGCCCTTTTTATAGCGAAAAAAGGTATATTTGAATAAAATAGAAATAAAACTGAAATATGATAATGAAAATTTGTTAGTAGTAACATTTAAATCACGGTTTATATTCACATAGTAATTCAATGTACTCCGAACATTTTCATTTAATTTACATAAATATACTATTTAATATTAAAAAAAAAAAAAAAGTGTTGCATGTTCAACTTAGCAACGATGCTTAGCTTGCCGCCGGGAGAAGTAGGACTACAAATCATTGAAACCATGACAGACGCCGCATTTACAATCTTGATTTAACCCCACAGGATACATGCCCGGGATTGACGAGAATCGCACAAAAAGTCGTTCGATGAGTTGCTGACCTTTCGCTTAAGAAGCACCCGTCCCGCAATGGTGAAAATGCCGATTAAGGAACATGCTCGCATGTTCGCTTATTTAGAAAGTGAAACTCGTACCTCTCCGAAAACGCAAAACCGACATTAGATTTGCCCTCTAAATCAACAGAGCGGCCATAAATTCTACGCAGGACCTAAAAAAATTCTGTTGGAATTGGAAGACGTAGCATTTCGATTGTGAAAAAAAAAAAAAAAATGCATTTGATGTTTGTGTCAGGGAGAGCTACGTTAAACAAGTTTGTGAACCCGGAGAATATTATCCAAAATGTGGCCGCCTCTCCTCGAGGGAGGATCCGACGGTATTTTTTTTTTTTCCCCCTTTTTCCGCTTTTTCCAGTTCTGTTGTTGGTCTGATGGTTCGTCGCGGTCACTCTTCTCTGCTGGCGCTGGATACACGTTGATTTTATGCCAGATTATTTGCTGGCCAAATGGTGCGACCCGTTTTCTGGAGGGCCCCTTCCACACACTCACGCTGGAATTTCGTACCTGGCCTTGTGAACACTTTCTTGTGGGTTATTCTTTAATGTATTTTTCATGCTGACATTGCATAAGCAGCTTTTTTTTTTTTTTTTTTTTTCGTCAAACGGGATCCAAAGATGGTCCACCGGTTGTCATTAGCCCAACCTTCTTTCACGTGGACCCAGTTTAATCCACGATTAAAAAAAAGGTAGGTATTTGGATCTTAAATTACCGAAGCTATTGAAAGAAGTTAAGTTACTTCCACTTTCAAATGCATCCGAATGCCTCACATTGTTGAACTAATTTCTTTCAAATAAACTGCTCCCTTTCTATTATATGGGAGGAGAACTAATCTGGAATAATTTACATCATCCCTTGGTAATCGCGCACTCAAAAAAAAAATTTTTTTTTTTTTTTGTGTGCATTCGATCAAGTTCCTCAATTAGGGGGTTAAGAAGCTTGAAACCGCCAGAATCTTTTGTTACGGAGGGATGGAAAAAAAACTTGTCTTTTGATTATGAATGGTTTCGGTTTGTTGCGACGCGAAAATAGCGATACGTTTCAGCCCTTGCCCGCGCACGACGCGTTCAACTTTTAACGAATTCTCAGCGGCGATCAGGTACCCGGCGCAGGTATGCCAGAAACAATTTTTTCAGTTCCATTCAAATACTTTCAATTTGGACTCGGAAGAAAATGATTTAGTCATGAAGCATCCTTGATGCGATGTAAAAGAAGTGCGAGTGGGAACTCATTGCGAACAAAATGCTTTTCTTTTTTCCAAAAAAAAAAAAAAAAAAAAAAAAATCTTGAATGTCTCATTTTCCAGTCCTGAAAAAGGAAAAAGAAACAAACGCTGAATAAATTCACGGCATGTTGAGGGATTCGCTTTTCGGTCTCTTCCAATATTTTTCGTTTAACAAAAAAAAAAAATCAAAAGAGAAAATGATGATTGAAAGTTACAAATTACTCGGCAAAATGCATTTCCCGTATGAATTGAGAGGAGTAATTGAAATAAATTGAATTTGAACAGAAAGAATGAAAGAAAACTCATTGAATCAAACGAAATTTAAAGGAAAAAAATAAAAAATAAAATAAAATAAAATAAAAGTGCGCAGTGCCCCGAATGGCAGAAGTTAAAGTTGTATTTGGTGTGCAGAGTAATTTGATGAGGTGATTGGCCTTTGGTACCCGGCGCTTGGACCCGAGAAAAATGAAATTGCCGTTCCTGGCCAATCCTCGACAATCCCCTGGACAAACTTATGGATGCTTGTCGCATATTTTTGATCTCCGAATGCTGGACGGGACTCGTTTTAATGTCGCAACCTCAATTAAAGCTGTCCTCATCCAATAAATTAAAAAGCGAAGGCTTAAGGTGAATCTAAAGGCGGATTCCCGATTCGGGAGCGAGCGAACCGCGTTCCGGAAGACCGGGTTTTTATTCTGCGGTTCAGCCGTTCGCCGGGCGCCGCGAAATTTCCGCGGGAACCGAAGAAGAACAATTCTTCGCGAGCATCTTGAAATGCCCCGGAGGAAACCCGTCCCGATTTAAATTTGCGGGCGATGCTGTCGCGGGACAGCGTGCGTCGCACTCACGGGTAGACGCATCCGAAGAAGCTCGCTCGCGATCGGCAACGTTAATTTTTTTAAATTATGTTCGTATTAATGAGATTTCCACCTTGGGGTGATCGTATACTTAATTTATTGTATTGTGGATTATGTCATTACATTTATCCTTACTTGCATAAATAACTCGTGGATTATTGCAGTCAATGGAGAGTAAACGAACAGGTAAAGCCGATAATATAAGTTAACTGGACGGGATATAAAAAAAATATCTGCACTGGTCACACCTATGAATGACCCAAAAGGGCGACCTCCTCCTAAACCATTTCTTCATATCAAGTTACAAAATCAACCCACAAAATTTTTTAAACATTTAAATTTCCCTTTACTAAATATTTTCTCGTCCTGACGGTCATTTGTCATGTTTCCTATTCATGAAGAGCTTATGTAGTTTAAATCTGATTTTTATTGTCTCCGGTTGATACACGGAACAAATGGTCATCACGTGGTGTGATTCATGTTCCTGTTTTTGAATTGGAAAAAGTGGTGTAGACCCTGATGTGTGAGCGGGCAAAGGGAATTTCAATTTTAATTTTTCCCTTGTAAATCGACGGAGGTGCGACCGGTACCCGAGGAGGTTTTCCCGGTAAATGAGATCGGTTTGAGCTTTTCCCCGGTAAATCTTTCAATCCTGGGTGCGGCTGCGAACGTCGAGGTTGCGAATTTGATGGTTGGGGCCGTCACCGAGAGGCCGGCTCGGATCGGTTTATTGAATTTGACTGATTGTCAGCCCCGTTTTACTGAAAAGGAGAGAGAGCCAAATGAGCCTTAAACCGACGAGGATTTACCGGAGGGTAACCTTTTGAATTATTGGCATCCCCAAAAGCACCACATTCAACTGGATTACGGGGTCTTTGGTGTTCCAAATTTTGAAGGCGTAACGCTCCGATTTCTCTTTCTTTGCTCCTGCCATCCTCTCATTAAATAAGGCTTCAAAGCAGCCAAACCGGAATGAATTACGATTTGAACGTAACAAATAAATCATTAAAATAAAATAAAAGTAATCTACCCTTCAGGTGAGATACAAAGAGGATATAACGTACTTAAACATTCATAACCGACATTATATGACATTGTAAATCAAATATAGTTAGAATAGTGTCATTGTGTGAAACTTTAGCACTGGGTGACAGTTGATATCACGTAAATCAAATTCCAATTGAAAAGATCGAGCTTTAAATGGAGGGCAAAACAAGATCTTTTTATATATATATATATATATTTTTTTTTTCGTGCGCCAAAACTTCTTCCCAAAAGAAGAAGAAAAAATATAAAATAAAAGGATCATCCTTTGAGACGTCAATGCACAGGGTCGAACATATTTTGCAATAAAATTTATTATGGAATCAGGATTTGAACGTTAGATTTTATGTCGGAATGAGAAAGTTTGGACATTCATAAATATATAGATTAATGTTGTACCTTTTTCTTGATTTGAGAGCCCGCATGCTTTTCTTGCCCATCACAATGGGAATCTAGTTTATATTATAAATAAATCTTTCGTAATTAATCAAAATTTAAATATATCACCCGGAGAAAGGAAAATGCACACGAATCAAACTGTTGTATGCCCATGGATGTGTAATACAATCCATAAAATAAATCGTAGATAATAACAGAGCCATGTTTGAATTCCTCAGACATAATATTATTCCATTCCGACTTCAGCACATAGCCCTTCTTAATGAAATATTTAAAATTTATAAATGTAGCTTTTGATTCTGTTGCTTTTTTAAGACATCTCATAAAATTTTAATTACGTTTCTGATTTTCATTGATGTTTCATGTGAAGGGATGAGTTTACTTGCTCGATTGTTTATTAACAATTTTTTTTTTAAGGAAATTAATAATTTCTCTACATGCAGTGGTGTCGGGTGAGCTTACAGCCGTTCTGAGGCTGTTTTTTTTTTTTTTTTTTAAATTTCGGTTAAAAACTTTTACCCAAGGTAGATCAAAGGCCGATGCGAAACAATAAAGGCAAATGGCTCGCCCATTTATGACGGTGAATCGATGGGTGTGAAATTTAACGCGACTGGGACGGAAAAATTTTAGTCGCAACGTCCCTCGAGTTGCCCGCACCGAAAGCACAAGGGCTCCGTTTCTTTTCCAAAAGGCATGTGGAATTGCAGGTCTCGCTTTTTTTTTTTTTTTTCCTTAGGATTTTCCTCTGCAGCCAATCCACGCGAGCCGATCCTCGTGTCTCGAACCGTTTCCCCTCGAGGTCGAGGCCGACTCTCGATCGATTTCGATTCGATTTCTTTCAATCGCGAAGTGAAAAAGAACAAAAAAAAAAAAAAAAGAAAAAAAGAAACCGCAGGTCGCCGCGATAATTAGGCGCGAGGCCCGTTGACAAAAATTCAGGTTTTCTCCTTGAGGAGCACGGAGAGACGAATCCGGAGATGAAAAATGCTTCGGAACGCTCAGAATCCAAGATTTAAATGGGCGCGGGTATAATTGATGATTGCGCATAAAGGAAAAAAGAAAAATGATTAACTGGAATTTAAAAGTTTAGCCTGTTGAAGCGATTTTCGGTTAGGAAAGTCAACGCGATGGAGCGGTAAAGTTGAAGCAGAGAAAAATCTTGGAACGATTTCTGGAGCAAGAGGAGGAAGAAGAAGAAGAAGAAAAAAAAAAAAATGAGGCTTAAGTAGGAACTGTCCGGCGAAAGATTTAGTATTGGGGATTCCCGTGGCGCCAAGCACAGTGATCGTGTCCGTCCATCTTGCATGGTCCGAACATCCCTCAACTTGATCTAATGCCTTTTTTACGTCACTACTTCCAGCGACTCAAGTTTACGTTCCATGTCTTGATTTTCGAATTAGTCGTTATTTTGCCTGTCGGACGTTAGCCGGGCAAAGCGCATCTCCTGTCCGTCTCTCTCTCTCTCTCTCTCTCTCTCTCTCTCCGGAAAATTTCGACTCCCTCCTCGTTATTTTTCAGTTTTCCTCCCTCCGCCGCCCTCCCCTCTCCGCTGCCCCCCCGAATCTCGCCTCGGGGAGCTCCCTTGCCGGGGACCCGGAGGGGAAGCTCCGCGACTCGGCGAAGGCCCGGACCCCGCGTAAGGCGAGCTTTTCGCAATGCGGGAGACCGACGCTTTTCGGATACCGGAGCAAAACCAATGAAAATATAATTTTCCATTCAAATGAACCGGGGATCAGAAAGGTAAGAAATATCCGAATTCGCGTAATTTAAAATAAATCTTTATACAGAAACGGGAGGGTGCCTTAAAGTGCTGAGCGGTTCAACTCTCGGGCTCGCATCCCATCCTTTGTCTCTCTCGTCCTTTTCTACCCCCCCGACGCAGCCCCGGCCCAGCAAAGAACCAAAAGCACATTGTAAAGATTTATGGCCGTACCCGTCTCAGAAAAGTGTCGAGCTAAGCTACGTCAGAGACGCAAACCTTTCAAAATGGCCGGTCTTTGTCTAAAACTATTATCTAACTGTCGTCAATTACAGGTCATTTCACTATCAAAAACTTCTTTATTTACTGATTTCCCAGCCTTGGTTTAACGTCCCCGGGATTATTCCCAAAGAATTATCTGCTGCGCCCGTTTTAAAGCTTTGATTTGCATTTGAATGAAACTTCATTAAAATTATGTATTTTAACTACATTTTTTAGCAGACCCGATAAATTTTGATTCCCTCCTCGACCGCGGATTCGACGGGACACATGGTGGGACATATATTATATATACAGACCGGATGGGGTGGCGCACGACGCGGGATAAAATTATAAATTTCGTAGCTGGAACCGAAGAGAAAAAGGGGCTTTGCTAAGGAATTTTTATTTTTAGGTACGGAAGAATTTCTGTGCAAATTTTATAGCGCGTATGTGACATCCGGAATTGTGTGCAGAAAGGCTGGAAGAAGAAGAGTGAAGAATGAAAAAATAAAAAGGAGACGTGATGCGAATTTAAGTGCCTCACGGCATGTGACACTCGCGCGGTTTCGTCTTGAAGCACAAACGAACGGGGGATCACGGCAGGAGAAAAAAAAAAAAAAAAGAAAAGAAAACCTGAAAATAAACCGCGGTCGTTTTTCCGGAGCGGGGCGGAAAGGGCGAGGAAGGCCCTCGCCCGCCAGCGACTCGGACGTCGGGACCGGCGACCGCTGACGTCCGACCGGGTGCCGGTCGCGCCGAGACGCACCGACATCGACGGAGCGTTTCGCGTCCGCGGCAGACCATTCGCGGCTTCGGAGGCTGCATTAATCTTTCCCCGTTGTCCGGCTTTTCGGATCGATCTTCAGTTTGAGCACCGAGCGCGATCCCGGCTTCAGGTCCGTCAACGTTCGGAAACGACTTTCAAAAATGACTGATACAATTTTTATGCCTGACCGCAGGACGGCACCGTTAAAAGCGAAAAAATTGAAAAAAAAAAAAAATTGTCGTTCGCGTTTACGTTATGGAGGAATAAAATTTACGGAAATATTGATTCAAGATGTAGAAATGCCTAAATGGCAGAACATAACTCACAAGATAAGGTCCACTTCAAGTGTCCACTAACACTGACATGAGGAAAGATAAAAATCATCAGAATGTGATAAATATGGGCGCTTTTGAATGTGAATTTTTTTTTTTTTTTTTAATATTATTTTTAGTGGTCTTTTCATCCAGTCTTTAGGTACATCGTAAAAGGCCATTGCAATTCATTTAGGTTTTCCATCTCGTGGAGGATATAAAAATTCAGTCGGTTGACCTCATAATCTTCGTGTTCGGTTAATTTGAGAGAAGACTGCCGGGAATTCGGATTTTTTGATTTTGCCACTTTCGCGTGTCCGAAGGCTCCCGTGGCCGAGGAACGACAGCGCTCTCGGAAGGTTTTCCTCTTTCCGCATCCGACACATCCGGCGTGTAAAGACGACTCTCGCGAGCCGGAAAAACTGGGAGGGAAAACCTAAATTCGGGATGCCCGTCTGCTGCCGTCAACGAATGATTTTTTTTTTTTTTTACTTCAACCCCTCGGTCAGTGGAACGGAATGAATTCCGTGCCGATCCGCGTAGTTTTGCGGAGTTTCGGACCCGAAATCGCCCCCGGAGTGGCGGCACTTCCGAGGAACCTGCGATGGATTGGACGGTCCGGAAAAGGGGTGGGCTCCTTCCTGGAGCGACCAACTCCCGGAGACCGCAGCGAAACCAACAATGACTTAAAACTTTAGCCCGAGACGCTTCCTAATCACTGGAGAGCAGAGGGAAAATCATTCCTTCTTACTTGAAAATGATTTAGGATGGTAAACCTTATTATTTGAAACTGGAATAAATCATTCAATTTTCACTGTGCCCGTTTCAAATTATTTCGGCCTTTGTTAATTATAATACCCGGCGTAAATGTTATTTCGCGCCATTTTTCAATGTGATTTTCATTCGGTGAGCACTATTAGGCAGACATCTCAATTCGGTTTCGACCGATGGCAGCCGCTAATCGGTGCCGTGGACCGGATTTAAAGTTTTCGGTTATGAACTTGATCGGGGAGAGGCTATCACGATTTCGGATTAAAAAGATATATATATATGTATATACACATATATAGCAGCCTTAGATATAACGCGAATGCGTTATTGATTCTTCGAAGATTTCCTTTTTCATTCTTAAAATAAGAGACGTTTCAAAGGACTCACCATATGGATCAATTTACCGATGTGAACATCATATATATATATATATTAGCCTTTATTAGTTATCCAATGAAGCAGCTGTTTCTTATCGAATTATAACGAAAATCTGTGGCGATTATTTATATGACAGCGATTTGATTGAAAACCCCTTGTGCAATCCTTGCGCTAACCCTTGCATCGTAATTACCCCTACAAGAAGAGTTGCATTATTTAGAGTGATATCTGCAAAAAGAGGAACCCGTTAAAATTATCGGTTCAAGATGCATTCACCGCTTGTCATAAAAATGTTCCCGTACTCACAATAGGAGATCGTTAATAATTGCCTTGTGCATAAATCTTGCATAAGAAAGCGTACCGTTGGGTATACTGTGGAAAAGAGTGGCAACAGCTTTGACCACTGATACACTATCAGCTTCAATAAAGCGAATTTAAATCAAAAAAAAAAGAAAACTTTTCAGTCTCATGGTGGATATAAATAATTCAATTTTTTTTGTGCATATATATATATATTTTAATATAAATAACGTACGGTCATATCAGATATTGAAAAATCGCCTAACTATCAAACCAAAAGGAAATTATGATCATTTCTAAAATACTTTTAACTCTTGATTTATAAGGCAATCATTTAGCTACTTTGGATAAAAAAAAAAAAAAAAAACCGAAGGTTAGCCTAATCCCGGATATACCATTAAATTTTATGAATAAATTTACTCATATATTATACTATTTTTAACAAATTTGTTGAGGTTGGCTTCTTCATACATGAATATTTTGTCTATCACCGTCCGAAATCTAAAATATCATTTTACGCATTTGAAAACTCAGAAATAAAGGTCAGGTACGGTGTCGCACTAAACACATAAGTGCTTGGTATAATTTAACGAGAATAAATGAACATTCTGTTAAAAAGAAAAAAAAAAAAAGTCGTAATGTATGTGATTTCAAATATGTGATAATGATGTATTTATTTAAAAAAATAAATACGCGATTTCTCTCTCCTCGATATCAATATCATATTGTATTTATGATTAATTTTTTAGGGATATTATACTATGCATATTTATATCGTCTCTTTTTTTTGTCAGAAGCATTAGGTAAATTAATGAAACCAGTGGCGTCACCTATGCGACCATTTTCTGCAACAATAATTCACAACCAGTTTTTTTTTTTTTTTTTTTTTTTTTAAATATATTATCGGGTAATATTAATGTTAGTTTATGAACAAAAATAATTCAGGAACGAGTCAGTACTGTGAAATGGGTTTAATTGATCGAATCTCGCTTAAAGATCAAATATAAATTGGTTGAAATCATATCCGTATAAAACCGCACTGAATTCAGAGTTAAATTTTCGTGCGCCCTCCTCGAGTGGACAAAATCGGCGCAAAACCGTCGGTTCCACTCACTGACGGGTTCCGCAGCCTTTGCCTGCCTTATTGCACAGGGCAAAACGCAGTAAAAACTTTTATTTTCAGCGACGTCCAACTCAGATTAACAGCTTGGGAAACATTGTACGAAAAATTTTTTCGACCACAGAGCCGGGTCGATAAAAATTGATTGAAATAATCACATTCCCTCGTTCCGGCATTTTTTTTTTTTTTTTTTTATGTTCATCTCGTTTTTATACGCGGCATGGAAAAACCATTGGGCGGCAGTGCCAGTTTCGTAGGGAAAAAAAAAAAAAATAAGCGTAAATCAGTCAATGGGCGACCATCTCATTAATTGATGAACAAAGTATGAGGCCTTTTTCGCTCGGTTGAGGAGCCAACCAAATAAATAAAACTAAGAAATGATTTAAAACCATCATAAAATATGGACACATGTCAGTTCCCAACCAATAACCACATTTTATCCAGTCCGAAAAATTCACATTTCTCATAACAGCTGACACCACCACATTCAAAAACTTAAAAGCCGTTTTCCTTTTGACTTCGATTCCGTGGTATTTTAATTGTTGCTCGCATTGGCTGCTGCACAACACTAAAAACTTTTACGCGTTACTTATCCAGCGTATATGCATTTGTATATTTTGTTTTTTTTTTTTTTTCTTTTTTTAATGAACGAGAATTTATCGCTTGTCAATGATAAACTTCGCTTGGGTCTCTCCGTTTGAATATTTGCGACGAATTTCTAATTAGTCACAATTTCTTTTTTTTTTTTTTTTTTTTTCCCCGACGAGTCTGACAAAGGGAATGGCAGAGGTTATGGGCCTGAAAATTCTCGACCGATGAGAGTGCCTCGGGTGGAGCGATTCGCTTCTTAGGCTCGCCCCAGCCATTCACATTCACTTCAGAAAATGGGACCTTTGATCTATGGATGTGGTGCGAATCAATGAGGAACTATAAATTACGCTCAAATTTGGTAACTTCAACGAGCGCTCGTTCGGTGCCGTCCCGAAGAGGGGAAATAATGGCCGAATCGTGGCGCTGCACGGTAAGAGTTTCGTCCGAGCTCTCGGTCCGGGAGCAGTGGAACTGCCTTTTGCATCCGCTTGCTGACGGGGCTCGAGGAGCCGCGATTTTCGGGTCCGAGGAGCGCCCTCGCCTTGCTATCCCGGTGACACCTCCTCGGTCTTTTCCGCATCTTCTTCGACCTCCCCATTAATCACCATAACTCGAGAAATTGTCTCGAATAAGTTTTCCCTTAAGTTTTTGGCCGAGATCGGAAATCTGGAAAATTTCCAGCCTGTGATAGATCTCTCTCTCTCTCTCTCTCTCTCTCTCCGTTTTTCCCGGGTTTTTTCTGATCATGATTCGCAAGTTGTGAAGCTTTTCCGCTTATAATGATCGCAAACTTTTCCAGTCCCATTAACGCTTGCCGTGACCGGAAGATTTCCATCTCTTGCGAGGCCGATTTGCTCCGTTCAGTGAGACTTGTTCTTCGCCAGGTAACGGGGGTGGAATTGCCTTAAATTAAAGAGATTTTGCACGGAATTTTGGAATTCTTTTTCTGTGTTGTCGCTTCGTGAATATTTATAATCGCGGAATGTTTTTCATGTACACCTTCGTCGCATTTTGTTGACTTTTTGGGAGAATGAAGACCTCCGCAGCTCCGGGTCCGAATCGTTACGTGGAAGCTTTCGACGTAACGTGACCGCAATTTACAACTTATAATCAAACCAGATTTACGATTTCAATTTCAAACGGTCTGAACATAATTTTTTTCCTTTGAAAAATTTCAACTTTTTACCTGTTTCAATTAAATGTTTTTCAACATTCGCTTCGGAACATGCACCAAATTGATCTAATACAATGGTGCTTTTTTTTTTTTTATTTCGGCAATCCAGACATCTTAGAAAGCTGAGTAATGTTAATTTTAAGATGATTTTTTTTTTCTTTACAAAAACGGTGGTTATCACTAAATTTATTTCAAAATAATAATAATAAAATGTATACGATTTAAATGATTACTGTTTTTATTCATGCACTGAATTACATTAAAAGGAAAGAAGATTCAAGCTCTCTCCTGATTGTCCTAAATGTCCTTGGTGATTCTGCAATTATTCTGCTGTACGTAGTATTAATCCAATTTATTAATGCCACAATCGTGACTGGATATTGCTCAAGACTCTGCGGTGCTTCATCGAAACATAAAGTTTAATGGAAAAAAGTGCATAATTTCGAAAGATCCATTCGATAACGAGCATTGCCGAAAGCAGAAGAACAATTAATCATTGTAATACCGGTGAATAATGCTTTTTCTTCATGGATTCGAAATATCAAGGCTAAAAATCCACGCTCAATGGCATTCCATATAAATTTTCAGAAAATTTCTAACATTTTTGTCTGGAAAGCATTCGAAACCCGCTTCTTGCGGAGACTGGAAAAACATCGTTGATGTCGCCAGTCCTCGGTGCAGGCGATCGCGCCAAAAGCAGGCACCGTGTGAAGGAGCGACATAAATGGATACTTGATATTAAGGCGATTGAAGGTTCCTTTTTTTTTTTTATTTTTTTATTTTCTTTTATCTCTCCAAACTCTTCATCTGACAATTCCAGTTCGAAAAACTAAAATTTACTGCTCGGCCCAGACTAATTCATCTCTACCATTTGAAAGTCATCGACTATTAATTTCTCGTCTTTCTGGTCCTTAGAAGCCGGTAATTAATCGAAAATGGACGCGGACACGGAACTGCAATAACGACGGGGCATTTGGTTAACAAAATATCCTTATCTACGTAGATTGGGTGCCCTTTTTTTTTTTTTTTTTTTTTTTTTATTTTTTATTTTTTATTTTTATTTTTACGGGAAAAATTGCCTTTTAGGCCTCCGCTCACGTTAACCGAAACCGATATATTTTAATCAACGCGTTTCCCACCTTCGATTAATCACTCTCTCCCGTATTTTCCCCCGCTTGGTATGTTCAAGAAAAAGAATTTCTTGGTGTCGACACCCCGGCCCCGGGGCCCGGGGAAAAACCTCAAAGCGATCCTCGAAAAAGTTTCATTCAAAACGTATAAAATTACATGTACGAAGGCGAGTCAACTAAGACAAATGGCCGCCCGAGGTATGGTTTATCAAACCTAACATTCACAATCGGAACCCCCCCTCCGGGGGGGGGGAAGAGGGGGATGAATGGAAAAACCGGCAGAAAGGCCTCCACCTTCGGTAGATCACATCTTTTGTAATCTGACTTGACGAATCAAGTCCCATTCATTAACAACACCATCTTCCACCTTCGCGTTTGACGCAAACCTGTGAAGTTGTAACCGAATGGCTGTCACCGCTTGACGGTGACTTGCTGAGGAAAAATGACGGAGGATCCCGAAGACAACCTCCAAATGACCCGCGGGAGGATTACGTATTTCGTGACTGCGCCGCAAAACACCGATTTATTATTTCTATATAATATAATATGTGTCATTAATTAGCAGATAAAATATCAGCTAAATAATAAATTGCTTAATCTTAAATGTCGCTGATAATTTGCTTTGTGCGTGTGCGTAAATTTTATATAATTTATACATGTGTACACACTGAATTTGTGGATGTTTCCAAATAAAGATAATTAATTTCCATATATACTAATTAATGTTACGTCTACTTTATAGTCTTTTCCGATAATTAAAATGGAATTTTTTTTGTTGATCTGAAGTTTGTATTTTTTCACTTTTTTCACGATCGCTGTTGATCCTTTATTTTGCGTTCTTATGCTATAGTTCATACTCAGCATGCTATTGTATAGGCTCAGCGGATTAACTCCCCCCGTGAAAAGATTTCAAAATATTACAATTAGAGGCAAAAATGTCAAATGCACCCAGCAGGGCTTAAACTGCATCCATGTCTTAAGCATATTTTGACCGTGGGACATCGCACTGTCTCGAATATTTTACATATTTATAGTGTTTGTTTAGTATGTAAAATATATATTTTATTCATTGAGCAAAAAATGAGACGTTGCAAGTCCTCTCATCACAGGAGATTTTTCGGGTTGATATCTTTATGCAAAACTTGGCCCGGATCATGGCGAGAAATCGAAATTGTTTTCCGAAATTTCATTTTTTTTTTTTTTTTAATCTCCGTGGTGCGAATCCATTTCTGGATGAAAATGAAAATTTTCGACACTTCTTTGAGCTTTTTCATAATCTTGGTCATCGAATTTCATTTTATTCCATATGAGGTCCAATTAACTTGGGAGGCAAACTCAATTTTTCGTGAATAAACCTACACAAAGCTTGAAGATAAAAATCAGCAGAAATTCAGGTTATCATCTAAAATTTATCGTTTCTAATGGTTTAATCTAATAAAAATTATTTTTCTGAAGATTATTTTTATTGATAATATTGAAAATATTTTTAGTTTTAAGCTTTTAAGCTTGGGAATATATTTTTGATCATGAAAAGAATAACCGTTATTTTCCTTGGAGTCGTGTTAATAATGTCCGGGAGAGTTCGCCATAAATTTGGAAATCGCAGCTCATTTTTAAAGTACCTTAACTGATACCTATACTTTTCCCTTCCTATTAATTTCTTTATCAAGAAAATATATGTGCAATCGTTCAACTCGTACAAATCCATCCAAGATGCCACAATAAATCTTAAAAACAAATAGCTTTCTTACTGCAGACAATCCATTCCGTTTAGCCGACACTTTATCTTTGATTTTTATATTTTCGTAATTGATATATTATTATTAGTGCCATATATATATATTCTATATTTCTATTATTATAAATAGATTTCTTCTCTCTCAGAGAGTTCTCCTTTATTACAAGGAGAGACCTCCCTAAGAGACTATCTCTATAAATATAACTATAATCTATCTCTATAAATATAACTTCTAATCTATAGAGAAGTCTCAGTAAGAGACCTCCCTTCATATATAATAATTTACATATATATTATATTATATATATATGTATATTCACGTAACATGAATTTTTATTTTTAGGTAGTCATTTACAGTTATTCACTTCGCCGACTGAAGGAAACGGAAACATTTAACTATCTTAACGAACACTTGGGACCAAGTTCTGTACAAGAAGATCAACCTTAAACATGAAGAACTTCCTTCCCCCTGGTGCACGAGACGAATTTTCACAATCTTGTTCATTTGGACATCGGACAACCCGCCGTTTTCCAATCTATCCGATTCGTTAAACCATTTTTCACAACGTCAGCATCCAGTAACTGCATTGTAAACCTCATCATAAATTATCTAACGTAAAATGAACATCAGCGGAGGAAGGAGCTTAAGTTGATGAAGTGATTGAATGAATTTGCAGACGACGTACTGACCCAAAATAAACGAATAAATTCGTTGACATTTCAAAATTTATGCCTTTGCCATGTCAGCCATTTATTATTTAAAGTTTAAAGGATATTTTAACGGAAAATTTAGCGTTTTTTTTTTCTTTTTTCAAATAAAATGTACGAAAAGAAGACTTGCCAAAAAGTCTCAATCATACGAAAAACAAATTGACTTTGCCAAAATTTCTCGTCGTTTTTTTTTTTTTTTTTTTGAAATTTACAATTCCTTCCTCCCCGAGATAGCACCAAGAAATCTGCCGTAATTACAGCCTTGTAATTGGAGGAAAGCTGGAAAAAGCTTTGCTGACGAGGAGCGACTCCTTGTCCGTTGCCTGCGAAGTGACACCTTCCTGCGCAAGATGGCAAACGATTTCCGGTGCAGCTTTCCGCAAATTATTATTCACATGTTATTTGGGTCATAAAACTGCGAGTGGCGATTAAATGATACGAATGCAAAATGACTTTCTCGGATCGTGCTCCCGGCTTATACCAAACTCCTCGAACACATACATTATCCCCTTTGCTTGGGCTTAATACTGACACAGGAATATGAAGCCATTAATTTTTTAGCATTATTGCAACTTTTAGCAGTTTTAAACGGCAATAAATAAGTGACGAACATGCCTGGTTATTACAGAGATTTATACATTTCTATTAATTAATAAATATTTAGCATTATTTACAGCGCTGCCCGACGCGACCTAAAAAGTTAATTTATCAAAAGCTGCTTTACGTCTTATGCTGGAAATTATAATTTAACGGAAAGCGAGAAGTCACAAATGTTTACATTTAAATAAATTTGTTACAAAGACGGAACCTGTGGCAATTTGTGTGGTTCCAAACCGAAGACGAGTTCAATATGAGGTGCTAGAGAGAGCGAGAGAGAAGAGGAGGCAAAATTTTGTGAATAATGACAAGGAAACGCCGAAAAGTTAATAACCTACCTTTAGAGATAAATACAGCTTCAAATAATATTTTTCTCCCAAAATGATCTTGCGATTCATAAAAATATTTTCACTTTATTGAAATCTAACGGTGTGATAATATATTGGGCGGCATGGCTGGCATCCCAAAATTTTTCAGTGAAAAATCTCCTGGAAAGGAAAATGAATGATATGAATAAATAAATATAAATTAACTAATTTTAGACTCTTTTCGGTATCTTCTTTCATTGAGTTCCGTTTTCAAGTGAGACTTCGAACTCGCAAAAGCTAAACGACACATATGTATTTCACACAAAATTTTTAAAAAAATGCAATTTTACATAATCAGGATACATTTTTATCAAATTATGTTAATATATATTATATAAATTATGCGTGATAAATAATTATGCAAATCCAGCATTGACCCGTTTCTCATTCAGGTCAACTTATTTCATAGCAATGTTGCATCCAAGATTTTTGGTGTCGCGCCTCTGGATGGAATACGTTAACTCGATGCATTTACTTCCGAATGATGCACATAAGTTATTTCTACCGAGCAAGTTTTGATAATCGTTTCCCAATTATAAATATATTTTAATTGAGCTACACGTTAAAATAATTAATATTTTTATTTGAAAACCGCATGAACTTTGAAAAATAAAAAAATCATCGAAATTTTCTGGCCCAATTTTATTTTACGTAAAACATGACCGTCTTTATTTTTGTAAATGCATGAGTATGTATATATATATATTTTAGTTTTTCGAAACCGATGCAGCCTGCGATAAAAGGGTGTTAAAGGTAAAGAAAAAAAATTAAAACTCAATACAAAAGTCGAAGCCAGAGTAACATATCTCTTCACTCCGCCTATTATCTTGACATTTTTTGGTTTTTGAATTGATTTATATAAATTTTTCGTATTTGAAGGAGTGTTTTGTGGGATGCGGGAGCAAGTGATCCCTTCCATTGCCCGGACAGTTTAAAATTCTAGCAACATTTCATCAACGGATAGGAGGGTTCCGGATCATGATTCGATTTCTCAGTGGAAAGAAAAAAGAAGTTTTTATGGCAGCCTTGGTCCTTTTGATGTATGGTTTCGCTCCCAAATTAAGAACAGTCTTTGTTCAAGGATTCGAACCTAATTTTAAAAATCCAAACCTAAGCCCGAATTGAATATTTCGAATCGGGGAGGGAAAAAAAAAATGGCGTGCGCGACCCGAACAATTTAATGATTATTCAAATGATTTAATCAAGGTTAGCGATTCGGAGTCACCTTCAGCCATAAATTTTGGTCCCGGCTCTCGACCGAAAGCCCTTGCACCAACGTCGAAGTTTACAGATTTATCCTGCTGACGTGCAGCAACCTGGAGCATCCCTCAACCACCCAGATCAGCCCCATTCGTCAACCTTCCAGTTGATGAAGATGAAATCAATCTGAGACGCTTGTCGAAACTCGATTTGGTGCCCCCGACTCTCGTGCAAAAACAGGGTGTAGCACAATTCGCGGCGTGTATGTCAAGGCTCGGCATCTTGTGGATTTGTGGGAATTCTCCATAACGGTCCGACATTTCTGTTTTATTAAGGAGGACGAATGTTAAATGTGAAGAACTCGATCGAGTGCGTGTAATGTATTGAAGCGGCGCATGACCCCGGGGCGGGGGGGGGGGCTAAGCTGGCCACAAAGGAAAATGCCGAGGATCCGAAATGGTTGCGATCCGAGATTACTCCGCTCTCAAAACCGAAACAGATCTCGAGCCCAGATGGATCAGACAAACCGCTTTACTTATTATCTACCTCGATCGGATTGCGCAAAATTGCACGAGTGGAACTGCCCTTGACCAGGTTTTATCCTTTCCTCCTTAGCCGATCCACAATTGTGGAATTTGTAATTTGCATTTGGATTTTTCGGGTCGCCAAACGTTTTGTATTTATTGTCATTTGATCTTTTCCTGTTTGCCGACGGGAGCCCCACTCGGATCGTGGATCGGAATGCTCTCGGGGGTGCGTTAAACGGCCTGAAAAATTCTCGGCCCTCGAACAGTGCAATTTTTACACGATCGCGTTCAAGCGAAAACAAATCTGCATCCAACCCGAAATCAGGGCGGCGGATCCCACCCCCCCCCCCCCCGCCCCCGGACGAAGAAACTTGGTCCGGTGTTCTCCCCTTGGATCGCGGGAGAAATTGCCATCACGCCCCGAAGTCGCAAGCAAGCGGGGTGGAATGTAAACCCCCGAAACATCCTTCTGCGGGAATTCCGGTTCGTGAAAACATTGGACCTTAACGTTGATGTCTCGGACCGATTGTTCCAAAGCGCGTCTCCGCGCATCAATCTCGCGCTTGAGATAATGCTCCAATCGTGCTGACCGTATAATTAAGCCCACGTTTTCACAGTCCTCCGGCCCTTATAATGTAAATTTTCCTTTGGAAATTCTTTACGGTCCTCTGTGCCCAACTCTGACGAATTCCTCTCTTCTCTCGCTAAATTAATTGTTCATTCATTCACTTGATATTCACCACGTGAGGCGTTTTACACGTTATGCGAGGTGTTCGCGGGTTCGGGAATGAAGACAGAGAGAGAGAGAGAGAGAGAGAAAAACAGGTTTCATCTTCAACGGTAAAGGATATTCAGAAACGTTGATCTCGC
Source organism: Ricinus marginatus (assembly GCA_028565995.1). NCBI lineage: Eukaryota > Metazoa > Arthropoda > Insecta > Psocodea > Ricinidae > Ricinus > Ricinus marginatus. The sequence goes on from JAOWBB010000002.1 coordinate 1,513,158, forward strand.
ATGACTTCAATGCCCCCGAAAAGACGAATTAGGCGATATCATTGCTAATATTTTATCAAGTTTTAAATGATTTACCGTTACACGTGTTTAAGCGCGTAAAATGTCCGTGTGAGGCCCGCGAAAAACACGAGCTTTTCTGTTTTTCATAACTTTTTGCGCCCATAATAAAACAAATGTCAAGCAATAACCCACCCACCCATAATCTGCCATTTTTCCCATATTAACCAGCTCTATTCTCTCCTTTCTCATTAACCGTCTGCTCATTAATATTCTTTTCGTAAGATGTCTTTCTGCGTTCCCATAAGCACATTACCCAAGTTACGTTTTCGCCGGACATGGGCGAACCTGAACTTGCAACTTTGTCCTTTACCCAAATAAGACCTCCCATGAATATGAAAATTTAAAAAAAAAAAAAAATATATATATATATATACCGCATATGTTAGTTTAAGTCGTATAATATTGATAATACTCATTTTATTGACAAGTCAATTGGAGAACTTCTATGGGAGGCAGACAAGGTAAAAGAGTGCACTTCGCGAAATAAATTATGTTTTTACGATGTCAATACATTTTAAGCTAGATACATTTCAGATAATTGATCCCAACCGATGACCTTTTTGGCATTATGAAAAGATGGAAAAAACGAGAATTTTTTCAAATTTGGCCTGGGACATTTAAAACTTGCGTCTTTAAAAGTATGTTACGAAGTTTTCTTTTTTTCTTTTTTTTTTTTTTTTTTTTTTATGAAATTTGAGAAAGGTTACAGATCGTGAATCGAATATGGAACTTCGTCAGAAAAAGAGAAAAATTGAATCAGTCTTGCAAAACATCACTCTTAAAAAAAAGGAAAAAACCTTTCTGCATTAGGCAGAAAAAGAAAGGATGCTGCTGACCGAGAGCAGGAGAATTTCCGATGGGTAAAAAACCCCGAATCAACTCCTTTCTGCTGCTTTTGTATCATCGTCAACAGGAAAACGAGTCAATTTATTTATTAACGCGTTATAGCGGATGAACCTGGGTTAAACCCATTTTTTTTTTTTTTCCTCTTTTGGATCACCGAAAAATGAAATCATTTGATTTGCCCGTGAGATATCAAATGTAGTGATCGGGAAAAGAGAAAAAAAAAAAAAAAAAAAAAAAGGAGAGAAAAATGCTTTAGCGACGCGAAATGTATTCCGCTGTTGCGTTAGCGTTACGTGAGATGTGCAACAGTCCGGAATTGTTTGCTTCTCGATTTTCGCGTCGGGAAAATCTCAAAAAACTTGGATGAGCAATTGGGTTCCCTCATTTTCCTTGAATGAGTCTTTACCGGAGGCTTTATTTTCGCTGAATTTATTGACGGATAAATCTCGATGACTTTTTAAAAAAAAATGTATAAAAAAAAATTGTGTACGATTAGATCTGCGATCAGGTACAAGTACACCTTGAACCTGTCCCGAAAGGGAATGGAACAGCGGATACATGAATATTTATACAATATATTCATGCTAAAGACGTTGATGAAGTTCGAATCTACGTTAGACGTCGAAAATATTATTACAAATACATAGAATATCACTTTATAAGCAAATGCACGTGAAAAGGACAGTTGGTCATATTTCGAATGGTAACAATAATTTGAATGTTGCCTGCCCCTAAATATAATCTGTTCCAAAGTACGTGGATAAGAAGAATCGGTGCTTGTGAACAAAATAATTTTTTTTGGTCATCTACAAAACATTTGATAAGTGGTGCCTTTTTGGCAGCACGAGACTGAGCAGAATAAAAACAAAGAATTGTTCGAGCTTATATATTTATTTATACGTAAGAAATCCAAAACCCTCTTTAACTGCGATAAAAGTTAGCTTTGATTATGACAGGATTTAAGACCTTCCCGTGACTGCTGGCTTCGCGAACATGCCTTCTCTTTGAAAAGTTTTTTCGACATTTTTAATCAAGCAAAGTCAATTTTTTATAATTAAAATTAATTGGTTTTTATGCAACGAAAACTCAGTTGATCAGTTTGGAAAACCTGAATAAGTTAATAAAATAAATAAATAAATTTGTCAGTCACTGCTTTCGAATGGGTCCGTGATTTATTTAACTCGTGTATTATGTAAAGAATTTGCTGGAAAAAATTGTTTGAGCCAACGAAAACAACAATGTTAAACAGCTTTTGCGGCCTTAAGTTAGTTAAACCTTAAAAGTTAACTGAATTTCGGCGAATGTACAATCATTAGACCCGGGGCTGGAGAAATTGTAAAAAAAAAAAAAAAAAAAAAAAAAATGCAAAATTCGTTAGAATTCTAACAGAATCCTGCACAAAATTCTACTTTCAGCGTTTGCGTCCGCATAAATTGGTCCCCGGATTGTGGGCTTGAAGCCTCAGCTTCCGATGTAGACGAAATCTTGTTTCCCTTCTCCAGCTACGCAAAAAGTTTTTCGCTTTTTCGATGGCCCAATTTTGATCAAAAGGGCCCTCGTCCTGCTCAGCGTGGCCTTCCAGGCAGGGAAGCAGACAACCCGAAGACACGTCCGCGTCAAGATTCTCTTTCCGCATTTGTTGGAAATTCCGATTCCGTTAACGCCTTTGAGGCAAATAAATTTCCTTCCAATTAATGTGATTTATTGCAAGTTATTTATAAATATGCAATGCGGTGTCTAAAACATTTGAATCTGAAAATGTTTTTGGGTCAATAGCACAATTTTAAAATTGAAAATTACTACTTTAAATGCCTAATTTCGATCATAAGTGTATAGGTGAATATATATATATGTGCACGTTCACATACACGTACTTATACTGTTTTGGCGCACCTTTTGGTCATTTCGTACAGTCGAAAATCTTTTTCGAATTTTTATTTCCCCTTTTCAACACTTGACATTATTGTACGTAAAAGGAAATGATTTCATAAAACGCCTCTTCGTTTAAAGTACAAATTACATATTCAGATAAATTTCTTGTGGGAGAGTAACAGATTTCTTTTATCCATTGGCCAAAGGATATGTGGACCATACAGGTTTTTTAAAACTTCAATAAACAAGAAATTTACATTTTCTTTAATAGGTTTTATTCAATGCCATCCGTTTTTTCGTATTGTGTGAGTCATACAATATCAGTCAGTACTGAGCATTGCAAAATAAAGTGAGATTAATTTGAAAAATATTAAATAAATAACAAGATGGGATAACGCATAAAACTTACATAAGAAAAGCTTCCACTATTACATAAATCATTGCTAAGTGTGATTACAAAAAAAAAAAAAATACTCATTCAGCTTTATAAATTGCGAGATAAATAAATACAAATTGCGACAGCGACGATATACATCACTTGAAGTAGTAATAATAATGAAGAATTGTTTACGAAATAAAATATAAATATATTTTTATAGTTGTATTTTAGATGTTGTTCCTCTGATGAAAATATCCATCCGGTATTCGAATGCTGACTTCCGTTCTGTTACATGTATTACTTCTTCAACAATTAAATTTACTGTATGACGCAACAAATAAATATCAGGATTCAGTGTTATATCATTATTTATTTTAAAAAGATTATACCAAAGTTCCAGGAATGTGGAGCATGTTTGGGCAATTAATACTTTATAATCATGATGATTCGAAATCTTTCGTCTGTCGTGATTTTAAAATATTTATAGTTGGACTGGAAAAAAAATTGCTCCAGTAAAGGAAAGAGTTGATGCCAATAAATAAGAAACAGAAGGAAGCAATCATTTATTTTTTTATACGAATAAACAAAAATTCCATGTACTTCAGGTTATGGAACAGATCAAAAAAGAAAAAAAAATTATAAAAAAAAGAAGTTAACCTCTATCTGCATTGAAGTACATCTTTCCATCCCATAGCTGTCGAAAATAAGAAAGATGGCCGTGATTTATACTGTTGGGCCCCGACACGCAACGTCCGAATGTCAGAGTTTTGATTTAGCGCACTATTGATATATAGAGGTGTTGTTGCGGAATCATAATTCAACCTAACTTAATATGTTAGAACCTGTACCTGAATGTCCGTTGTTTTTTTTCTTTCATTTATTATCATTATCATTTCAACAGTCTTCTCTGTCTGAATTCCTCAATATTTTTCTTCCCCTTTTTGCATGCCCAGACCATTAATAACTAACTCCCTTTTGTACTGTTCGGTGTACCCTCCCCCTTACTGATAATTAGGGTAAAAGACATTTCGGACCGCGAGGAAAAACCACGAAGAGCTCTAATCCATTCCCACTATTTCGAAAAGGATAGCATTTGACGGGCATTTCTTATGATTGATTTCCCTTGAGAAAAAGAAGAATCAGCGAGAAGTGTGTATGATTTATTATGAAGGCGGCGCGTACCTGGAGGGGAAAACTTTTGCGACGGTTCACCGCCGGGCATTCTCCCACACCTTTGGAATTCGGTTTCGGTTCCTTGCCTCGTGAAAACAGGTTGACTTTCTTGATTGCCTCGCTCGTCCGCTCCGAAGTTTTTCAGTATCGCTGAAGAACGAAAACGACCCGGGATCCTGAAAAAATGTAAAAAGGTGGAAGCGAAGGGACGGAGTCACTTCCACCGGTCAATCGCTGCCGAAGTTAACTGCATCAAGTTCGGTTTCTGGCATAAATCAAAAATTTTTCCGACCAGACGCAGCTCGCCGCAGAGGCTCGGTTCGCGAACGGCTCGCCCTCACGTGGAATTTTCCTATTTCATAAACAAAAGCAACAATAATATGTTTATTCTCCAAACTCGATCTTTTTGTCACATTAAACGCATTCTCGGTTCCGTGCAAAGGAGCTCGATGCTAAACGTGACGAAGCAAACTGCCGCCAACATCGTTCGGCCTCCGGTAGGTGATTCAGGTTAGATGCCTGCGTTATGGCACTTAATAAACGTGGTTTTAACGATTTCGGAATTGTGAAAGCATCCGATTATCCAAACGCTGAAGCGCCATAAAAAGGGCAGACCGGATAAAGCTGATTTGTGTTCATTTCCACAATCGGGAGGAAAAAGAAAAAAAAAAACCGGACCCTTAGAGCAACGGAGTCAAAGTTCCTTTGAACTTAGCTTACGTTAGTCCGGGTCATTTATTGCAGATTTTTGCTCGCCTTAACAATTAGTTTGCTCGCTGAGATTGCCCATCGAAAGAGAGAAATATTTTCCGGGCGTCGACGTTAAATAAGAAAATTGGTAGGTTAGTCATAATTTAAGAGAGAAAGCTCAATGCCTTTATTGAATTTAGTTCACCCGCTTCTCGTTTCAAAAAAAAAAAAAAAGTTCATCCCTCTTTGAAAAACCCCCGGTTCTCCTTATCCAACAGCATTTCTTTTTGCTTTCTCCGATACTACACTAAAAACGGTAAGTTACGACTTTTGAGATTGTCTCTTATTTTTTCCTATTTAGTTCATACATTTCCGTTTTGCTTTCTCAATTCCCAGCTTTATCCATGCTCGGCCATTCCGATATAATATTAAATGCCCCGGGAATATCTTACCTTCGAAATAGCCAAAAGTTGAAAGCGAACTATATTAAAAAATATGGCGCAATGAATGGAATTTATAATGCGCTCCAAAATCACACTATCACAAATAGCTCCCTAAGCCTTCCGTAATATGTTTCCGTTCTTTTGTAGTATATACCTGAATTCTTTTATATTGGCAACATTTTGATGTCTAAAAAGATTTATATTTTAATATCCTCCAAGAGAAATATCGTTAAACATATAAATGATTTTATTTAATGTGAAAGGATTTTTTTTTTTTACTTTCTGCCATTGTGATCTGCGGCATTAAATACCATAAAACGTATGATAATTAATATCACGGGAGGACGAGCTCCGATTCCGCTCCAGTCTTTCAAATCATATTTTGCAGGTTATCTTTTGTATCTTGTCGCGGCTTGCAAAAATGTTTAAGCGATTGTAAAATACGGTCGAAATGTTAAATAACTCATCGTTCGTACATAAGAAATTCCGAAATCCACGAAATTAACCTAATTCCTCTTTCAACGACTTCAAAGTAAAAATATAAGTGTGCATCTTCCCAAAGTCAAAGGAAACTCAGGCTTTCTTTTTCTATGTTTTTCGAGATTCGTGTATCTCCCTGAACCAGGGAGCGTATTAACGGAAGAAGGAAATACATATTTATACAAAATAAAATTAACGGCTTTTTAAGGGACCGGAGGGATCGCACCCTTGCACCAGAGACTATAAAGGAGCGCAGGTTACGTTGGGGTTATGACCAATGTCGAAGATGTATTATGTATCATAAAAATATATTGAAAAACAGCGTATTCCGAGAGGAAATGAGGCCACTTGGTGAAAAAAAAAAAAAAAAGGATCGAAAATGCACGGCTTTGAGTCACTTTGCTGAACACATTCCGAAACCGGAACCTCTGCACATCTTTCATTTTCATAATTCATTTTCTAAATACAAAGACAAGACTTTTTGTTGCGTTGGGAACATTGAAAAGGTGGCATTTTTGGTTTTCAAAAATGGCAAAAAAAATATATTAAAAACTTGAAAATTGAAAAGTGATATCTCTAAATATTTTTTTTTTTTCGGAAAATTATTTCTCCTCCTTCGCCCTTTTGTTCGTCCAACCTGCAAGGCACGCTGGATGTGGCGTATGAAGAAGAAATTCCTCCCGGAATTATTTGCTTTAATTTCCCAATTTTTCTTAATAGATAACTGACTTTAATTATGCATCCGGAATAAAATCGACTCAGCACCAGCGTAAGATTTTAAAATGTTCTTTGATTAATAAATGCACATGAACCAAATTAAAACATTATAAATTGGATTTTTTTGGTTTTGGCTCAGATTCGTGCGGGAGCAATCTCGGTTTTAGACGAGCACGAGCGCCGTAATACATCAAATGGGTTTCCATTTTATTTTATTTTATTTTATTTTATTTTATTTTATATCTTTTTTCTTCGACTGAGGGACCGAAGTGGAATGAATGAGCGATGCGAGGGAAATACACGGATAATGCATAAGTTTCATTTTCGAACATAATAGTTTTTCGATCCTTAAGAAAAAAGTCAGACTTAATTTTCAATGTATTATTTATGAATTTAGAGATAAGTCCGTGATTTCTTACCCTCAGGACCGCGATCTTGACTTCTGGAGTTTCTCGCCCAAAAAAAAAAATTTTTTTTTTTTTTTTTTTTTTTTCACATGATGAAAAACCTCCGTGCACAATACATAAACCGTCACCGTGGACCGCCGCCACCGCCTTTTCTGCAATATTTCTTCGCATTTCATTTTTCCTCGCGTGTTGCCCATGATAAAATAAAATTTATATCTCTCTCGGCTACCTATTCACTGTTTCAGATCGTCCCCCTCCCAATTTTTTCTTTTTTTTTTTTTTTTTTTTTTTTTTTGTCTGCACTTGCGATTTCCATTTCAATGTGCAGATCTTGAAATTTCCCATTTTTCCTTTCCCCCCGCGTCCCTCATCCCTTGCGTGCAACCGACCCTGTACGGGAAAGCATTTTCGGATCTGCTAAGATTTTTGGGCTCCTCTGCTCTTGCGCTCTGCTTGTCTCCTCGGGAATGCCTCCGCAGTGCTCTGTTTCACCGCTTTTCGGTTATTTTAATTTGATCCTTTCACATGGTTTGATTTCTTGTTTTCATCATCTTTTATCTCAATCTTGTTGCTTCCCTTTTAATTTCCCGAATTTCTTCTTTTTAATTCTTCTTTAATTTTCAAATTTCTTAATTACACAACTTTCTTTTGAGTTCTCGCTGAATTCTTTGTGTCACTCTCACTCGCTCCTCTAATTCTCGGCCCCTCAGGAGAACGCGTCTTGCGAGCCTCCCTTTGAGATTTTTACCTCCCGCAGCACAACTGCACCAGAACCATTTCTGATTTGGTTTTGGTTTTTTTTTTTTTTCTTCCTGCCCCAACTTTTGCCTCGGCTCCGTCACCGCCGAAGCCTTTCCTCTCTGTTTTTCTTCACGTTCGACCTTAATGAAACCGAGCAATTGACGGTGTAATTGATGCCACGTGAAGGAGCCCGTACCTGAATCCTGGCTTTTGAGGCGCGTTGCGCAATCCGGAAAATGAGGGAAACGACGGTTTATCCGCATAAGATTAAAAATATATTTTTCCACTGAAAGATACGGATCGCTTCTGCGATTCAAAATCTCTCCAAAGACATGATGAGTTCAGGTAAAATGAAGCAAATGCTTTCGAGTATTTTCTTGCCATTTCCCCATTTTTCTCCTGGCAAATTAAATTTTTACAAATTATATTGCATTTAATTTATAATTTTTATATTTTTTAAATTGAAAATCATGTAACGTTTACCAGAAATTCATTAATCAGGCTTTGCATGGAGTAAGAATGTGTCCGCGATTACGTATAATAATGATGATTTTATTTTTAATAAAAATTTAGTTAAAAATCATAAATTAAAATTCATAAATAGTTAGGCAGTTCAATCTGAAGACGGAAATAATTTATTTGCAATATCTCGGGCATCAATGCATACAAATTAAGTCCGATTAATTTAAGGAGCAAATTGCCAATGACTTTGCTTAACTTTTGCATTTTGCAAAATTTTTTTTATCAAAACAATTTCCATTAATCTTATTTTAGTTTCCATATAGAGCTCCAATTAATCATCGCAAACATATATTTTATATGATTTATTTTGAATGTAAAAAAGCATTTTTTTATTAGTTTATTAATTAATCGCCCCGAAAAAGAACGGGAATCGTTATTTTGCGGAAAAAAAGGCCGAAATTAAATGAATTTACCTCGATTTAACTATTGAATCTTAACCTTTTTAACGTTAAAAAAAAAAAAAAAAAAAAATGCAGAGCCTCATTTACTATTTGGCAAATTCTTGTCGACCCGAAAACGTCCAGTCGGAATTCAAGCTTCTGCGGGTTAAGTTTTATGACGTCGGATTTCGAAACCGGGTCCGATTTTGTGTATGAGGGAAAATCTCTGGAAAATTTTCGGTTCCGGAGATGCCTCCCTCGCATTTATCAAGATTTCGCCAACTGCGACGAGGAATGCGAAGTACGAAGCCTCGCGAATGCATGGAAACGAATGGGTTCAAATAAAAACCAAATAAATAAATAAACAGATGAAAAGGAAAAAAAAAAAGAAAGGCCGTACGATTCCGGGGCTTGCGTGAGAGCAGTAAATGAAGAGGCAGATCGTTGTCAAAGATCTTTTAATTTAGTGCACCGTAATGGAGTCCTTTGCGCTGGCCGCGTTTCATTTTCGGACCTCCGCCGCGGAAATGCCCGAGACAAAGCCCCCGACGAAGCGATCCCGCTAAGGTTAAACCTTTCGCTGGCCTCGTCGCGGTCTTCGGTCTTTTTTTGATCTGTGAATCGCAGCTCCGATTTACGATTTTTCTCTTTCCGCCGATGGGAAACCTCATTTTCCCGGTCGCGGGCAGAGGTCCGGGGAGCCGTCCGCCGAAAATCTTACCTCGGGCACCGGGTTCACAGCCCGTCGTCGATCGCTCTCGCATCGCCGCGCGAGATGCCGCAGCAATTTCGCCGATGTGAACCCGAAACCCGTGAATACACATGAATAGACAGAAATTTTGCAACTTGCAGCCTCCGTTCGTCGCCACATGTTCATTTTTCGCGATGCCTTATCTCTGCCGTAATATAGACGAATGCATTTTCGTTATTTTCAAATGAAAAATTTCCTCGGTTATTTAGAAAAAAAAAAAAAAATCGGAGGTGTAACCACGAGGAGCGCAATTAACAAGTTTAACCCAGAGATAGGTATATCACCGTGTATAAAATGATTTAATTCATTTATTCCAGAAAATGAAATAATCGTAAGTTGTGGAAATAATTTAAAATAAGGAGGGTTAAATTAGTATAGGTATATAATATCATAAACAATAAAAAAATTCCAATGATTATGTTGTAAATTAGTAATTTGTTAAATAATTAAAAATGTGAACATAAATATGTTCTCTTGCCGTTTACGTTCCAGCCCATTCCCTGTTTATTAGATATATAAATTTTTTTGTTATAATTATTTTACATAAAGAATGGATACCTGATGCAAAGTAAATGACTGTGTGGATGTCAAGTCGGATTTTTACGCGAATTTCGCGAATTTATGCGGTTCATTCGCGTTGCAGCGGCCACAAGTTTACAAATATAAATCCGACCGAGACAAATTTAGGTAAGTGAAACAATTCAGCAGTTTTGATGCCGGATATTGAAAAGTGCTGGGTACTTTCGAGCGGTTTGCGAAACGGTCGCGGTTTTCCATCGCAATCAAATGACGGGGCAAAGCGGCGTCGCACTCTTCGGCCATAATATAACTATTACCCTCAGCCGGTGCTTCATTGAATATCCATATTATGTAGCCGGCCGAGGGGGACAAAAGCGAAATCCTTGTGCGTCGCTGCAGTGACGGGGGAAAAATTTTTGCTAAAATCCGGGTAAAAACATCTTCGCCAGCGGCCTTTCCCGCGTGGGCCGACCGCTGGCTTCGCATAAATTTCCACATCATGCAAACGAAACGCACAGGGGAGGCAGGAGACGAACCTCTCAGGCTCGCCATGCCGGGGGCGGGGGGGGA
>JAOWBB010000002.1:1523807-1559032 GCA_028565995.1 Ricinus marginatus
GGGGGGGAACGACTCGAAACCCTTCCAGGTTTACTCTCGGGAGTCAAAATGCGGTGCTTTTAAATTAAATGCGGGGGGGGGGGGTCGAAAGCGCCCGATCATCGACGCTTGAGAGAATCAATTCGCAGTCAACCCCCCTCCACCCTGCCAGGGGGAAGGGGGTCGTGGAATCAGACGCTTTCCACGTGGGGGTGGGAAAAAATTAAGCTCCCAAGAATCGCATTAAAATGAATCGCTTCGGCTCCGTCCATCCGACGCGGGCCTCTCAGGAATATTTTTCCGCTTTAATTTAAAGCGCGGTTAACGTGGAGCGCCAAATTGACGTGTCACTAAACGAAAATTTAGAGCTCGTCCAGTGACGTCGAAACCTCAAAAAAACTTTCCGTGGCAATAATCGAAATTTATGTCCAACTTAAGGCAAGTTTTCGTGCGGGTTTTTTTCTCCTTCCCCCCCTCACGAGTTTTTTTTTTTTTTTTACGCTTCGTCTTCGTTCCTTTTTCTCGTCGTCGATCGGAAGTGAATCCCCGTCGATTTTTCGATCGGCGGGAAAATAATTTTTTTATCGAACAAAGTGAAAAAAAAAAAAAAAAAAGGAAGAAACGTGGCAGATTTGAAAAATTCAAAAGCCGGTTAATAAACGACCGCGGCGTTGTAACATTAACGTAAACAAGATTCCATCTGTGTCTGTTGGTCAGCAGTAGACTTAAAAAAAAAAAAAAAAAAAAAATTTATGTCACAAATGTGGAAATAAAACGGTTGTTGCTTTTAATTGGGTAATTTGAGAGCGGCAGTCACGAGTAATCGTGTTTATTAAAGAGCTCCTCGCTGCCTCATAACCACGGGTCCATTTACTCTCTTGATACTTTTTTTTTTTTTTTGCTTATTTCCAAAATCGACTGGAAGGACTGCTGAGCACCGATTTCCAGTGCTTTCACCCGCGGTAAGGTACGACGTTGAAGTCGCCGCCTTTTCCTCCGAAGAATCCCACGTAAACCGTGCGTAAACTTACTGTCAAAAATAAAATGCCATCTTCATAATATTTCCCTGATGCGAAATGCGATTAAATAAATTAATAGTAACAAACCGTTCATCGGAGGGGGGGGGGGAAAGGAAAAAGGAAAACGCTCGTAGCTGCCATTGAAACACGTAATACATCGGTATAATAGCCAAAATCGCTGACCGAATAAAAAATGAACGTGCTTTCGAAAAAAAAAAAAAAATCAGCTCTGAGCTTTATAACATGTACAGGTACAATAACAACATTGCACTTTGTACAAGTACGCGAGATTGATTGATAAAGCCAAGGAAAAAAAAACCCATCCGCGTAATGGCTGAAATGAAACAACTGTGATGAGCTTAAAAAGCAAAAACACTTAATTAAATAACCATAAAAATAGTCATGAGGTGCGTTAACTTTTGACAAAAAACTTAAAATAAGCAATTTTTCAACTATCGGTTATTCTGTCCGCACGTTAAAAATGCTTAACCCGCATTTGCATATTTGAAAGATAATAATTGTGAAATGCAGATTAACAAACGATAATATTTTTCTGAAATGCAAACTTCGTCCAAGGCACCATAAAGACTTTTTTTTTTTCTTTTTTTGATCGTTGTAAACTATTAGTAGATATATCTATTTTATAAAATAAATGACAACGAAATTAGCATTTCATCTGCATGAGGGGAAAAACGACGGAGGGAATTGGTTAAGAGTTAAATTTTAAAATTCGACTCGTTTTATGCGACTTCAACCGACCATAAGTCAATGCAGAGTACCAAAATATAATATTTTTTTTTTTTCTTTAAATTATTGGCACTTACGCCAATCAAAAGAAACATAAAAAAAATTGTTAGTCGAAAGAGTATTGTACATCAAGTAACTTTTTTATTCCTTCTGATAATCGTTCGCAGCAGTTTATTTCAGTCATGTAAAAAGTAAATAAATTACCATAATGAAGCCCTCGCCATCAAAATTCCTTCCTTGACATTGATCTACGTTTAAACTTAAAAGAAAGAATTATCTTTATTATTCTTGGAACACGTAAAATAATTTTGAACCCTCATATTCTGCAGGATCTTGTCCTTCCCATTAATTATGCCACAAATTTCTTTATATGTGGTCATTTCAGACAGAAAGACATTACCATGGAAAAGCATCTAAAAGGTTAGTGAATTAATTAATTCCCTGCCCCGTGCGGGAGAACGACGAAAAATGTTTATTTTCCGGAGTGAAAAATATAATTTAAACCATTAACGGATGACGAATTGTTGAGTAGCCGGAGGAAAAAGCAGAATTTTAAGCAAGTTAAGCTGAAACCAGTAATAACTTTAGCTCTTTTCACAATTTAATTGAAATGATACATTTGCCATTAAACTTCCCCGATCAGACTAAAAAATCGCTCTTCAAGCTTTACAATATCCGACTCTTCTACGTTTAATAGAAATCACGCGCTTGTAAGTGATTTAACGTTCGTACCAAAATCTTATCGCAAGTAAACGCTTGATATATACTTATTTTCAATAAGTTTTCCTTTTTTAAAGTGAGATTTTTTTTTTGTTTTGTTTTTTTAACATTTGATAATAAAAACATTAATTTCCGAACAGTGTTGTACGGCATTATCATTTTCACATCTGGAACCATTCATACTTTTACCTTCTTTCAGACTGAATTTTCAAGAATTTATGATGTCCCTCTTCATCTGCGACATCATGCTCCCAATAGAGAAAAAAAAAATAAGAAAAAAAGTTTAAAGTGTATCTTTCATCGTAACAAAATTCTACTTTTTTAATCTTTTGTGAAAATCGTTTAATGTATGAATAAAAAGCGATGTATTTTTGTAAAAATTATCGACGGCAATTTCAAATAAATAAAGAACGTTGTTTTTTTATTTAAAATATTTATATTTTTAACGAAGAAGTTGTATGTATTACATTTTCAATTTCGTAGTTCAATGGGTGAAACAGGATAGCTAAGTTGATTTACTTTAAGCAGATATCTTTTTTTTTGACAAATTAAATTGCTGAATTAAAAAATTAAATAAATTAATATAGTGACTAATATTTTAAACACATCATATATTTAATTTATATACATATTAACACTATTTAATTTTGTACTTTTATTATGTAAATAAATGTGTTAAAATATTGAAGGAGCAATTTTTTTTAATAACATACGTTTTGCATATCATATCTTTATACCGCGTCACATTATTTACGTACTTGCTTATTATATTGTGTATTTGCTGTTACAAGCGATTCATTAAATACTTCAATTTTATTTTAAAACTTTTAGTCACAGTGAAATATGAAAAAAAATTTTTTCCAAATTCATTTATACGAACAATCAAGATTTGTTTTCCTCTCTCGCTAAATGGAAATTAAAATTTTTTTTATGCTATTGATTACATTAAAGATGTGCGACTACACCACAATATTTCATCCGAGGATCATAGTAATAACTTGACACTAGTCAAAAATTAAAAAAAAGAAATATTTCATTAAAGTTTTGAAATCCATAAATATCAATTAAAGCAGAATAAATTTATAATTATTCATAAAAATTCAGAAGATGTATTTTCCGAGAGTAATAAAAATTACAAGCACCCATAAATATAGAATAAATCATTCATTCACTCTACGTGAAGTGGTAACCTCTTGTGATACATATCCAGCATCCCGCACCTCTTTCTCTTTTTTTCTTTATATGCAACACAAAATTATTGTGTTTTATTACACGTACATTCCAAATTTCAAAAATATGCTATTGAATAGGTTCAGTATCTGCGATTTTTTTAAGGCATCAAAATGTATGAAATTCTACATGAACCTGACGAGAAATCTAAAAGAAAAAAGGCATTGACGCAAAAAAGAGCAAACTGAAAACTCCATAGATATCATAAAAAAGCACACGATCCAAATAATCACAGATATTGATGCTTATATGTTCGTACTGTTATGGATCCGACAATCCATGAACCACTCGCTGAATAATCAGGAAAAAAGGAATTATGCCAAACCTTGATTACATCTGAAGAGCACCTCTGCTATTCAAACTGACAATAGAAACAGTAACAAAAACTCTCAGTAAAGGAGATAGAGAAAAATACAATCATGCAGGCGCTCCGTAAGACTCCAGATACATAATTGAGGTTGAATAGACCTAACCGAAAGCCGAAATAGAAGAAATAAACCGAACGATGAGATTGAAATGCAAAACAAATAACTCACTCGCTTGTCAGCTATTACACCGGAATTGCGAAGTTGCGCCAACAGACTTCGGACATCGAGACAATATTTGGTCGAATGTAATAAGGTAACCCGAAATTCAGCAAGGGCGAATCGATTATATCCATCGAGATTATATTTAGGGGGAGGCTTAGTAAATTGAGGAAGACATGAAGAATCGGACACGATTTGGAGCTTCTGCCAATGCCAATGCGAACCAAACCCGGTGCCGAACAGGAAATCGATAGCCGCAGATTTCCGTGGCTCAGCAGTGGACAACGTGAGATCGAAGAAGCGGCCGAAGAAACGCGCGACTTGTCGCGAGCGCCGGAGGAGGAGAACGAAGGGTCGAGACCCAAAAGGCCGTGCTCGCTTGCCTTTGAGAGACGACGGAATTCCTGCGGCCATCAGGAGAGCACTTCCCTTCGCGGCAGGAAGACGCCAACGAGAAAATCGCGGTCACCGGATGCCGAGAGGTGTCACCGGGTGAAGAACGTCGATGGATTGTCCGACGGCACGGCGCGGCGCGGGGAAATCCTCGGCTTTGACCGCAAATTTTTGCCACCAGTTCACCGATCGGAAGTATCCACATTCAGCACTGACTTAACACTGGGATAAAATTAAAAACTGTAAACGGAATAATAAAATGGTGAACGAGAAATCAAAACGAATCACAAATATACATTTAATATAAACCATACAGTTATAATTTACAAAACAACCAATTAGACGATGATACATAAGATCTGAGATATCGAGAGCACATTAACGGGCGCTGGAAGAACAAACAAGGCCACGTTATCTTCAGCACGCCAGAATCAATGCGAACGGTTAGAAAATGAATCTTACGTGCAAATAGAAAAATAAGAAATAATTCCTGTTTCGTTATGTCATGAAACAGGTTTTTAAAAGAGCACGATGCAAAATACAAGAAAGGACACTGAGAAATACAAGTATCGGGGAACTTTGAAGATCGGCACTGGCCGATGTCTCCAATTTTCCGACGGGCAATTGAACCGGCGGATTCTTCCTGACGGAAAGCCAAACTGGAAAAACGTTAACGGTTACAATTTACATTGCGCGTCAGGCCCATAACTTTACAATTTTGTAAATATAAATAAGTTTCATCTCGGGAAAAAATTTATTTCATTTCACGGATACACCGGGAAGTTGTTAATAATATTTAGTCCGGGTTTTTACGAGTTTCAACTTATTCCGGTTGGAAATAGTTAAAAACCGGGGAAAAATATAATTCGGAGAGTGTAAACTGTACAAATGAGAAAGTTTGGGAAGGTAGTTTGAGAATAATAAATGTAAATGGATAGACGTCTTTGGAAGCTGTTAAGCCCTGTATTCAGATGCGGCCGTTACAACACGTAACGCTCCTGACGTTCTGACTTGAGTTAATCCTTATAACGACCTCGTGGTAACGTTACGTGATTAGTTTAATTGCTTCAATCTAACAATCCGCCCCCCATTTCTCAACCCTTTTACGTTTCATTTCAATATTGCGTTATCATTCCGATGCATGGATTTCGAAAATATTGCTCCGCAGACTCCCGGACCTTTATCCGTCATTGTAAATGGATCGTTTACAGCATTAAAATTAAGACTAATCTCGAGGATTTCGATTGTTTATGGCCGCAGGGATTTGTCTGATTAATTTTCAAGAAGAGTTCCTAACTTTTATTTATACATGCGTAAACGTGTCATTTTTGCTGAATTTCGTCCGCGTTGCAGCCACCCCTGAGCGCTTTGAATCGCGCGCTTTTTCCTTCTTTTTCTGATGGTTCGCTAACCGCTGTGCACGTACCATTATCATTTACGAAAAATACAAAAATTTTTTGCTCGCCAACCTCGTTCTTTTCCTTCTTCCTTTCGAGAATAATATTTTTCAGCTCGCAATAGCAGGCAAAAAAAAAAAATAAACAAATAAATAAATAAATAAAGATACAAGAGAGAAAAAAAAAATCCGATATTTCTTTTTCTATCGCGGTAATTGTAGTTATTACCGAATGTCATCATTCGAATTTCTCAATCGTAAATTGGCTAAATTAATGTCCTCGATTTATCGCCTGGAAAGTTGGTTGCTTATGAATATTAATAGCAGAACGTGTCAGTGAACTAGTAAAAATGAACGGTGAACTACTGCAACCGTCAAAATATCAGAAAACACTGCTTTAAAATTTAAGATTTATATTACTGTATGAGTTTCACCGAACTGTGGAAAATTCAACGGGAAACTCTTTTACATGTAATTTATCAAAAATCCCGAAAATATTCCGCGTACGTAATATTCCGGTATCCGCTCTCCCCCATAACCTAAACCGGCTTTAATTATTCAGATTTATATGAATCATTTAATTATTTGGGCTTTTTAAAAATCATTCGAAAACGCTGCATGACATTGTTAAGGGTAGAAGTCTAAATGTCACGTTCTACGGGAGCATTTGACATTTTTTTTTTTTTTTAAAAACAAAAAACCCGATTGATATTGATGGAGAAGTATAAATTTAAACGAATGGAAAGATTATATTGAAATTCACTTTCCAAATGATTATAAGTTTATATATACATGTGTATGTATATATTCTCCTGCACCGTTCCGCCGCCTGCCTCAAAGTGCTTTTTTTTTTTTTCTTCTTTTTCTCCTCTCTTTCTCTCTCTCAGCCTTAACCCATTAAGATTATCCGAATAGATAGTTTCAATTAAAAGCGGAATAACCGTTTAAAGAAATACAGAAAATTTATAGATACATTTTGTGATGCTTTATGTGATATGTGCATTTGCCGTGGTCGCAAATAAACGCCGGTCATTTATGTCCGAAACCGAAACCTTTCCGACGCCCCTTTACCCATTACACGCGATAATTTAGGTATTAAAAAAGGAAAAAAAAAAAAGGAAATAAATTCGATTTCTTTTTTTGATAAACGCGAAAACTCCGAAAATGCAAATTATCTAGCGCTGCAATAACGGAGTTGGTGCCTTGGAGCAGATTGCAAATTGCGGTTTGGATTTATTGTGATGTATGGCGCTCAATGCTCGCTAATTTAATGTCCTCAAGTTTTGAATAATTTCCTTTTACAACCCCCAAAAATAAATTTTTTTTTTTCCCCACTGTTCGAATTTGCATCGGGGTTGCACCGTTTATAACCGCGGCCCGTTCGGACGGGAAACCTGACGTTTGCTGCACGCTTTTGCCGTGCTGTCAAAACTTGCGAAGAAGCGCGGGCTAATTTTTGTTTTTCTCGTTCAGCTCCCGCACTGTAATCATATTGACTTGGCTCGAACGGGAGCCGGAGCGACAGATAAATGCACAGAATTTCTGCTTGGCGTTCTTAATCGTAAACCCTCCTCCCCCCCCCGCCTCCCCCGCTCAGCCCTATGCGCCCCACCGCATCGCCCAACCCCCTTCTCCCTCCCCCTCGCATTTCCCATTCCGAAGAAAGTCCTGGAGGTTTTTACATGCCTCCAAATGTAATTCTTCCGGGGAATATTTCCGAAAAACTGGAGAAAATCCCTCCATTAAGCGAAAAACACATTCGGGATAAAGCTTTTAATTTTTTAAAGAGAGGAGCAAAAGTTTAATTTTAAAATAACTTTTAACTTGGAGCAAGGTATTTAACCAGAAGTTATAATACTTTGTTTTCAAATTAGCTTTATTTTGTTTGATATTTGCATTCCTGTCTGTTCCCGCTCTCGAATAAAGAGGAAGCAAAGGTGTTCGCGAATAAAACCTTTGTTTAACTCAAACAGGATCGCTACACTTGAGAAATTTATTTGTTCAACCCATTGTTGCCGGTATAAACAAATATTTAATGATATGAGCGGAATCATAATAAGATTGCATGTCTAATTTAGCACGGGTTTTTGGGGTCGTCACGAAATTTTCCGGCTTCTTTTAAATTCTTCCGATGCTTTTCTTTTCTTTTTTTTTCTTCTCAATTAAGAAGAAATCACGCTTGGAGCCGAGAATATTCAGCATCGAAACTGACGTTGTTTATATTCGGATGCGAGGATTCAATCGTTTCCCAACGACCAATTACTTTGATTAAGTTCAAAATTCTTATTCTCCATTATTTCACACACTTCCTCCGATGCTATTGCGTATAAATCGCATCTGGAAATCAAGTAAATTTATCTGAGGCAGTTTTTTTTTTAATGAACTGAAATATGGCCCGTGCCATAAACTACGCTTAAGTTCGATCTTGTTTCACAATTATATTATAAATAAATTATATTAATGTTGAGAAGAAAAAGAAAACGAAAAATTATTTTTCCTTTGCTTTTAGTCCTAATTTATAACAGTCATAAAAACTTCCAAATTCAGAATTATCCAATAGGTATAAGTTGCTATTCAATTATGCATGTTGGGGCACCAACTCGGGCTCGTCATCACCGGAAACGCATGAAAGCGAACTGTTCCTGCAGGAATGGCACACGTTCCTTCTTCCGATGAGGAATTGAAAGCTTCGATTGAGCTGCTTAAATTGGATAGGAAGTAATTCGCTCTTTGTTAGAGGCAGATCCTTTGTTGCGGCATCCTTCCTTACCTTTTGCGCTTGCGAATTTCTTTGCATTTTCATGCAACTTTCATTCTTTTTTTTTTTTTTTTTATTTTTTATTTTTGTTTTTACATTTTTTATATTACGCATAATTTCCTTTGGGCCGCGACAGAAAGCAAAAATTAATGGTCCCCTTTTGCGGTGCGTCTGCGTTTATTGCTCTCACTTTTCATTATCCACCACTAACTTTTCATCCTTGCACCAATATTTGCTGGTTTTATTCCGCTCCTACATGTACAGCACGAAGCGAAAGATTTATCAGTCGTAATTAATGACGCTTAATGTACTGTTAAATTGTTTCCTTTGTAAAATTAACAATAAACGCTCTTTCATCGTGCCCGCTTTTCAACATTAAAAAAAAAAAATATTATTAACAATAATTTCCGTGAAAAGCAAATTAACACATGTCACCTTTTGAGCAAGATACTACTTCTAGGCAACACAATATCTTTTTGTACGTACTGCTTCTCCGCGGTTTAATTTTTATTTTTTTATTTTTTTTTTTTTTATTTCATTTATTCATCTTTTTATGCTAAGAATCCGTGATGCTACGAAAATGACATAACTCTTTCGGGATGGCACAGGTATCTTTTCGATTTCGAAGAACATACCCGGGCCGGGCAATCACTTACCTTCCCTGCAGGTCGAAAAGTGGGTGGCGGTTCGTATTTTATAACAGCATACCTATAATTACACTCCAATAAATCGCCTGGACGATAGTGATTCATTTCCATGACGCCCAATGAAAAGAATGATTTCTTTATCCGTTAAGTGCCACCGAAATTATTTTATTTTTCGCCGACCGGGCATGAGAAAGCTGGCAGCGGCATCCAAAAGTGCCCGGCGAAAGGCAGAGCCCGCACAGCCCATTCTTCGAGAATCTTTGATTTTCCATTATAACGCGGTGCGTCTTCTCCGATCAAGGCTCGGCGCCTTCTCCCGCAGAGCGATTTGCTCTGCTAAGAGAGGCAACGGCAAAAAGGGTAAAAACCAGAATTAATGCCCCCGCCTAAAACCGTCTTGGGGTAGAGGGAGGCCTCCATCCGAGGAGTGGAGAAAGGCCCATGGTTATAATTCAGTAGATAATTACTGGAAACCACAGCGAAATAATTAGCAGCGGCCCGAAGTTTAAAAACAGGAATTTACATACAGTTTCGCTAATGGCCACGAGACAGCAGCACCTGTGCTCCGACTCTTAACCATTCAAGTGTCAATGGCTCCTCCAGCTTTTTGCCGTCTCCATTAAGTATCATTACGGTAACACTGTTGTTTCTTATTAATTTATAAAAAAGGATTCCAACTAAATCAACCTGTTTAAGTCGGGGCTCCGCATTTACAACGATAATTTGAACAGAGGATAAATGGAAGGGAGCTATTAGAACCGAGTACTTTAAAATTATAATCTTAATTTTTGCTACCCCCGACGCTAAAATAAGCGAAAGTCGACAGTCCAAACTGAACGTAATTAATTCTTTACCGAAGCAAACGTCTCCCTGCAGGTTAGATCATTGACGAACGTTCTGCGTGCCGGAAAAGAGCGAACGTTATTCCTTCCCGCGTCGTCGTCGCTTCACCCTGAAATGAGGGAAATCCGCGGGAACGCAGTCAGTCGCCGATTCGGTCCGTTCCGGCAAAACGTTTCGGTACAAGATTCGATGCCATTTATTATTTGGACACGGCTTCGAACGTACCGAAAATCGAAGATGAAACATTTTCAATGTATACCGATATCGATATTAAGCTTCCCCGCCTCGCATCCCGCACTCTGATTTAAAGTATGCGCGAAGATGCCTCTCGAACCATCCCCAATCGTCATTTTTGGATGCACACTTTGGAGCGGATGCCGGGAATGAATTTTTCCTTACCCCCTCCCTTTATTTTCTTTTCCTTTTTTTTTTTCTTTCGTTGTTCTCATATTATTTATTTGACTTGGGGCACTAATGATTTATTAAATAAAGTTATTTATTCATTACGTTTTGTAGCAGAATGACAAGCAATGGCCTCCTCAGCGAGGGAGTGACCACTTAATGCCCTTGAGGATCTTCGTTCGATTCAAACAATATTTATAAAATGTCTTATTCTTTAATTTATCGCGTTTCTTTGATTTCAACCTGGTTATTACCATTCTTTTATTCGGACAGTTCTCATATTTTACATGTCATTTTCACTATCAAGGAATTAAAAAATCAAATCAATAAATTGATGAACGTTTCAGGTGTTGGTCTTAAATAATAATTATGTAAGAGCTTCGGGAAAACGGGTCTCACCTGCCTGGTTTTTTTTTTTTTTTTTCTTCTTTCAAATCAACTTAATTTTATTTTATTTTATTTTATTTTATTTTATTTTATTTTATTTTTCTTTTTTCCTTTTTCACTTATTTATTTAACTTATCTGAATTTCAAGTTGTGTTATGACATTTGAAAAATGTAAGGCCGAATGCCGTCGTAATTTAAGATTCCGTCAGCTCTCGGGAAGAATGGCACTCGCGAGGAGCGGGAATATTGACGCCCGCAAATCTATAGCGATAAACGCCTTTACTATGAAGCGGAAACGTTCATAAGTTTGCCGCCGTCGATTTTTCACGGCGATAATCCTCCCATGAAGCAAATGTATCATAACTTCGAATCCTTCATATCCTGCCTTCTATAATCCGCAAGGCAATTCTTTTGAGCCAATACGATCGTTGAGAGCACATCATACAGGCACATATATATATATGTGCGCGAAAACGTTCCTACTTTTAATTGTAGATAACGTGTTTTTCTGTTTTTCCTCAGAAATGAAGGCTTTTTCTTTTCTTGTACACCTTTCCCATCATTTTTATTTCATTAGTGATTTCAAAGCATGGCAGTTTAAAACACATGAAGCCTTTATAGATTGATTATCTCCTCCGGCAGTTGCTCCACGCTTCCTCTTTTGCCGGTTCCGTTTCCGCGATATTCTTCCTTCCTCCTTTTCCCGATTCTCCTGTTTCACATTCACGGATGCCGATCAGTAGTATATTTATTAGCCGAGTGAAAGAAGTGCAGATTTTTATTTTGTTTTCATTTTATTTATCTTAGCGTTGAAAAAAAACATCTCCACTTCTGAAAAAATTCCGGAACCTGGAAGATTTCATTAGTATTTCTTCACAGAATTATCAACCAGAATGGCAGAATTGATTTAATTTTCCATCGAGCAAGTTGAATAACGTCATTATGGAATTAGCATTCCTTTATGTGGAGATTCATTTATAAAACATGGACGGTCCTTGATTTGTTTGGAAAAAAAATCTACCGAATAATTTGTTATAACCCTGGTAAAACTTAATTTTTAGTCTGATGCCAAAAAGGAGATCCACACTGATTATTTGTTCATAAATATGCATGCAAGAATTTTTATAAATTCATCTCTGAAAGAAAAAAAGAAAGATGCCGACTTATCGCTTTGTCTGAAACGATTCCGAAAGCTCAAAATTTGGAGGTAAAAGAGCTTTAACTGCCGTCCTAAAACAAATTTACGTGAAGACAATAGAAACAAATATTTTCAAATATATAAGTCCAAATTAAATACTTCAAATCATTTTGCAAAAAAATACAATTATGACTAAATGAATGTGCTACATAAATTTATGCAATTAACAATACATAGCTTCTTGTTTCATATTGCTCTATCAATTTCGACAAAAATCAGCATACGGCATATGTTTTTCTAATGTATGCATAATTGTTTTGCACCGGGTTGAAAGTTACCATCATGGAATCTAACTACTATATCTATATCTTCTGTTTATCCTATATTGAACCGAAATAATGCGTAAATGTTCTGCACTGTATCCCCAGAAGCAAATTTTGAATCTTATTTATGAAATTTCTAAAATTTCTTCAATCAAGCCGGGATTTTTGTCGAACCTATTAAAAAAGGCCTTTTAGACTCCGGGCCCGTGCACAGTTTTATTCGAAGATCGTTGTGCGCCTTACACACACACATACTTAAGTTTTACGTAACTTCGTGTCAAAGTTGGAACTATAAATAACAAAGAGATGTACTGCTTTAGAGTTGAGTATTAGTGACGGCTGAGGAGGACTTCCAAAAAAAAAAAAAAAAAAATTTTTTTTTAAACTTAATTTATAGCTTTTCCTTTCAAAGAAAAAATTCTTCTCATATTCAGATTGTGAGATGGGTCATTTGAAAATGTCTACCGATAGAAATGGATGTCACTTGATATTTATAGACTTTGAGGTTTTTACAGAGTCAGTTTCCGATGTGATTAAAGGAATTATGCATTTAAATTTTAAAATTTTTATTGTTCATTATTATAAAAATACACTTTTCCAAAAACGACGTAAGAATCCGGCTTTTCTTAAAGTCGAATAATGAATTCATTTATATATATATATGTATGTCTATATGGATAGCATTTTTTCAAAATAGTTTCATTTTTAGTCCAACAAAATCCATTTTTTTTTTTTTTTGTGGAACAACATTCAAACTTTCGGAAGCTCTCACATATCGCGAGTTAAAAGTGAAGGAAACAATTTAATTTCCGAGTCAAATTCCCGGGTTTTTTTGCATGTTGCCAACCGCGTTAGCCGGGCAAGGAACTTACACCGCAAAGTCGGTACGGCAACGAAATGAGATAATTAACAATATTCAAAGGCATATTCGGGATCGAAATCTTCCCCCCGGCAAAAGAAATATGTCAAATGTATCTACGAAAAACTGACGCGGTAATTTTATCTCATGTCTAATTGAGTGACAAGTCGTAACAATTTTCTCCGACTAAACTATGTCATATTTTGATATGAAGACAAAATTTTAAGAGCCAAAGCCTCGTAGAAAGTGACACATGATCTTGCGAGATGTGACGTAGCGGAAGTATAATTAACTATATGAAGTAAAACAGAGCAAAGAGCGTCTGGTAAATTATGAACAAGCGACAAAGAGGGGAATATCAAAAGCTTTTTGGAAAGTTATAGAAACTCGACAAGGATGGAAGAAAAGCAGATTGAAGACAACGTCACCGAAAGCGACATCAGCCTCTTCTGTCATTCAGAAAACTGAAAGGATTGTTTATCAAAATCATATATTAAAAATGAGGCTCCGAACTCCCGGGGTCTATCATCGCACGAAGGAAACGCGGTTCGCGGCGAAGCATTCAAATCCCGTACGTATTTACGGTAATTTTCATAACTTTTACAAATTATAATCGCCAAGTTTTCATGTTCCGAGTTTATCTTGAGCATGCGCTGCGGAATCATACATAAAAAAAAATAAAATATATATATGTATGTGTGTATAATTAGGCATTCGCTAAAAGTTATACATGATAACTATATACTTCACAAATCTTGATTAAAAACCTGAATATTGTGGCACCCAGTATGCAGCATTTCGCATACTAAATCAGCAAAAATTAATGAAAATCTCCAAATATGTCCCTAGCAGACCAGCGGTTAATTAATTTTCTAAAATAACGATTGCGCCGTCCTTAAATACAAATCAAATGGTGGCTGGCTATTTTAACAAAAACCTCAAATCCCATATAATTTTTCGTTCGCGACGATTTGATATTTGTGAACACAATCCTAGAAAAATGTATCAGAGATTATTACAGTCAAACAATTCGCAGACCGGATAAAACACTTTCATGAATTATGTTATAATTCTCCGGTCGTCAAGCTTTGAACATTAGATAATTTTTCATAAAAATGAAAATAATTTACTTACTTGGATGTCTTATTTTATTATCCATTTATTATTATCACTATTATTTTAAAGTATATCAAACCCACGGCATGAATTGGACTAAAAAATCCTGAGGGTTTTTAATTGTTTTTGGAGCCTTGCGAAGTCTTCATCAAATGTTTGATTTATACGTAAAGATCGGTTCATGCATTTTTAACGCAAAATGTATGAATGACAAAGGCGAGGCAAGTATATACACCGGCAACGGTTCGTAATAAAATTTAACTTTATGAATCAAGATCAAGAATGTTCATCGTAAATTTTACTGAAATTTTTAAGAAATCTCATTTGCCTTTGGAAAAGGGATGCATTTCAATTTGTCAAAAAGAAGTGACAACTGAAGATGGCGCACGAAAATGTCACATTATTTCCAAGTATGACGCGCATGATCTCAAAGGATATGAAAATATCACTTCACAAAACTCCCGACAAACTATCTCGAGATACCTCGTGGCGTGTGCCGCAAAATCGGGATGAAACGAACGGAACAAAGGAATTTGAGAACCGGTCAAAAACCGGGAGAGTTTCCCGGGATTTTCACCCGTTTTGTGGCACCACGATCGGATGCCGCTCGCGCGGTTTCTTTCCCGGCACTTCGCGCGGCGATCACTTTTCCAGGCTCCGGGGCTCCCCCCCCTCGGGACCTGCCCCATTCGGCAAACTTTCCGACCGCCGAATTTCCCGGATAATCCTCAGCTTCAAGGCGGCTAAAAAGATTTCCCGCTTTTCATGCCCGTGAGTTTCTTCGAATGTTTTGTCTCCTGATTCGAAGTTGAGTATGTAACTAAGAATTTCCTCCCTCCCCGTCTCCTATCCGAGCGTCTCCTTAAGCCTGATCCGAAGATAAATGATTTTGACTTGGTTGTCATATGGTAATACTCGCTATGGTTGAGAGCTTCATAAACTGATGTTAATTCGTTTAAAATTATTACAAACTTCCCAACTAAGAATATTTACCGTTGTTGACAACGGGAAATTATTATTTCACAAAATTTAATGAAAATATTTAAAATGATTTTCAACGTTAATGCGTTTTGCGGGTATCACCTTGGAACTCGGCTTCATCTTCCCTTATTTTAACTTATCCAATAACCCTTTCCCCTGGATTCGTGGCGCAACAATTTAACCTCCTTTGACAGTCTAACCTACAACTGCGACCCGTCATAATTTACAATCATTTAACTTCATTATTAACCACATGCAGGAAGTAATAGCGTTACAGCATAAAAATCACATCAGCACTGCCGTCGTATCTCGAAAAATTCATTTTTAACCGAATCATGAAGGATTAATTACATTTCATTAATTCAGAACTCAAAAAATCTAAATAAAAATCAGAATTTTGCCAATGTTAATTTGTTAATTGTCCAATATCGCAAGGATGATCGTAAAACCTAAGATCGATTTGAAATTTTTATTTTGGGGTTTAATCTGAAAAATATATTTCATTCAGAACTGCTCTCAAAAAGACCCATAAACTAAATTCACTGACAAACCGAATTTATCTGTCATCTGGAACTGTTATTTCATTTTATTAAGTTATATATGCGTATGGATATATTTATTTAATAAACCATTCTCTGCAAATAATTTCTTTTTAAATAAAATATTGACTGAGCAAATTTTTTTCATTTTGAAAACCGAGCAAAAAATCTTCATTCATGCGCGTTTGTGATTGAAAAAGTGCGCGAAAAGGGACTTAAAATAATCAACAATAGAAAATTTTAAAACTTTTCCTCTGCCGGCCTCGCATATGAAAGTTTTTAGAGTCTGAAATAATTCAGATTGATTTTCCTATTTTTCATTTTTTTTTTCCCTGCCTCTGCACGGGATTAACCATCAATAAAGTTTCATCGGGTATATTTGAAATGTCGAAAAGGGAGCAGAAAAGGATGAGCAAAAGAGAGCTTGGAGAAGGGAGCGGGCCCATAAAAATATATAGCTCAAATGAAAAAAGCACACGTTTTTACGTAGTCGTAAAATAACTTTGCAAATCATAAGTAATATTTTGGACGGTTGCAAGTGCTTGGAAAATTATTGTTCCAGAACCTAGACTCAAGATCGTTGAGTCTGGAAACCGCTGGAAATCGTTATTTTATTTAATTTATTACTGTTAAATTGGAATCCGCAAAATAACTGTGTTTTTCACTGAAATATATATTATCTTCAGTAAGCGGTTATAGCCTCCAGTCAAGATTGTGGAGGCCAACGGAAAACAATTTTTAACTTTCAGCATTCTACATTCATTTCTTCTGATGTCTTGGCATCAGTCGAAGTCATGTGTTTCAAACAATGTTTCCAAAATTGAAATTTTAAATTACAAATGCAAAACCTACAGATAAAACTTTGAACTTACTTAACCATTCCAACTTTCATGAAGGTATAAACTCACAATGCGTGTTTGACATGATAAGGGACAGTATTTCAACATTAGAAATAAGATGTAATATACGTAAGATATGAAAGTACCATGTTTGAGCCGATTTCTGGAGCAGATGCTTGAGCATATTTTGAAATTTAACTAAAAAAATTAAGACTTTTGAAAATTTATTTGTGTAAAGATTTCGAGTCATGTAAGTCTCAATCATAAAATGCATAAAAATAATATTAGCCATAAAATTAAACAATATGATGAAATTACAAATCATATTCACGAAAAATCTTTATTAATTATGTTTATTACCTTTAAAATTTTTTTATTGCTAATGATAAAAAATTTAATGTTAGCTTCTTCATTGCTCAGCTCTGTAATATTTTTTCATATGGTGAAATTCTGGGATTTATGTGAACTGGAACTATTGAAAAAAGTCAATACTTTCTCAAGAGCTTTTCCTTTATATACATGCATACATATCAAAGTTAATATGACTATGAAACATTCATTTTCAGGTTAAATCTAATTCATTGTTTCGTGATTTTAAACAATTTTATAAAAATTAACGATTTCTTATAACTAATGGCGTCATTTCTTAGAACATTCATAAAAAATTTTCCATAACAACAAACTTTTATTATTTATCACTCGAAGATTTATTTTTAAATGCAGGATTTCGTAAGGAAAAATAATGGTTTAAAGACACTAAAAAGGTTTCGCGAAAAAGCATTAAATTAACTTAATCAACAAATTAAATAACAAAATTATAACCCTTTCTGTTTATGTAATATTAGCAGCCAGAAGACTGATATTATACTAAAAACGCATTGCTTTTCCCAAGTATGAAAAATTGCAAGAGCTTGTCAAGTGAGAGATTATATCATGAAATAATACATATTGTGAATGCAACAAGGCATGCGTAATATTTGCCTGTGAACGATTATGTGAAAATTAATTGATATTTTTATCCCATTTTACTTTTAGATCAGTTGTATAAATTTTTGATTAAAATGAATTTTTCGATACTTAGGCAGATTTAATGGAGGAACTTTTTTTTTCATAAATGAAGGAGTTATGCTTAAGAAAAATAAATTTTTATTCAGGATAAATTTAATTAAATCGTAGTTTGCATATTTAATCAGAGCAGGAGAAGATTAACTATAAAAACATGATATGTTAAATGTTCATTAAAAAGTAAAAGTAACAAAATTTCGAAATTTGACCGGAGGCTAATATTATTACAAGCTGTAAGAACTATAAATTTATGGTTTAAGAATCATAAAAATTCGAGAAAATTCATTTCCCTCTCGTTTCCAAAAAAAAAAAAAAATGGTTGATTAGAAAGATGAATAAGTATAAATTAAAATTTGGCTTCGACTCAAAATACTTTTGTTTTCTGTATTTTACTCTTCTCCAGAAAATTCGTTATAAATCAGTCCGAATTTACATTTTTTTTTTCTTTTTGTTCTGGAAGCACAGAAAGCGCACCCGAGCGAAGGGTGAGAAAAATTCGAAAAGATAAATCTAATTCGAGTATCGCCAAGAAAATTAGATTAAAATATTGATGTGAACGAATGCAGATATTGAAACAGCATCATCTTAATTGAAAAACTAAGCAAAGCACTGAAAATTCTGAAGGGAAGGTTATAAAGCAAAAAAAAAAAAGGAAAGGAGATGAGCAAAAGTTTCGGGTGATGAACGAGTGTTCGGGGGTGGTTTTGCCATCGAGGGTGGAAAAGCAGTAAAAATCCAGCCCCGCCAGTACGTCTTCCAAATGGCCACTTGAGTCCTCCAACATTTTATCGGCCACCCAACTTCTGTTTCCTGCCAAACATTAAGAATTTATATTTTTGTCTCATACTATAGATTTGCTGAGATTTTATTTTATTTTATCCTTCCTTTTCGTTTAACCGGAACGTATCTTTCCATTCTCATTGGTCTTCCTTACAGTTTCACAGGTTAAATTTCCTATCTTAAAATATACATACTTGCTTCGTTTAGAAATTTTTGTTCCTGTATGTATTTTTCAATGTTTAAATAAAATCAAAGGTTTCATTTAAGGCGGAAGGCAAAACTAAATTTTGTCATGAAAAAGTTAACAAGAATGTGGGTGTAACAAAAAAAAAATTATATTTAAAGAGCTAATCTAATGTAAAATTGTTTGTATAAAACATGTTAAAGTAAAATTGTTGAAGATTCTTAACAATATGAATAATTAGTAATTATTTGAACTGTATAATGTTCATTCTTAAGCCATATAAAACTTCTAAAAAGTATTTTGAATTTTATCTGCAGTAAAAGCGACGTTTCTTTTTTTGTATATAAAAGTCAGTGCTAAAATTGGGATAAATATATTGTATTAAAGTCATATTCTAAATACATATCGATAGTTCCAGATAAGAGCTCATTGGCAAGTTATTGTTTTCAATGCATTGGAAGTTTATTTTGGTTAAATATTAGTGCACAACAGAAGTCATAACATTTCATGTCAAGTTTTAGAAATATGTAAAAAAATTTGTAAATCAATCGTTTTGCAAGATTTCGGGATTACAATTGAAATAATTAGGACAAATAATGATTCAGTTTGTGTTGCCTTGCAAGCTTCATAAATATGTAAGAATATTTTTTTTAAATAATTTATCTAATGCCTTCCTCCACATAAAACTATGTTTAAAAAGTTTCCGGGACTTGAACATTATTATTTATAAACTTAGATATTATGACTGAACACTAAAAATTAAATTTTAAAATATTTATATCTTTTAAAAACAGTAATATTGTATGAATTTATATTCTGGAGGTCATCCAGTCAATGAGGATGAGTTAATAATATTTATTATAATCCACATCCACGTGGGAATACTGTAACAGCTCTAATAAAGCATTTGAAATGCCTTTTCTTTAAAAGATATAATTTAAATTTCGGGACTATTTCTGAAATAAATATATATCATATATATATATATAGAAATTTGAATAAAACCGTTGAATCAAACATTTCATGTATCGGACTTCGTGGCGCTTTCCTCACAATCAGCAAAATACACATTCAAATGAAAACACTCATCATTATCATCAACTTCGTCATAATCGTAAGTCAATGTCTCCGTCGAGGATAAATATTATACACTTAAAAGTTGATGCCCGAAAATAAATAACCTACTTAAGTATACCAAAGCAATACATGCAAGATGGAAACATTGTATATATTCACTTCCATAAATCTGTTTACACTTTCTCAAGTATATTTGGTTGTTCATTAAACAGAAATCATTAATTATCATGAGAATTCCTTTTTTTAAACATTCTGCGCCGATCGAATTTTTCTCGTGCTTATTACTCCGACAAATCACGGAATGTTTATCGCAGGGCAATGGCCAATGCCCGTTGGAAAACCGATTCCATGTTTTAAACGTAAAAACAGCCAGAAAAGCTCGGAAACGTTTCGCCCAAGCTTTTAACTGCAAAATGAATCTCCAGCAAATCTCTCTTAATTATCCAGTCTTTATTAAGTCAAAAATTTTCTCTCGATATACGGTATTTACGAAAAATTTCTGATTCTTAGGTTTTGAAGCCGGATAAATCTGTCACAGGCTTTATTAAGCAGCATTTTTTGAATTCATTAGGTTCTTGATTTTGCATATTATCAATTACGTAATATATTCTCAGGTTTAATACTGACATTCGTGTATCAAAATCCTGATTCAGAATTCATAAATAAAATTACTGTGAATTAAAATGTCAAAAAATTTCAAATTTCATACAGCATTCGCGTAACGCAGAGCACTGCTTTGCTTGAAAATTTATATAAAAAAAAAAAAAAACTCCTTTTACAAATAAAACAAACAATTCAAAACACATTTAATTTTTTCTTAATCTAAATTTGTGCAGAAAACTTATATATGCTTTTTTATACAAAAATTTCATGTTATAAATTTAGTGAAAGAAACTGCGGTTTAACTTAGGGAAAAAATTATAATATTTATGCAAATTTTATAGTATTCTTTTGCAATCCTTTATTATGAAGTTCGCTTTCAATAAATATTTATGAGTATAGTTATATTATTTCAGTTTAACTGAAGAAATATCCATCCTTTCTTAAGATTGAGCTCAGACTCGTAATTGGAATAGTGTGATTCGAGCCCGTTGTGACTCAGACAAGCCGGGATAATGATGTTATGAAGATAGTTAAATATAAAAATTAAGTAAGATTAAAAATTCAGATTTAACTATCCTACAAATTATTTTTCTTTTGGATGAAAATTTATGAAAATGGGTTTCACTGAGCCCTGCCGGTTGAGTGAAGCCACCATCAGCAGTGTAAGGTCGACGTACACCCGCAATGCCACCTCTTAAAAATAATCTCGAGAGAATTCCGGAAGGGTGAAAAGGACTCTTGTTTAATAAATTCACTCCTTTGACCGAAGAACCTTTGAAATATAAGATAATGTTCCGCGTTTTGAAACTTGAGGGGTGGAAAACAATTTCAGCACTCTTCTTTCAAGAAAATCAAAATTCCCGCAGAGTCATAATTCAAAAGGAAAACTGCCGGACTAAGAACTAAGTGTCGAAATTTAAAGTAGTGTTCTGGGGTCACTTGAATTATGTCCATTTGGAGGATTTAATCCTTTGGCTGTCGTATGGCAAACATTGGCGGAGCATTTTCGGGTTTTTCAAAAGAGACGAATCATGTATCAGGGCAATAATCTGCCGAACACTCCTTTATGAATCTCCTCTTCTTAACGTGTTTTTCCACCCCGGGAGCTAAGAACCGATTCAATTTGGCTCGAACATCCCCGACGGAGCTTCTGCCATTTGGGTTTCTCCATTTAATTACCGGCAAGTTGCTGGAATTAAGGGTGCCGGGCATTCCGAAGATTCCGAATGAGGTGTGATTCTGCGGGGCACCAGCTGGAAATGAAGTTTTTTTCCTCTTCCGTGCTCGATCGTAAATACGTGCTTTCATTTGCGATGGCAATGGGAGATATGATGGACTTAATTAGGTGAATCTGGAGAAATGAGCCCGGTTTTATTTTATTTTTTTTTTTTTAATATTTACCCTGAGGGGATAACGAAAAAATTTGAAGCTGCGGATAGAGATCTAGTAGTTGACAGGGGAGGTTCCACACTCCGCAGCAATAAATCTATCGATGTTTTGAATAACAGCGTCAGCATCTCCCACGTGTTTCAAGGGATCCTTCAACATGTATCCGAACCGATGATGGAAAAATTGTAGACATTTGGTGTGTCTAAATATTGATAAAAGTTTAAATTATTTTGACGGACGTTCTAATGATAACATTGTAGTATGTAAACTTTGGTAATAGTTTACTTATTCCTGTCCCGCGGATCAACATGATTCATCTGGAGATTTCCTAACATGACTAACATCAATTTCCGGAAAGTGTTGTGAAGTCCATTAACTAACATTTTATCAATTCCCGTCGAGTGTTTCTCAAAATTTTTATAATATGTCAAAAGGCGAAATATCACACTGGAGTTGCATACTTGACTTATCCGCTTGAAAAAATTGCATAAAAACTTTGACTTTTGGGTAGGGGAATCTTGCATTTATAACGATGCTGATTATGTGAGGAAAATTTTCATTCAGAAGAACATTATTGCAGTTTCAATTATTAAATGTTACAGACTGGGCAGCTACGGAGGCCAAGCAATCTGATTAGGATGCTTTATATTGTATAAATAAAAAAGAGACGGAAGGATTATAAATATGTAAGGAAGCATCTTCTGACACGTTATAAGAAAAATCATTTATGGAAGCATTAATGTGATGTATAATTCAGGACTTTTTTATTCTTAGTTTTATGGGAACTCATGCCAAAATTTCATCTCAGATATATATTTATATATTAAATTGATACTGAACGCACGTATAAGAAACAAAATCGGATAATTTACGTACGCAGAACGTATTTTAAAAAATATATATATATATATAAACCTCTTTCATTCTTCTTCAAGGATTGGTATTTTTAGGTTAAAATGAAGGCAAAGTGAGAGGAAAAACACTTTCTTGTCCTTTCTCTATCTTT
Organism: Ricinus marginatus; assembly: GCA_028565995.1. Lineage (NCBI taxonomy): Eukaryota > Metazoa > Arthropoda > Insecta > Psocodea > Ricinidae > Ricinus > Ricinus marginatus. Next base: position 1,546,755 of record JAOWBB010000002.1, read on the forward strand.
AAAAGGTATTCTCCATCTCATCTAAAATTCATTTTCCTTCCTCTCTTTTCCCTTTACATTCTCTTTGTTAATAATTTCTTCAGCATGTATATGAATTTTTCTTTTTCTAAATATTTTGTCTTACATATGCTTAAGGCTGTAAATTCTCATGAAAATCAAATTAAGTCGAAGATTACTGGATAAGCAAACGATATCTAATATTTTCTTCTCATGCTAATTTAATCTTCTTGCATAGGGGCAGGGAAAAGCTGATCCGGAAAATAGAAAAATGGCAGCAGCTGGGGAAAAAATAAATTTCCGGGGGCGGGGGGGGGGGCCGAGAGAAAAAATTTTTGGGTGAATGAATATACCGTTCTAATAAATAAATCGGTTTTTCGAATTCGTTTTGATCGTTGGTTTTATACCCGAAAAAAATTCAAAAATTTTTTTTATTGTACAACTGCAACATTTATTCATTTATTAATATCGGCAATGAAAAATCACTCGCCCGTACCTTACTTTTTCATCCTTCCGTCAAATTATTTGAAGCGCCTCGGATGAAAGGCCCCAGATATTTCTTTACTTTTTCTGGAATTTGCCGAAAAGAAATAAAAGTCCGATCCAATAGGAGGAATATGCATTGTAAAACATAAATATTCCGTTTGATGGAAAATTCCAAAGATGAGCGCCGTGCACGGTGAAAAGGGAAAAGCAAAGAAGATTCATTGATTAAAATCCTTCAAAATGGGATACAAGTCAGATTGTAAACTGTGTAGAAATGAAACGAGATGAGAGATAATCTAAATCAGTGTTCTGTTGTAACTAATCGAGGCAGCACATCGGTTTTCTGTCGTCGATTATCATTATTTTTGCATTATATCAAGAGTTTTACGATTTCATTCTTTTCTTTCTCTATTTTTCTCTCCTTCATATTTCCTACCGTTTTTTTCAATTCAAAATATCTGACATATCCGTTTATTTAAAAAAAAAAAAAAAAAAATTTGGTTTAATCTTCGGCAAAGTATACGAAAACTTTTCAAGTCTGACTCACATGTAAAGGATTCATCTGGTTCGGAATTTTTCTCCAATCGCAGAACCGGAAATATGCTCCTTACTTAATATTTGTTCTACACAATATCCGAAATAAATCCACCGAAAGGCAGACTTTCGCGACTGGAAATCTTCAAAACTGAAATTAAATTTAGCATCAGGTCAATTGGTAGTTTTCTCCTGCCTGTTCATTTATACGCGCAACAAACTGAGGACAATGCCCGGGAAATTTTTCCCTTAAAACGCGGTGGGTCCGGTATAAATGCATCCATTTTCACCGGTAACTACCGGTGGTAACAACCAGAACCTACGGCCCCACACAAATCGGGCCCACTGTCCGCGACACGATTTTCGGCAGTTCACTGAAATAATATTCATTCCAAACATCTGATTGATCCACGGGTGTGCTTTGTAAAAGCGAGAATGTAAAAGGAAAAAAATATTTTACTTGGATATCACCGCCGATTACATTTCGCAGAGAGTTTTTGAAAAATATTAAATTTCTTTTCGGTTTCAGTGCATTACTTTGTTTTTAATTATTTAACTTTGGGAGAGAAAAAAAAAAAACTTCAGAAGAACTTTTTTAAATCTCATGAAAATTGCTCGTTTCGAGTGAATTTGGAAACAAGGCCGAAGCAGTGGAGGAAGAGAAAGGTTTACGGTCGAAGATATATTGTTAATGTTATGGGGGCGTCGAATAAAAAAGTCCCTCGTCTTCCACACTCTTTGCAACATGGGACCCAGGATGAGAGTTTAATTAAATCTTAAAGAGGTCGGTTCGAAAAGAAGAGTATGATGTACGATCAAAAGGAGTGGAGTCATAAATCTGCCCCCAGTGTCCAAACCTTTTTCTTCCATTTTATTTCTAATCACATTAAATTTCTCCTCTTTCTTGCATATCTCCCTTGCCGGTCACTGCTTTCCGGTATTCCTGTCGCCGATGAATTCTGTTTACCCCGTCAGCGAGTCTGGTGTTGCCAAGGAAGGATTCCTCGTTTGCGAGACATTTCAAAAGGACTGCATCGTTCGCGAAAGTTTGTGCATTCACCCGGACAGTGGTTCAATAATGAATGCCGGAGATGTTCCGCACAAAAGTGAGCACACTTCAGGTACCAAACCGTTCAAAATAATGTTTTTACACAAATATTTCTTTTTAATGATGACGCAAAAATGACGTCACTTAATTGTATAACATTTTTATGATTCTTTTAGTTGTGGTTATTACGGTTCGTATAGAAACGGCTTTAGTCAAAAACTGGTTTAAGAATACATGACAGTGCATAAATTAGCTCTAAGTAAGCATCCAGCTGCTTTGTGAAATATGTATATTGAGATTTTTTTTTCTCATCTAATGGGCTGATATAAATGCTATTTAAAATGATGGGAATTATATGTATTCAATTAAAAATTAGATCGGATGAAAATTTTAAGCATTTTTTTTTTTTTTAGCTAGCATGAGTTGAAATACTTATTTGTCATAAACGTTTCGATATTAATAATTTTCCCTGCAGCTACTTTTCAAATCCTTTTAATTTTGTCTGTCATATCGCGCAAAATCATGGCACTGATTGCGCTGTCGATGTAGTTCCTTAATAAAATTTTTCCATCATAGCAATTCACTTGACCAAGTTTTCGCTTATCTACAATTAAACCTCTGTTTTCGAGTAGCTCGTGTTGCAATTCCGAAACGTCATTTTATTGTTTTTATTACTTTGCTAATAAAAATTTTTTGATCGAAAAAAGGTGCGGTACATTAATCTATGAAAATAAGAAAGACATTAACTTTTTCTTGGCAGTTGTTAAACTCATTGTCATACAATTCTCATGATTTGTCTAAACGAGAAAGTTTAATGCACGAAGGAGAAGAAATTTTCTTTTTTTTTTTTTTCTGGGGAGCTGTCTGCTGATTTATTTACTGCTATATGAACCATTAACTACTTGTCAAAGTTGTAGTGCCTTTGCTGACGAATTTCACAGCTAACACATCATTTCACACAGACAAATCTCGGTTAAAATCTTGGCGAATTTCGCTCAAGCAAATAGTAAAAGTTCTTCCTCGTCACAAAATATATATAAAATTTTAATGTAATATGCGGTTTGGTACTCCGTATAAATACCTTAGCATGGATAAAATGTCCGTGTGGTCTTCTAAACACATGGCCAAAAAATGTGTATTAAGAGTAAATGAATTTAGCACGAAACTTTTGACTTATGCGCATCTGACTTCTTAAAAACTACTTCTTGTTTAACTTTCATGTAAACTTATAACAGAAAAAAAAATTTACACTTGTTTCCGTGGCGAAACCATTGTTTTTTTGTGGATAGATCTTGGTAGTACTTAATACGTATACTCAAATTTGTACATGCTTAGGGTCAAATAAACGATCTCTACAAAGATCCTAAATGCAAACATAGCTACCGACAAAGAAAAAAAATTGTTTGGCCAAGACTTTCAGTGTAATTTGACTGAATGAAACATCTTGTCGAAATTAACGTTATAACCGACATTGAGACATTCAGTGTCTATTTCTGTAGCATATCCTGTTAACACGTCATAAGGGTCGCCATTTTGAAATATTCAAATGACAGTTTTAATTTGTTCACATATATCTTTTTTTCTGACATTTTGGTTAGGGCACGGATGATATTTTTATGTAATGTATTAAAATCAATTCCCCGATACCTATGTAGCGTACGTGATTAATATTTTGTTTTTAATATTATGTTCAACTGATGGTTCTGGGGACACTCACGCGGACATTTCCTCACTTCATTCCGTCGCATAAAGTGAATCAAAAAACACAAAATCGAGCTGACATTATTTTCTCGTTTCATCATTTTGTTTCCAGTTCAAAATTCCGGGTTGAAATAAGACTAATCGTCAATATACCAAACCATGATTTATTCGAGGGATGAATTTTCGAACTTAAGGTTAGGTCAAACGTGTCATTTTCAGAATCGTTAGATATCGTTATTATTTTTCCTTTGGGAATGCTGATGATGGATTTTGATACAATATAATACCGGCATTTAGATACAAGAAAGATACCATGGAGAGAGACCCAAAAATAGAACGCTTTAGAACCTATGGCGCATTATCATTTCGCGCATTTACGATAATATTTTAGCTTTGCAGAGATTCGGCAAGAAGAAGAAAAAAAGTAATGTATAATTCGCTGACATTGTGCTTTTAATGAATAAACGCTGTCGGAATGCATCTTTTTTTTCTCTCTCTCTCTCCCGGAGACGGTGGAAACGACTGCCAAAATCAGTCTCAGATTCGATTTCCCGGCTTCGTCGCCCTGGGGTTAAAATGCGAAACCTGAAATTGGCTTAATCCCGAACGTGCCTTAAACCGAACTCGACTGTCAAAAGCATCTCAAACATGCTTCACAACCCGGTGACTCTCGCGCAGAAGCTCACTTCGATGATCCGGTCTCCGGACATGCTTTCCTTCGGTTTTCCCGGTCGGGGGCTGTCGCCCTGCTGCAGCGCAAAACGCACGGCATGTAATGCGGACGGCAATTTGCAAGAAGCACGGAAAAAAATGACGAAAAGCGCGGAGAGAGAAAAAAAAAAAAGGATCACTGCAGAGCTTAATGGAAGAAGCTCCGAGACCGAGGAAAAAGTTTATTCTGAAAGGCTCAAGTCAGCTTCTGATGAACTGACGTCCTGGATCGATGGCTTTTGATGACTCCCTCCGGGCCAATATTGTCTTTCTTATCTTCCTCCCTTCTTGTCTTCCACCCCTCTTCTTTATTCCCGTTGTACGTTTGTTTCCCTTATCTCGTCCTACCCCTTCTTTAAACTTCAATTTTATTTTTCGATATATTGCATTAAGCTAATGTAACGTTTTTTTTTCCTTCTCTTTAAATTGCATTTGGCTTGATTAAAAATTTTTCAAAAACTTTTCCTTTTTTTTTTTCCTTTCAGCCTTTCCCGAATTCGTGCGAGACGAGACTGAAAATTTATGAAATCATTTAAACTTGGAAAAGCTAGTTTGACGATAAATGAAAAAGAAATCATCATTATTTTTTCCCTTAAGTCGATGTAACACGTAGCTATAAATCGCGGAGCACGATCGTTTTGATTGCCCATATATATTGTCTGCAGGTCTTAATTTCATGCTTCCTAATTACCTGCAATCATTTCAATGTATATGATGCCAAATAAAATACATACATCTACAAGTGCACGCATTTGTCGAAGCCAAATATAACATGTGATTTAGGTTTTTCCACATCTTTAATTTTCTCCCACTTTTGGATCAATGTTTTATGGGGGATCACTGCCACAGCAGCAGCAGCTATCGCTTAGCAAGTCTTTTCAAAAAAAAAAAAACTCTTACGAATGCATTTGCGTACGGTAAATACCTAAATAGAAATACCCAACACGAGAACGACATGATCCTGAGCAAATCATCCCGATTATAATTTTTTTCAAAAGATAAAATCGGGATTTTCGGTATCGCGGCCATGATGACTTCTTCCGCGCCGAAAGAAAAAAAAAACTCGGTTCAAACTCGGATTGGCCGTGCTGAGGGAAATTCGGTTTCGCTTGCAAGCCGAAAAGGCGCGGACGAAATGGGAAATGGACGTTGTCGAGCGCGGCTCCGGAGAATGGAAATTTCGCATCGCCCCTGGATTAGTTATGGCGATGACATCATTCGGAAGGTAAAAAGCTGGACATGTCTTTGTTGTCATAGCTACAGGTCCAAAGAGTCAGAAATAAGTGACCGTTCCTCAAGGTCTCGTTGCCATGGTAACCCATTCCGTCTTGACGTGACATGTCTATCAAATTGGAATTGTTTGTTGAATACCTTTTCATAACGATGGATAAGTGCACTCGTCTTGGGTATCTCTCCCATTTCCATTCATTTTTTTTTCCGTCCTCCTTTCGCTCGCCGGTTCCCATTATAAATGAAAAACGTTTTTTTTTTTTTTCATCGAAAATCCAGCGTATTAAATTTCAAAAAATAAAATAAAAAAAATAACAAAAGTTTTACATATATATATATATTGCGGGATATTTATATATATAAAAAAAAGTTTAATATATAATACGTATCAGCGAACCTTGCGGGGAAAAAAAAATAATCAAATCTAAATGGAGGAATATTCATTAAATAATCCTCAATCGACATGATGACAACTAATTGTTTCTCTCTAGAGTTCGGCATTATAAATGGTCAGAGCCAAGAATCAAACACCACGTTAGGAAACAAACGGAATGTGAATATATAAATATATTCCTAATCTTTCCCTATAAAATCTAACTATGAATTCTTTCATAACAATAAGATATCCGAAAACTTGTTTCATCGAAAGTTCGATATAAATGAAAAAAAAAAAAAAATGCTTGAACTGGAGAGAGAAATAACATTACCGTATGTTATATGTCAGTGAAGCAGTGTTTTCATTTCATAATATATTTTTCAACAAGCAGACATCACACCGATCAGTCTCTCTTCACCAGACATTTGGAATTTCAAAAATAATTTTCATTCGTTCTATTTAGAGGCGATGATAGTCAATGTCCGGCCATAGATCCCTCATCGCCTAAGACCATCAATCTGTCAATTAAAAAGCACTGCCTCGTCATCAATAAGTGCTATCGGGGGCGAATAAAAAAATTACATTCAAAAATTCGAATAAGTAGCTTTGTTTAGCCTTTTTATTTCCTTTGTCTCTCTCTCTCTCATATGTAGACTGTTGTTTCTCCTCGCTGGATCAAAAATGTCGACTATCAATACGATGACTTAAACACGAATGCTCAAACAAAATGATAATCCGGAAAGAAGTATTAGCTGAAAATATGTATTTTCTGATATCAAATGTCTTATGGAAGCGAAATTAATGTGAAAAATCATCGCGTACGTACTAAATTCTGTAAGTATCCTATTTGATAAAAAGGAAAAAGCATATATATATACTAATCTTTTATAAAAATATTATTTTTATATACCCAGATAATTGATGAAGGAATTTGATTGCAACACTTCATAACGGCATAATATCTATTGTTTTTATCACAATTGTACATGTTAAGGTAATACAGTTTAAAAGCAGATCTGTAAAAGAATTGAGTTTATGTCCAGTTGAATAAATAGATGTTTAATTAATTTATAAAATGTAATTAATTTTATTTATTAATGCCACCAGTACGTTAAATGACAAAAAAAAATAGCCACATTTGATACGGAAATACAATACTTTTAATATGCTGTTGAATTTGGCGTAGATATTGAGTTAATAATCGAGTTATTAATTGCAAAACTTCATTTTTGTCTTGTATCCACTTTGATTTAGACCAATAAAAGAACTTTAAACATAATATGCATTCTAGTTATGCAATATTTTAAGATTTTTAGTGTCTTTTTCTTCCGTGACATCTCACACTAAATTCTGCTTAATTTTCCTCGCTCCATGAGATTCTTGTATCCCAACTTATCCCTGCGTGATATTGCGATAAGTTGTAACAAAGCCAATGAAAATTCCCCACCGCCACCGCCACCAGCCCCGACCGAGAACGTTTTAATTTTTTTCAAGCTTAGAATTTTTTTTTTTTTTTGGGTTTCTTCGGAGGTGGAAACGCGACATTCGCTCCAGTCGAGCCGCTCAGCATCCCGCCCGCTTTGCATCTGGAAGTCGAGGCGACACCCGACCTGACGGACCTGATTCCGGTCCGGTGATTCCCGGCTAATGGGATAAACGACGCCCCCGAACGCTGACTGACGAGCGAGCAATGTCTTTTCTTAAAGCTACAAAGGAGGGACTGTCAAAAATTGGTTCAGAGCTTCTGCACCATTAAGTTAATCTTTCTGCTAATTTATAGTTATTGAAAATATCAATTCCGACTCATTTCCCTCTTCGGATCAGAAATACCACCGGGACAACAAATGTATTTGCTCGATTTCGGATGATTAATTTCGTTTCGTATATTATCCTTCGTTGCTCCGCGGATTCTGCGTTCATCTGCGGTATCTAACAACAGAACCGAAGACGAAACGCAACATTTTGGCTTAATCTCGCATTAACTTTCGGCATTACTTCAACACCAGTGTGTTTAATGAAAATGAAAGAGCCCTCACAGCTCTATTTTGATCAGCCATTTTCGGTGTTTTTTTTTTTTTTTTAATTTAAATCATTGATATTATATATATATAAACAAAACGGTGAAATGGAGAAGAAACACGATTTTTAAAATGTTAATTCACAGTGTCATATTAACATTTCAGATTCTATCCGATAACTCATCCCTCTGCATGATAGGGGTAAAATATGAAATTAGCATAAATTTTTCTGAATAATGTCAATCAACAAAACCTAATAATAACATTTAGCACTTAATTTTAGTCTAAACATTTAGATCATGTAATTTAGGATTATTTTTATATTTTGCCTTTAGAGATATTGATTTTTTTTTTTTTTGGTTTTGCCATTGAAATCTGTCTTAAATTTTTAACCGTTTCTATAGAATGAATTCCGTGAGTTCACACACACAAAAAAAAAAAAAAGAGACATTCGTTCAAGCAATCAAACCTTTCAGGTTTACACTATTTAATTTCGCGATCATTAATTTTTCCTCTCCCTCCCTCCGCCCCAAAAAAAAAAAAATGATTGCGATACAAGCACCGATGCGAAAGTTTAAGCTGTCAGCAGCAAAAATTACAGCTGCAATCAAAACAATGTGTTGTAATTTATTCTTTCTAGTCCCGTCAATTTCATTGAGTAATGCTTAAACTTCAAGGAATCTTCTGCGGTTTTTGCAAATTTGTTCTCTACCCAAGCAAATAAAGTCAGAAAAAAAAAAAAAAAAAGAAGAAATTAAATAATTCAGGGCGATCCTGTTCAGCCATTACTGAATCTGAAAATTACATGCGCGGATAAATTAAATACGTGGTGCTCGAGGAATGATTCTTAGCGACGCACGCCTTAAATTGAACGTTTATACTAATTCGAAATGCGAGGTGAGGCGTGATCTGCCTTTCATTTCAGCGTTGTCCGCACTTATGCTGATGAACTGAATGCGTGGCCCGGGTTAGCGAGGTTTTTTTTTTTTTTGTCCTTTTTTTCAGAGTTGAAAAAAAATATAAATTTCAGCTCTGGCACACAGAAGAAGGTCCACAGCGACGCCGGCCATTCATCTCTATTAACATTTTGTCACCTCTTATTCAATTAATTATTCAATATCGCTCCGGGCACCGGTCACTCCTCCTCAATCAAGCTGATCATGTGCAGTTTTGAGATCCGGGCAAAAATTTTCCTTGGCCGCCTTCTGTCGGTCTTTCTCATCCGCGACGCAGAACTGTGAATTCGACGTTGTAAATAATGCTGCGGTTGTGCGGAACGTTTCTCAGTTAAAATTTCGTCGGAAGCTCACGGGGGGGAGGGGGGGGGGGGAAAAAACCCGCAATCCGATTTTCATCGCCGCACGATCATCCTTCGAGGCGGATGCACGTGAGACCTTAAGCGATGTGGTTCCTTCGCGCTGCGCGCAACGCGCGAACACCCGCCGAAGGCGTGAACCCGTGGATCCGATCAGGAATCCCTCGATCCGCAGCCCCTTCTCTCAGCAATAAATTATTGTTATTTTTTTATTTTAAAGCAAACGAAAACGAGGAGATTCCTTCGCAGGTCAGCTGCCGCCGACGAATTGCAAATCTGCGCTTACAACCGTTAATCGCCGATTTTTTTTCTTTCTTTTTTGACAAAAATATGGAAATAATTTCTGAGCCAACATCAAATTTTTATTTAGCGCTGGGGCAGTGGCATTTTTTTTTTTTTTTTTTCACACCCGAAATCTTGAAATGATGCGTCTAACCCTAACCCCGGCCGAAGGAATGCCGGGGATTTAATGAAAAGAAACAGATTTAGAAGAGTCCTGGACCGGAGAAACACGTCATGCAGCAGACGTGGAATGAGTGACAAGATGTCGGTCGGCTGTCCAAGTGTCTGTCCATCCGTCCATCAGTCTTAAATTTCAACTTTCAACCGTTCCGGAGGCGGATCGCTCTCGACATTTACAAAGAAGAATGAATAAAATGCAATTTAAAATAAAAAGCAGGTGATATTACAGAAACATTTTGACGTATTATCTTATATGTTGCAAATTAGTTTTTATTATAATTATACATTTTCTCATTTACCATAAATCTTTCGTCGCTTTTGTTTTCGTTCCGAATGTTTCGCAGGGAGGCTCAAGGGTGGCCGCGTAATTAATACCGTGGACAAAGCCTGGGGCGCGGGCGTAGAACATTGCTCTGAACAAAAGGCAACGGGAGGGACATTTATGATGACCCCCAGATCCGTTAAATGGAGTTACAGATGCATTATATGGCCGGCGAATGTCATTAAAATAGTCACCATTTGAAAAAGGGAAAAACGGAGAATCTTTTTCTCTTTTTTTTTTTTTCGTATCGAAACGTGCGACCAACGTCTCTCTCTGAATAGTTCGGAGACGCGGAAAATGCGAGGAGAAACCTGATTTGGTTTAATGAGACCCAAAGTTTTTCGGCGTCGAGTAATCATCGCGAAGGCTCGAGGCGGTCTCCTTCGTATACAACCCCGTAAAAATGCCCGAATAAAAAACCCGTGGAGATGTCCCCGCCGCAGGGTCTCTTGGTTTCCCACGGTGGTCGCCGCACCTTTCGGGGTCCGGCCTTCTGTGCCGCATCGACGGGAATCGCACTTACAACGATCCCGCAGCGCAACAGCCAGAAAACGTCGAAGACTGATTCAAATGAAAACTTTTCCAAAATTCGGCTCTTTTAAAAAGGCAGACCTACCTCCCCCCCTCCCCCCCCCCGAGCTTTTTGTAGCAAATAAATTTTCGTAAAGACAGAAACACTCGGTAAAAGTTTAATTGGAACAGAAAAACCTGATTTCTACTTTTTCGTTGTGCAAAACTTTCGGACCCGGCCACAATCCGAGTCCGCGTGATCTCAGCGAGAAATCTAAAAATCGCCGAGTTAAATGACACGATTTACTCATCCGGGCGATGAAAAATTAAAATGGGATCGTGTAAAGTTGAGGAATCCAAAATTCGGATGATCGCCAACCTTGATGTTGGAAGGATTCAGGATATCACGGCATGAGCAAGTTTGACTGTCGAACGGAAGAAAGAACCATGTAATGCATACATTTTAGTTCATTCGAATCTCTATCGGAGGCGAGTTGGGTGGACAATTTTCAGCCGGATATTCCTCCATCTCCGGCAGAGGTCTGACACAGGTTAATAAGTCTGTCAAAATTGCCGAAAAAGACGGGGGAAGGTGGGCCAGCATCGTTTTAAATAAAAATGGAGGGAAAATTTGTGCGTGTGTGGCCTAAGATTTGAAATTTTGTAATGATTTATATCAAAATTGACTTTTATATGTAAATATGTACATTCTCGGATGGATTTTGGTGCTTTATCCCTTAAGCAAGCCACTTTTTTTTTCTTCATCTTTCGGTTAATTCGAATAAACCACGATCTGATCGAGACCATGCTTTCATGAACGTTTTTAATGGTAAAAAGCAGACAGAAGGTTTTGCTTATTTATCATACCACCGCACTTACGCCTAAAATATTTCCCACCTCTGCAAGTTAAACAGCAATTTGATGACTTTTGATGCATTAAATAAATCTAAGAAATTATTATTTTTTTTTCTTTTTTTTTTTATCGCGGTCGATATAAAATAAAAAGATTCATCGAATCTTCGAGCAATATAAATTAAGGATGGGGTAATAACATCTGTGATTAATGTGAGAAAAGAGTAATATGAAGGCTTAACAAGAATAATATTAATATTTTTGCCCCTTAAAAGATAACCTTTTTTTCTCATTATCAGCAGGAGCGGAAAAGAGAAAAAAATTAAATTTTATTTTTATTTTCTTTTCAAAATCTTTGATCAATATTTATCTCCGTTCGAAAAATAAACCGAAAAAGTTTTTACCGTTTCGAAAAAAAAAAAAAAAAAAAGCGAACACTTTCCTCTTCGGGATGGAAAACTTTTTTTTTTTTTTGTTCTTCCCCAAAAGGTAAATTTCCTTTCGAAATGTTTTTTTTTTTTTCCTCCTCAGTTTTCCCGAAATGAATTCCCCGCGAATTTGATGGAGCCAAGGAAACCTGATTCACGGCAAGGCAGAGGAACTTCGGCAAAAAAATCGGTCGCCGCGATCGCTGAGCCTTCACTCACTTTTTCGGGCCCCGTTCGAAAGTGGAATGCGGTTCGACGTATGAAGCGAAAAACTTTTTCCTGTTTCTC
>JAOWBB010000002.1:1559132-1569965 GCA_028565995.1 Ricinus marginatus
GTTTTATATATATATATATATATATATATATTTTTTTTTTCTCTACAAAATTATTATTTAATTTTATGAGTGAAGATGTTTAAAATTTTGAGCCTTAAAAATATCAAATCTTTGAAATATCATGTTCCCATTGCATCCTCTGACAAAAATGCAATTCGCTTCAAAAGAACAAAGGAAAATCGGAAAATTCTGATAAGAGAAAAATGTAAATTTTCAAAATGAATCGCATATTCACGCATAAATAAAGGAAGGGAAAAATACTCAAAGATGGTTTATGATCCTTTTTCTAAAGCTATTATGATTGATTGTATCAATATACTGTGTATCAGTTGTCCGGTTTTGATTGTTCCGACGATGAAATATTAGATTCTCATTGATTCAGTTTTTCATCTGATATACTTTTCATTGGAAGCTGAGTTTTTTTTTTTTTTTCGGTTACAGCCATCGTCCGGGAAATAAAGCACAGAATTTTATCGAAAGACCGAGGTGGCACGGCTCCTTTCATTCCTCATGGAAATAATAGAATAATTCTTTTTTCCCCTTCTCTGATCGGATGAAAAGGGCAACAATCTCCAGAGCCGGGAAAGTTTTTTTAAATCTGACATCGCGAAAACCGCGGGTAAGGAGCGAGGTTTTGTCGGAGTCGCGCGAAAGGTTTCCCTTTTTCCTTTCCGCGGCAACCTCGGCGAAAAAAGCCCACGATGTGCCTCTGCCGAACGGCAGTCGGGATCGTCTCTCGGGCGTTCCGGAGCGGAGGCAAATGCCCTGGAAGCCCGGCTTCCCGCTCGTCGGCAAGTAGGTGCCTCACGTTTAGGAGACGCGGTTTTATTTGCCGTTCGCGATTTTCGCGAGGCAAATTCGGAAGCTGCGGCGGTTTTTGGCAGACGTGATTTCCGTCGGTGATGCTCGGGGAACGAATCCGACGAGACGGCAGTCGGGGGAAGGAAGCCCCGGAAAAACTTTTCGGGTTCTTCTGCGATCGGCATCAATTGTGGCTGCCGCATGGAGAGAGTCCGGTCGAGCGCAGAAGAGGAACGAGAACCCGGAGGTTTTTATGTAAACCGATGAGTTTAACTTGGTGGCGGGAATAAGTTTTTCTTTTTTTTTTTTTTCGCGCTCCGGGATAATGTAATTGTCTGAAAATTACGTAGAACGTTATTTCCCATCTGTTAAGCGGGCTTCCTTAAAAATCATCATCCCTTCCTTCCGAGAGGGTGGAGGAAAAATAAAAATAAACGTCTTCAGCCCCCGAAGAGTGGAGTAATCCAGCCGTGAACAACCCGAGGATGGCGATTTAATAAAAAATATTACCGTGAGAAATTGAATAAAAGCCGGAGGTACATTTTTAAAAAGACATTAAAAATTTCTTTGTTTTCATCAGGAGCCATAATTTCCAAGGGTTGTTTGTATTTTTGAGTCTCTCGCCTTAGCCTCAGCCCCTCTGCAATGAAGGCTGTCACAAAAATGACGGACGGCCGGCCATAAAACTGACGAGTGAGTCATGGCGCCTTCACAAATGGCTCTGCGGAGCCCAGTATATCACTTTTATTACACCCATCTTCATTTTCATATTTCATATTTGCATTTTCTCTGGCGTTATAAATCAGAGAGTTTATGGCTAATTAGGCCTTTCTGGGGGCCGGAGGGGGACTTATCGGGCCCTGCGCCTTGCCTTTATAGCACTTTCAACGACGGAGAGGGATCATTATATTTTCGAATAAAAAAAGAGATGGAAAGTTTTTATGATGCAACGCAAAAACGGCATTCTCTCATTTCGCCCCTTTTGTTTTTCTTCATCTCCTTTCTCCTGGTGCCACTTTCTCTTCGGCCTTCCCCAGCCCTCGTTCACCGTATATTACTTTCCCATGAATCTTGCATGCGCTGGCTCCACGTCTGCGGGTGCGGGAGCAATTTTACTTCCATTAAATTTAAATTTCTTTATCATTCTTTCATAATATTCCCCGCTACGGCTCTCATTATCCCTTAATTCAGGCTGTTAAATATATATATATATATATATATGACAATTCGTTTTTCGTCGCGCAGATCCATCACCGCCGATGCGAAATTTCAGTAATCCATCGCCTTGTCTTTCGATCGTGGTCGCATCGCAGCGTTCTTTATATGTGGGACCAAATTTAATGAGCTGCGATCCACCTAAGAGCGCTTTTAATGGCGTTATATATTTTTGAAAATTTATGCCAGCGCCAAAATGTTGAGCCGTAAATCTACTGAGGTGGCTCCTACCCGCATAATCCTCTTTGTTTGATTTTTTTCTTCTTCTTATCCCTGTCGAAAATTTAATCTGAAAAACCTCCGTTTTCATCACTCACTCACATTGTCCCGTGATAATTTTTTTTATTATACGTAAACATAGGCAATATTTTTACATAAGATTTATGCAAAGCACAATAATTTTTACATAAGATTTTTTTGGGTAAACAAATTTTTTATTCGCTCGCAACCTGCTATTTACTCGCACATTAAAAAAAAAAAAATCTGAACATTCATGATAAACTTTCATTTTAACCATTAAAATTATTGATATTTTTATAACGCAACGAATGGTATTATTGTGAACGTTTCACATTTTTAGTGATAAAATCTTTATTCATTTTTTCTTTTCTTTTGAAGTTGCTTTAACAAAAATAATCAGAAAAATCACGTTGTGACTAAACCTACGTGTATTATGCATTTCTTTAAGGTGAAAAAAATCTTCGTTTATAATAATGAAAGTAATTATTCAATTTCCGAAATCACTACTTAAGCAGCACTCATAATAAATTCCGATGTAGTTTCCCCTGCATTACATGCGCATTTGAAACAATTATTTTGCAAATCAACCCAGGATCGATGATATCCATTTTTCTGCCCAAGACTTCGATTAAAATCGGACTCGGAGGCAGGGATAAGTTCTTTCCCGTAAACGAACGTTTAGGTACAAATTTTCCTTTTTTTTTTTTTAAATCGTAAAAAAGGGAAGAGATAAACCTTGGAAGGGAACCGAGATCAAAAATTTTCACGTACCTCTGTCATCTACAGATCATTTCCACTTCTTTCCATCCTTGCCTTGATTCGCGACACATTCTACATTAAAATTTATTTACTTTCAGACCTCAAGTCTCGATTTTAGTTCGCTCCCGACGAAAAAACATGGATATCGTGAAAATGGCCGGAAATATTTATGTGAAAGTCGAAAATGAAGGAGAATTTCGAGGGTTGTCGCAGCTCGATGTAATATTTTCGACGTGATGGGATGACGAGTGCTGCTGCGTCTTGGGGCCAATTTTTCTTGCAGAATTTCAGGTCGATGTTCTGGTTGTGCGTGTACGGTGCAGGGCGTAATGGTCGCACGGTAAATGTTGCAGAAGATATATCTGCAGAATGGCGGTGATAAGGGTGATTATTTAATTAACAAATTCAAACTGAATCGAGACTTGTTTTCGTTAGTTAAAAAGTGAAAAACGTCTGTATAAGGCCGGGAGAGGATACAAAAACCTACATTTAATCTGAGATGGTCGGATTAGAGAAAACCTGCAACTGAACGTTCAGATCCGCGTTCAGATTATTTTTACGAATTATAAAATCCAACTAATATACTTAAAAATTTATTTTTTTATATCAAAGTTTAACTTTTTTTGTGTGTGTATTTTTTTGTTTCGTCTGTCAGAATCAGAAATTTTCCTTTTTATTTTTTTTTTTTCTAAAGAGGTACATATTATACATGCTGCGCGTATCTTTTTTTTTTTTTCGAAAATTCCTCATTCCCTTAAGATGCGGCTAAAGTGAAAATAAGGTTTATAAAAGACAAGTTGAGATTTTCCTTGATTTTTGATGAATTTTTCTAACCTCCTAAAGGACAGGGATTTTACGTTTGACCGAGAAAAATCATTTGAAAAAATGTTTAGTAACTAGTTTTTCGTTATTGAAAAGTATACATTCCAACTATTACGAAGTGATATAGAAATTAAGGAACAGAAATTTTTCTTCATGGAAGATAAAATGAAGTTTTTTAAAAGGCATACCCTGATTATAAAATAGTTTTCATAGGAAACCTGAAGGATTTTTAAAATTTTAGTTATGATACTTCAAGCTGGAATTTTTGTTGGAAATCTATCGATAACCGTTCCTGCAAGGCCTCGCATAAATGATCTATTTTGATCTCTCCAATAAATCTGTGATGGATTTCGGCCTGTCCGCAAACCTGACTTATATATTTATCTGTTAAAATACGGGGTCCATTCACGCCGGTGCAGGAAAATGAGAAAACATACGGCTTTTATTTCGCTGAGAGATTCGGAAAAACTTCTTGGTCTTTTCAAAATTCAGTGCGGGGATTGTTAAACCGGAGAACTTAGTTTTGATTATGGAAAATGTAAATTTTTGTCATTTAAGCGCGAAAATCCTTCGTAATAATAAATGTTGATTTCTGGTAAGGCTCAAAACCAAATAATTATATCTTAACTTTCTCTCATCCTTCTGCAATGCGACTTGTTACTCTTAAATCTTTCTTAACTCACTTGAGATAACTTGAACATTAAACTCGCCTAGTTGCCTCTTCTTCTGCTTTTTCTCCTTCTTCTTCTTGTTGTTCTACAAAGTAATTATTCTAAATTCACTTCAATTAGTACTAATTGATGAAGTTAAAACTCTTCAACAGCGATATTTCGCATTTATGAATCTTAATGTCAACTATTTTCCTCTCTTATACTATAAACGACTCTCAATTACCTTTCTGATATGAACACCATCGCTTCGTCTCTGGTCCATGAAACGGATAATTTTGACAAAATGTTAATATTCTTTCTCGTGTTGACCAATGTTCAGCGATGACCGTATACATTTTTCCTAGGGATGTCAAAAGTTGTAAAAGGGGTAAACTAATAAGAAAAAATAAACATTGTTTTTTTTTAAAGTAACCTCTATGAGAAAAAATAAATTTCAATAAATTAATAACCGATATGATACCGCAAACATTTACGGTTTTATTAATTACAATTTATAACAAGACGTCAAATTTTAAGAATTTCCTAGGCCAAATAATGTTTTGTTAATAAACGTATTATTCATGATCGTTTTGCTGTGCATTCGATACTTTTTATTACATTATTTTCATAAATTTATTTTAAAAAAAAGGCTCAATTTGGTTTACGAAAATCATTGAGAGATAAATTGCTTATCAAGGAGTCTCCATTACAATCCGCGGCAGTTAGATTTTTCTATGAACGGTCAAGGAACGAACATCGTAATATTATCAGTCAAAAAACTTCCGTCCAAAATTATGTCTTATTCGAAAAATATCAGATACATACTCTTACTTGATTGTTACGTGCTTTCTCTTCAGCCGCAAATAAACTTAGGTATCCTTCGGTTTATTACTTATTATTATTGTTATTATTTTACTTGATGATGTCTTTATTAAATGGGCAATTTATGCACTTAAATAGCAGATCCGCTTCTGTTTTAGGAGATATTTGCAAGCACTGCGACACAACATAAATTCCTCCAAACATGCAACGTTTCATTCACCTTTCATTCAAGCCCAGAGAGGTAGCTACCCGCGATCCTTGTCCAATCCAAAAAGGTCAAATTGTAATTTTGACCTTTTATCCGACCTCTCGTTGATACGAGAGCTGACCCCGGCCCGTGTTCGCCCACCCTTTGAATACCTCGTTCCTCTTGAACGATTCTGCTTTTCCACGATAACCGAGCACTTATCGGTCCTGGTCCAACCCATTTTACGTATCCGCTTTTATTGTCGCGCGCACCCAGCGGTTTGACCCAGGGTGAAAAACCCAACGATCTGCGTCAATGGAAAATAAAAAGCAGTTATAAAATTAGTAAGGATGCTGCTTGGGGACACGGGAGCAGTCTTCCGGGATTTTGGGGATAGAGAATGCAAAAATGCTTCAAACTTTCGAGGCATTTACGCCGAGGTATAAAGCAGCGAAGTCCGTCCCGCCAAGCTTTACGTCAAATTGTGATTGATTTGGTTGTGAAAAAGATTTTCCCGGGGACTTTTCCTTTAAATAATCGCGTACGAATGAAAATCTTCTTATTTTTTTTTTTTTTTCTCCTTACATTATCGGGTATTTCAATAAATCCGAGTTCATTTCCATAATGTGCGTGGAAGTTTTTAAACTTTTTCACGTATTGATTTTACATTTAAAGAAATCATTGATATCAGCAAATAGCTTGTTAGAAAAGGAGAAAATATTATTTGAATGAAGGCGGGCATGAAGATTATTTTGCTTTTTAAGATTTACCTTAAAACAGTTTAAAAATTGATTTTAAAAAATCCAAGACATGATAGCTGACGGGCAACTGTTTGTTTATGAGATGGGAAAAAAATTGACAGGCAGCGATTTTTTTTTTTTTTTTTTAGTGGCTTTTAGTAAAATATTGGTTTCAAAAGTTTGTCATAATCTCATTAATTGTCTTTTTATGTAAACAAGCCACATAATGAGTAAATAAATAAATCGCTTTAAATTTCATTTAGTTGAATACATTGAAAAATTATTATATAAGATACTCCTTCAGATCAAGGAGTATGCAACTAAAATTATAAAATACTCACGTGCCTTCGGCGAAGCATGACTTAAATATAGATATTGCTTAAAGGTTGAGAGGATCGTGTGACAAGAGAAAGAGAAATAAAAGGAACATAATCGCTTTTGTAAAAATTATAAGAAGGAGAAACAAATAATGCGATTTTCGTGAAAAAGTTTTAACTCGCGCGACTCATATACCTCAAGGATTGTACGTTGATTAGGTAACGGCAAGCGTTACGTTTGAGAATATGAAATATGCGGATTGTTGATTATGCAAAATATTAAAATCGACAAAGCATATTTTCCGAGTAATTCCAAACACTGGAAAGGTATATCGCATTCATTAGTTTACGCTACCGGTGAGTGGAAAGAAATTGCCGGGCGTAACAGTAGGCACGGCCGAGCTGAAAGTAATTTGCCTTAAGATTTTTTTTTTCATTTCATTTAAGATGGCTGAGGCTGAAAAAAAAAAGAGACATCTCGATCATTGGTAGAAGTACCTTCTGGGATAAAAATCTCAAAGAACTCGATTTGTGGAATCCCATACATTATTCTCGATCGGATAAAATAAAAAGAAAAATTTCCGTCAGAGCACTGTGGAAAATTTTCAAGCTGAATCCAGTTAACCCTTATGCCACGGGAGAATATTTTAAATCTGAACAAATAATTGGAAATTGTTTCTAAAAAAACAATCATCAAATGTTATCTGTGACTGACCAATAGTAGGGATATGATGTGAAATGGCGACATACCCACAACAGAGTAGGTTTATGACGGGTAAAGAGCAATTACGAGTTCAAATAATTACAAAAATTGCTAATAATGTATATTATTGTATAAATAAAGTTCGATTTTATAATCCAGATCTGATTTCATTCAGTGAATGAAAAGACAATCACCGTGTACTCTGACATTTGTCGAATATTGATTTCTGTTCTTTTTAAGTACTGGAATGATTGCATTTGTAAGAGAAGTTCGGGTATAAACCACTATTCACATAATAACATACTCATAAATCCTGCGGTGTCTAAAAAGCCAGTAACAATAA
The DNA here is from genome assembly GCA_028565995.1 of Ricinus marginatus. Taxonomy (NCBI): domain Eukaryota; kingdom Metazoa; phylum Arthropoda; class Insecta; order Psocodea; family Ricinidae; genus Ricinus; species Ricinus marginatus. The sequence continues at coordinate 1,566,732 of JAOWBB010000002.1, forward strand.
AAATTTCAAGTGGAAAGGTAAATTTTATTTTAGTTTATAGTCGTTTTTAGATTAATAGGTATTTTTCTTTTTAAGTGAGTAAGCTATCTGTCAGCAAAGAAAGAAAATTAAAGCACATATGAAATGTTGTACACTGAACGGTGCTGTACATCTGATGTACACTAGTAAAGCGATATTTCTAGCTGGCAAAAGAAAATCGAGGGATCAATTCTCTGCCTAATTTATGATTATAACAATCCATTTGAGTGGCGTGATGTGTGTCCGTCTTTGAGCATCATTCAGCAACCATTGCTGTTGCAGTAAATTATTCTCGGTGGAAGTTTTATGTTCCGTCACGAAAAATAACAATGAACATATTGTCGACGTAGAATGATCCGTTTTAATTTTTTCACTCGAAATAAAAATTAAAATAAAATTTTATTTCAGTTTCTTGCCACCCACTTAATCCATCAATCACATAGTCTAATGATAGATCTTGTTATTATTAGTTTTGTACCCTGCTTGCATAAAAGAATTTTCATGTGTGCCACAAGCCCAAACATGTCTGTAAAGATACGAGGAAAAGTAAAACATCTTATAATTTATTTCTAATTATTAACATTAAAAAAGTCAATTAAATTTGCACTTGAGGTGATTTTGCAATGATGAACGATACAATGGGACAACCTCCCGGTTTACGGATAATTTATTGTAGGAGAACTTTTTCGCCTTTTTACCTTCTTTAATATCGGCCTTTTCTTTTTTTTTATTTATGTCCCAAATCACTTGAAACTTGATGTTAATAGATGTTAATGATGTTTTCATTTCAAAATCTCAATTTTTAACACGGTAAAAAGTTTCTTACCCTACATAATAGACGCAGAAGGTTGAAGTAATTTGGATTTTTGTATTTCACAAGGTAGCTAGTGAAATTTTTTGATGTTTGTCTTATGGGAGAAGGCAACCATTTCTCACGTGAAGATGATTTAATGTTTTGTCTTGTCTGAGTCACCTCCTCTCTCGGCGGCAGATTTATGACTCAACACTAATTTATATGAAAAGATCCAAATTAAATTTAGAATAAAAGACCGGGACCTATTTACCGATAAAATATCCCGAAACGTTTTCCGAAAATAAAGGAAAATTTTGAAGTTTTCGACTATTGATAAACGGTTTAAATTTGACTGTCTTTTTTGACATCCAGATTATGAAAAAGATTTAAACAGCACGTTTATAGGGGACTTTACTGCTATGCGAACGTTTTTCAATCCTTCGGACAAACAGATCATTATATAAATTGAAAAAAAAAAAAACTCGGAAAATTAATACCGAAAAGGACTGCATCGGGGAATACATCAAATGCTAGGTGATCACAAAGATACATTAATAGAGCAAAATATGCGCATAAATTGCCAATCAATTTTTTTGCGCGACTACTACAGCACTGCATTTTTAATTCGTGCTTTAATATACATCACTTTGACAAGATGAAGTGTTTCCCGCGTTATAAAAAGTGCTTACAAGTTTCGATCACTGTCAATTTGTTAATAAAGTAAAGTGGTCCGCACTGTAAGAGTTGATGCAACTGAAATGTCAGCAGCACATGAGATTTATAAGTGATAGAGGCATGCAGTTGATGAAAATAATATCAGAGTGTCAGAAAAGTATTTGAAGCTCGGTTAATGTATCGTCCAATGAACGAAATTAAACGAGCTGTAATAAGTAAAATAATTGGAGACCGAAGAGGAAAAGCGATAGGATCGGACCTCGAAAGCAAAGTATGTTTTTAAAGAATTTAAGAATACGAGAAATTAAAAGAAAATTCGCCGTCTACTGAAATTAGAACTCAGTGGTAGTAGTCACTTGTGTAATATGAAATTGGAAATCGCGTCTGTCAGTGTTTTGGTAAGTTTTTCATCCTTTTTCTTTTCCTTTGTTTTTTTTTTTTTTTTTTTTTTAGGACATTGATCTTTTCTTTAAGATTTTTCCGGTGAGTGAGATCATCTTGAGAATTCTAAATCAGTTATTTTTTGGCAGTTTGGTCGGAATCTTGAATAATTATCTGCTTTCCTTCGGAATCTTAACCATCCACATGTCATGAGGGTCTGGGACTTTTGATCAATGTCCAAGAATCATATGAAACAATGATAAATGTTTGATTTGTGGCCCGCATAAAAGGTCGGAGAAATTCGTTTGGCGTCACACTCGTTTAATATATGTCAAGGGTGGGTCACTCAAAAGCAACTACCGTTTTATACAATGTTATTTTAAGAGTAATAAAAATGTCTCAAGAAATAAATCTGTCAAAAAAAAAAATACTTAAAAACTAAGCTGAAGGATTTAATGCTTTATCCCGCTGCTGTGCACTGCTGTGATCTACAATAAAGTGAATCTGTTTCTTGAGTTCCATCATTTTAAGATGTACTGGTACTGAACCTTGTTAAGTTTTGTATGTGTATATGTATATCAGTACACCTTTTGGACGTGTATTAAAGCCGGTATGGAAAAGTGAATTGAAGGTATGAGTTTTTCTAAATTAACACGTTTGTAACCAATATTTTCTTTAAATCTACGCTCCTTTCATCACGTTAAAGGAAAACTTGCACATATACTTGCTCTTTTCATTTTATTTTTAAATTCATATCATCGATTTCTGCATTCATTTTATGCGATGAGCAAAGCAGTTTTACATTACGCAATTTCCTCCAAGATGAGGGATAAATTCTTAAACAATATATCTTGAAGGCGAAATCCTAGCGAGCTATTAAGATAAATCAAGGCATTTGCAAATCTTTCGAGCCATCACCAACACATTAGGCGTTTAAACATGAGACCAAGGTCCTCTGGGAAGAATTTCGCTATCTTCCTCACTAAACACGGAATTGAACCGAATAAATCACGAGAAACTACTAAATTTTGGAGTTATTCGGGATACGAACAATACGAATCAATAAATAACTATTAATGTTCGCGTATTTGATGGGTGGCACTGCCTCAGGTGTCTGTAACGTGCGTCAAGCTCGGATGAGCTAATCGGTGAAATATGTGACCGGGGAATGCTAATTATTTTACTCCATTATGCATGCCAAATTATACATATAGAACCGATTAGTTAATATTCAAATCGAGGTAAGAATCGTCTGAGAGGTGGATGATCGGCCAGAGGTCCTTTGTTGATGGCTTTACATAGCAGGTTTTGCGCGGGTAGGAGGGTATGTGCGTAAAGCGCGTGCACGCAACCGGGGGGGTGGGAGG
>JAOWBB010000002.1:1570105-1585434 GCA_028565995.1 Ricinus marginatus
GGAAAAACCTGGGGGGGGGGGGGGAAAGATGCGCTTTTTGCTGGTTCCTAGATGAAAAAGTGAAAATGGCGTAGATTTTGTAAAATCCTTTGATAAATGGGACGTCGATTTTCGACCAAAATATTCGAAAACATCAATATTGCATTCATTGATATCCGATTGTACAGGAGGACAAAGTTATTGAAACCATGCATCAATTAAAAGTTGTAATAATGAATTTCGTGAAGCCTTTACCGGTTATTGTGAGGGGAATGCACGAAACGTTATTACGATGATGATTTTGATTTCGAAAAATTAAGAACAATGCGAGTCATAACTCACTAAAAATTTCCAATCCACACTTTAAAACTCTTTAAATTATTAAACGAAAAAAAAAAAAATATCAACATCACTAACTTGTTTCTTTATTGTAACAACCTGCATTATGCGAATGTAGATATACGTGGCGGCACCCAACGAATCGTAACGTATTATACAAACCTTCAACCTATAAACATTTTACTTTGACATTTTATAAAGAAATTTGCGAAAAAATAGATTAAAAACATTCTTTACGAAATTCAACGGTATACGACGAGATAAATAAGTTAACGTATCATATTTTTTTTTTTTTTTTTTGGTTCAAGAGTATAAAAAACACGATTTAGGTAACAATGTAAAGGACAATTTTGTAATGCTCATATATTATTTTTGACATAAAAGGAAAATCATTTTTGAGCCATGCGATGTGCAAGATAATTATCATAACGAAAGACATACAATTTTTAAAACGATACATCGACATATTCGTTAAAAATCGAAACTTCCGCGAGTTATTCGCGCCTCGGAATTTGTAATTTAAAATTTTATTAAATTTAAATATATGAAAACAATTTTTTCATTTCATTTTCTTATTGCGTTTAGTTGACGAAGTGATAAAATATTTTGCGCAATTAAATAAAATCCACATGTCTCTTTCTGCTTGTCTTATGTGAAAAAGCTTTCTCGTGTAATTCTTATTGTTTTTGATAAAAATTTAAAGCAAAAAATTTTCCTGCATAGCTGCGCTTCTTCAATAAAGGCAATAAATAAGTCTCGATATAACTGCGGTTACACATGAAGATAACCGAATGATAGGCAGGTTATAAAAAATTTAACATAATTTCGTTTTTTTTTTTTTTTTTTTTTTTTTTTTTTTTTTTTTTTTTTTTTTTTTTTTTTTAATCAAAATTTTGACATCATTTAATTTTATGAATTGTTCGTTCTTCCTTTGATGGTTACAACCACAATGCCACCATTGTAATGAAATAAGCCAGACTTGACACGTTGCTTTTATTAACATTTAATCAATCTTTACGCTCTCGCAGCTCCCGGCATGTTCCTCTTCTCTTCTTCATCATCTCCGGAAAAAATAAAGGCGGGCGTTGCCTTCGACCTTCAGCCAACACCGATTCACACCTCGCAGGTCCTTATGGCGACGCGAACGGAAGGCGACAGCACAAAAAAAAAAACCCCCTTCGTTCAACGTCAGGAATCTCATATCTGGTCAGAAATCTGCAAGAAACCTAAAAAACAGGGACATCGAACTCGCTTGAAAGTGTTGTCATTTCCATGGGTTCTCTTTTCTTTTTTTCTTTTTTTTATGTGGTAATTCCGCTTTTGCCTTCTGCCGGTCTCCGCTTTCCTCCTTGGGGACAGATCAAGTGCAATCACTGCATCCATCAAGCAAGGAAGCTTTTGCAGTGGAGCCTCGAGGAGCTTTTTTATTTTCCTCCCGGCTAAGGCGGTCGATGAATCGTTTCTTGCATATTTAAAACTGACGGAAAAATGATGTTGAAAAACGGGTTCAATGAATTGTGAATAGTTGTGGAATGAGACCTTTATGGAGAGCAATGAAATATATGCGTGTCGTAACAGTTATTCAAAAATTCCATCAATTCTCCAAAATTGCAAATAACTCAGTCACTTTTTTGTTTTCAAAAATAAAATATAATTTAGGCTTTGCTGCCGCTCCTGTCTCCGCCATCATTAAACTACAAATTTATTATCTTCATTATGGTTCATTGATTCACAAGGATTTTTTTTTTCCTTCTTCCCCGCAGAGTTTTCAACCGGGAAATCCACAAAATATTTTTCCGTTCAAAGGGAAGGCGGTTTGAGTGCATCCTGAGGTGGCCTCTTCTTCCTTCCACGTGTCGTTGGAATTCATTAGGTTTTGAATATTTAAACACCGAAGACCGGGAAATAACATTTAGCACCCCTTTCCATTATTTGTGGTAGATTTTATCCAGTTATTTATGACGTCTGCTTCATCGTTCTCTTATTTGGCCTTATACGGGCGAGAGGAAAAAGCAAGATTGGGCGCTTCTCCCGCGGCCTCTGAAGCTGGATTTTTCGACATTTCCCCGCTGCTTTTACCCGGGGATCCAAACAATTTTTATCTCATAAAGTCAACTTAGCTCACTCACCTAAAAGTTGCTGCCCCCAAAATATTCGTTTACCGGCTGTGATGCCGGGTCAATTTCATAAATCGGAAAGAAAAAAGCAGTCAACTTGAAGTGAATTACTGTCGCTTGGTTTTCAGTGTTTCTGAATTTTAAGAAACGATTTCCTTCCGCGCGAATCCGCCAAAGCGGCAATACCTGAAATGCTCGCGCATGCTTTCTGCGTGATTCTTCAATTTCCTTTTATTTTTAAATTTTCTGTTTCTTTTTCTCTCTGGTTTAAACATCAAACGCATCCGTCCACTGGCGCGCTTTCAAACTTAAAAGCGAATTATCGCATGTTACGGTGCCCTCTGAATTACCACAAATGTCGCCGGCGCACAAAATCCTTCGATTCCTTACATATTTCTGAGCACAGATTCACGGTTCCTGGTTTCGTCCCCGGGAAATTTTGCAGCGACGCAACAATTCCGGCCAGAAATTAACGATTCCAGCGAGCATTGTGAAAGTGCGCTTATAAAATTTGATTTGCAACGGTCATAAAGGAATATCAAACAAAGCGAGAAGGTATAGTTAAAAATGACAGGGTAATCCTGAAATCAATCAAAGTTTTATGATCTCGACGGATAAAATCGTCAACTGACAGCTCGTTCGATATTAACGAACGTTTTTCATTTCCCTTTTCTCACTAGTTTATAACACATCCAGAAATGACCCCGGATATGCTTGTTTCAAACATTTTCTCTTTCATCTAACTAAAATTCGTACAGTTAATAGTAAAGCAAAATAATAATTAAAATATTTTTCGGTATGTAATATACATTTGCCAGCGGTGTTCTCTCATACGGAAAATAACAAGTGTTTCACCTTTTTGATTTTGTCTGATTAAACTTCACGTCGTGAAAGATATTGGGAAGTAGTTTTATGTTACGATCTTTGTGCATTTCACATTTTAATTGAAACATTTTTCAAGCTTTTTCTCTGCCCCCCCCCCCCCCCCGCTATTTGTAGTGAATCTACCGTCCTTTGATAACCTTTCATTGTGATACTCGTTAATTTGACATCAGAGAAACATTAAAGGCGCTACGAGATCGATTAAATACCTTTAGATGATAAACCAAAATTAAGAAGTCGCCTGATGAAACCGTCCACTCATAATCAATATAACAGAATTTGGGAAATGAAAAAGCAGTCTTTTGACCTCCTCAAAATGCCTAATGGAGACATTTTTATTTCACATGAGAAACTTTTAACGAAGGGAAAAAAAAAAATTTACGGAGAGAAAAATTGCCATATTATTTGAGCTGCTATGGTCAGTTTCGGTTCCCGTTTTTACACGCAATCGAAAGGGCAACAACAGAAAACCGGTTCATTTGGCCTTCCAGGCAACAGGAATCGGAGCAAGTAACAGCGCATAATCAATGCCGAAAGCTAATTTTCCGTTTTCAAAAAAAACTCATTCTGACGCTCCAGATGGGTTACGCCTACATCCAATTTCTTCTTCTCTTTCTTATATATACATATATATTTCTTTTTTTTTTCCCCGTGAAAGTTATAATTTGGATGTATCAACTCCTGCAGATAAAGTTGCACCGACCCCTCTTTGAAGTCTATTAACCCCGAGGGATCAATATATTTGCCGGAGAGAAACCCCAATTCTAAAAAAAAATTTACCATCATTTTGGTAAGCAGTTTAAAGTAGGTCTTCCTCGGATGGTGAGAAATTTAAAAAAAAAAAAAAATCCGGAAAGGTTCTAAACTTTTATCTTTTAAACCTTTTTTCCCTTTTCATTTAGCATTACACCCTAACTAGTACCGAGTCACTTCGCTTATTAAATTACTTAAAACGTAAATGTCTATTTGGATAAATGAACGTCTAAGTATCTTTTACAACAATTCTTAATTTAGGTAAGATGTAATCAGACTACTGAAGCACTTTCATATTTAACTCGGAGTAATCTAATAATGGTCTGGAATCATAAGAAAGCTTTTTAAATGATATTATATTTTATTAATTGCGCACATAGAAAAAAAAAAAAAAACGTCTTGATGAGGGATGCACATTAAAACAATAATTCAGTTCAAAATTTTTTTTTTTGAATAAAAAAAACTATGCATTTCTGTAAAATTACATCACTACTTTCCAGCAACGGGGACGAAGTTAAATCTACCCATGAATCATCGTTTATTCCAACCGTAAACGTGTGATGATGAGCCGAAACAATAAAACCCAATACAACAATAAACAGCACAGCATAACGCACCGAACCATTCATTTTTTTTTTTTTTTTTTTTATTTTTCTTTCTCTGTCTTGAAAAATAATTTGAGAAATTGCTCCGAATCTCCGGGATCCCTGTCGTTCCGGCCTGTTTTTTCGCCGCGCAAATTTTTAGCCGCCAAACTCAGCGGCTTCAAATCCGCAGCCGAAAAAAAAAAAATAATACTCCAGATATGGAAACGGCACCTCGAGGAGTAATTATCGCCGCTTCCCAGGGGAACCCTCATAAGAGCTATGAATTTGAATTTCTCCGCGTCTGTCTCGGTGCCTGCGTTTTGTCACCGAAGATATTCATATTTTGATTGCGCATCCAGGAGAGATTAAGATTCCCTGCCGCAAAGCTCCTCTCTCCTGGCTTTGGTTAGCATTAAAGCTAATCAGGAATAACTTTCCGGCTTTAACTGTCTTCGGAGGTGATTCTGAAATTCTGCTTTATATGCAGGAAAAAGAGAATTCCCTCGTTTTATGTTTCATCTTTCAAATGGAAGCCAATCCCGACAGAAAAAAAAAAAAAAGAGAAAATCCCCATTTTCAACGCAAAATTCTCCTTTTTTTTTAATTAAATTCATTCATTCTTTGGGACAAACCTTGCCAGTAACTTAAAATATTGATATTGAAGTAAAAAAATAATAATAATAATAATAATAACAAGTCAACTCATTTATTCCCTACATTATTTTCATAAATTATAAAAATAAGAAATGCGAGCATAATGCTAATTCCGAATTTCGTTCAGTCAACCAAATTTTTATAAAAAAAAAAAATTTTTTTTTTAGCTAATAAAATTTTTAAAAAACATATCTAAGATATGAAAATGTTAAAAGGCTTATATTAAAATATTATAATATATTAAAATATGTATAATATTTTACAATATTTAACATTTACATTAATTTAATTGTTTATATATGCATACATATACATATACTTTACCGTTTCTCGATCATATTGCATTTAGTAAACTTACCAATTAATTCAATAACGAATGAGTTCCTATTACGAATAAGTTGTAAAAAAGTCTGCAACCGTTATTCAGAACTATAATAACTAAACTGGATGTTAAAAAATTTCCATTTATATTAAATTTGATTTATTTAAATACAAATGCCAGTACGAGTTACACCCGTATATTCTGTTTTCATATTTGGAATTAAAAATAATTGTGCATCAACGAATTTTATTCAACGCACACTCCGTGAAATGTATAAAATTAAAATATTATCCTTGGCGTTAGAGATAAAAAAAATTTAAGAGTAATAAAAATATTGGTTTTTCCCTGCTTAAACTGCAAAATATAATATGATCATATTTCTGTATCAATCGAAAAAAAATGTATAAATGCTGGGGTCTGATATTGGTAGATATTTAAAATGTACACTCAACCAGTTAGCTGCCGCCGTTACGAAAGTGAAAGATTTTCACTTACAGGAATCAGATAATCATCCGGGATATTTCGATAATTTTAGATAACTTTGGCGTTGAATTAAGCTTATTGTCGGCTGGAAAAAATGGAAGTGGGTAATTTTTTTCAGATGTGAAATTTACCCATTATTTTACACGCCGCCACCTTCCCTGGCCGCCTAGAACTCGCATTATCTCAGGTCTCCAGACTCGCTAATAAAAATATGTAAAATAATCCGCAAACTTTGTTCTTAATTATTATAAAAGAATTATTAAATTTTTCTTAAGCAATAATAATTTGTCAGCGATAGCATCGTGTTTTAAAGAAAGTTTTAAATTTTTTTTTTCCCCACCCTAAAAGAAGAGAAAACTTTTTTTTAAATTTATAAATTAAGGTGACAAGTTAAAGGTAGGCCAGTTGAAAGAAACGGCAAAGGATTAGAAATTTATGAATATGTTCCTCGAGTAATTAGAAGGAAAATTTATTTTAAAAATTAAAAGGAAAACTCGGGATGATTTTCCCCCGGATAAGAGCCTCCGCGCAACGATTTTTTTTTTCCTCGGGAAATCGTGGAGTCTTTCCGGTGCCCGGGAATGGGAAATGCGGGGAAAGATTTTTCCTTTTATTCCTTTTCCCTTTTCTGTGATGCATCGAATTTCGGGACGGGGGGGGGGTAACAAGGGCAGTTAATCTTTGGTTTTTTCGATTGCATTCGGGATGTACACGCAGATGTAAGCGACGACAATAATTTCCGGAAAATCAAAATACAATGCTAAAGTAACCATCAGCTTAATCCGGCAATCGAATTCTCAATTTCGATGCCTGAGGCACATCACTTAATCCGTAATCTAATAATGAACAATAATATATATGGTTTTTCGTTGCAGCTATTAAAAGCAAAGTTTTTAAACGGATGATGAAGCAAGGCATTTTCGAATTCCAAACTGATACAGACACATAATTAAAGCTGACAGTTATGTGTAAACCAAAATGCAAATATTAAAATTCTCCATTTCTGATCTTTAACAACAACAAAAAAATCTTTCGCTAATTAACATTACAATTTAATAATATACACTATTTACTCATAATACTGCCTGGGTTTGTATTATTAACGTCCTTTTTGCAGTCACTGGGTTTCGTTATTTTCACTAGAAACAGCTCCAATGACATACATCTCGTAATATTCCTTTATAATTAATTTCTTTTACATAGAAATCCCGGGTACTAGTCATTTTCCACGTAAATTTTATAATCATACAAAATTGTAGTAAATATTCGCATATTAACTTTTCAATTTTAGAGCACTTTGAAATTTTACTTGTCTGTTACGAATCGTGTTTTAAAGTATTATTTTAAATAATGAAGAATGAATGAGAATCTTGAGATCAGCAAGCTCAAACATATTTATCTTTTTTTTTTTTTTTTTTTTTATAGTTGATATACAAACTAAATGGTATAAATATCGAAAATATAAATCATATCTAACCTTAGATAATGTCCGAGGGAGAGGGAGAGGGTTGCAATTGAGGAAAGGCAGGCCATTTCCCCGCTATAATTTTCGCAAAACATTCAAACTACCGAGGTTTGTATGAGAAGCATAAAAAATTTGAAATTTATGTCTTATACAAAAGGGAATTATTTATCTGTTTCTTAAATACAAACATTTCGCGTTCGATACACAGCGATGCCTCGCATAATTTTTTCTTCGTGGCAACGGCAACAGACGAAAGACCGAGACAGCGAGACGTCGGTCACCCAGTGGACGATGTCAGCAGCCGGGAAAGTTGGCGAAACATTTCGATGATCACGGTCTCGGGAAAAGGCCGCTGCTGAAAATCAAAAAGTAAGGGCGATCATTGGTGTTCACTCCCGCGGATAAAGACTCCCGGTAAATGCAACCGATCAAAACAACAAGAAATGTATTTAATATGAAGATCCCGGAGCCGGTTGCTGTTTCGCTTGCTGAACCTATTCCAAGCAATAAAGCAATTATCCGAGCAGATAAAATTCATGGAGGACAAGCAGAGACGTTCCCGCTGCCTTTTTTTATATTCTGCATTATTTTTTTCTTTTTATATATATATATTTTCCACTCATTACTCAGAGTAATTAATTGCCCGTTTGCTTTCGTGTAAGACTGCTAACCTGTTAGGTGTTTTTGTGTCGTAATTCTTAACTCCCCATGACAAGAAGGCTTAACTCGTTTTCTGCTGAACAAAATGCTTTCTTTTTTTTTCTTGCAAAAAGAGATTTAAAACCATGAAAAAATTTTTCTTCTGTAAATAATTTACAACCACTGCTAATTGTTTAACTTGCTTCACCTTTTTATTTTTCATTTTTGGATGTTGTACTTTCGCGCAATCGGTACAGAGCGAAACCCGCAATTTTGCCGCCGGTTCGATCAAAACGACACCGATTCACCATCGCAGGTTCTAAGTCGAGAACCTTCCGGCCAGTTCCGCTTCCTTTTTCTTTCTGTCCGTTATACCAAGCGATAATTTTTTTTTAAACCCGAAGCTTTTCGCATGAAAAAGGCCCGCAAGAATTATCGTTTGAGCACTATAAGTTTTTAAGCATAGGGGAAACGTTTCCGAGATTAATTGGCGAGGTCTTTGCCAAAAGAAAATTAATTGGATTGAAATAGTTTCCAAAAAGGGAAAAAAAAACAAAATGTTAAAGTTACCGGAATGCTTAAATAATCAGCATCTTAAGAAGAGCATGGACAAATTCCGTGGAAGCAGGCGAACTATATTAATTGTGAGAAGACTTTTTCGGTTCTTATTCGCATCGCGGTGAGGTTTTCCAACGCCGACAGTAAAAAAAATAAAAAAAAAAGCATTTAAAATTAACGTATTAAGCACGGAAAATGTATAAAGTTTGAATTAGAAGAAGCAAAATTCAACTTGGATGCGAATCACGCAAGATAAAAAATAAAAAGCTTTAAAAAAAACAACTCGAGCTACATCTAGCGGGAAAATTTTAAAATTATTTACCTTATAAAGCTTCATATGGATATGTCTGTATGAAAATACACATAATTTGCGGATATTTATCATCAATGGGAATTCACATTTTTGAGATACAGTTTTGTCAAGCAAATATCTGATTATTTAAGTCGCCATATTTTTTTTTTTTTTTTACGGCTTATTTTACTGCGTTCTTATGGTCGAGACGGAAAGAAAGTAAAATACTCTAAAAAAGCTGCGGCTAGCGTGTCGTACACCTCATGTAAATATACTGATCGGTACAAAACATTAACCTGCAACGGAACCTAAATAAATTAAAAATTATTTGCAAATTACTTTTGAGCTAGTATCTTGAAATGGTCGAAAACATCACATATCAACAATAACCGTTTAAGTTGATTATATTTATTTTTTTTTTTAGATAAGAGGCTTTAAACAGATGAACTAATTTGAGCAGGCTGTCAAATCATAAATATAACAGCAGAAAAAACATTTTGCAGATATGGATAATTTGAGAAAAATTAATAATTAAAATTTCAGTCGGGCAAACGGAATGAGCTGGAAAAAGAAGAATGAAACGAGAAGAAAACATTTTTTTACGCGAAAGTGACGAAAAAGATTTTGAAGACTTGATATGCACATATATATATCTGCATGTGGAAAAATTATTATTTAAAATATTTAAGGCTGGGCTAACGTGGACTTGTCCGCATTTATCATGAAATTGCGCAGAATTTATTTTACATATCTTTCGAAAAGCGAATTTTCGGAATTTTCTTAAATTGTTGAAAATAAGAAAAAAAAAAATCTGCGCATTTGGCGACTTGTACACTTCAATACATTAAATAATTTTCACAAGTGAAACCGATGGAAATATCAAAGGTCAGAATTTTGACATTATTTTCGTCATTTTCAGTCGTCATCTTATAACGCGGCCTTTCATATACCGAATGCTAATTATAAGAATGGCGGAAAATTTTGTGTGCTCAGACATTAAGACCAAATTAAGGAAATAAATAAAGAAAATACCCGGCTCCCGTGAAAAAAATGAAAAAAAAATGAATGTTAACAGCTTTTTTTTCCCTGGTGCAGAGAATCCTATCTGTATATTCAATGGGAAACGTAATTTTGTTGAAGATGAAAATTTTCTTCATTTCGAAATGGATCGAGGTAAACATTAACACAATTTCTGTATAGTTTATGCAAATAATCTCCAGATGAGATTTTCTGCTTTTTCTTTTCGTGTCTTTAATGTCTAATAAAATTTTCCCTTATCCACTCTTAAACTACGGTCCCACTTTTTTAACCTCTCTTAACTATCCCACCCTCTCTGCATTTACTTTCTCTGAAAACAGCCCATCCCGGGGTAATTATCATTATTTTATATGAAAAAACTAATGCTCGTGACACATTTTGCAGGAGAAAACAATTTTTGGATAAATGTATTCTTATAAATTAATGCATGTTAAGGGAAGGGGGAAGGGGTGGGGGGGGGGAAAATATTTTTAATTTTTGATGTGCCCGAATATAACGTCATATATCAAGTAACGCATTCATTTTCCTTGGTTTTACAATTTGAATAACGTCATTTTTCAAAAAAATTAAAATTTTCCTTTTTCTGAACTCGATTCTTCAAGACTTACAAGAAGGGAATAAAAAAAGTTTCCCATTTCTTTTGCTCTTTCTGTTACCCCAGTCAATAAATACCGCAGCCACTTATCGAAAAATAATTACTTTCCATTCCCAAATTACCAATGAGAAAACATATATCAGATAGGAAGATTAACGAAACGATTATCGACTTAATGAAACCAAGAAGTTCTGAGGGAATCGAATCACTTTATTGCAATAATTTAGAACGCCACCTTAACGAAGGCTCAAATCAAACGGATATTCAGCTTTTCAGAATTTGCAATAAAAATTTCAAAGCACCATCGTCATCTCCGGGGACGGGGGAAAAAGAATAAATCCGAAAAATGAAATAAATCACTCTAAAGAGTGAAAGATTCGCCTCAAAATGACCAATTTCTTCCACCCCATCCTGGCTGAGGTAATCTGCAAATGATAATAAATTGTAATGCAGGATCTAAGAAAGCTGTAAATTTTCCAAGTAATAACGGATACCATAGTTGGGAAGTCAGTTCTCCAAGGTATTAAAGTTAACCAATTTCGTCTCTGCTAAAGAGAAAACAATGGCTGCAGAATATTGAAGGAGAGTCATTAACCACAAAGCCTTGCATTATTGGACAATGACGCTGCAGGCCGTAATAAACAAATGGGACACGAAGAAGTGTTAAGGTGCCGGTCCCGAGGGCCTTTTACCCTCCACCGGCTAACTCGAGCCCACCGCCTTCCCTTGCACATTATCCTTCGCTAACCTTCCCGGGGTATTTTTCTTACCCAAGGAGTGCAGCGAGGTTATCTAAAGTTCAAATGGATGATGTGGTCAACATTTTTTTTCCTCGGCCTAAGTGGAGGAAACGATTATTTGAATATTTATGGGTTTTTTTTTATAATTCGACTGGCGAGGAGCCAGTGCCCCGATGCTGTGTAAATCAGTCTAACGGGAGAAATACCGATTTTGCAAAATATTTCGGGAAGCCGGGATTTCACGGAGCATTTCCCTCTTTCGAAATTTTTCTTTCCTTTCCTTTTTTTCCATTCCCACGTCTCTCCCTCTCTCTCTCTCTCTCTCTCGGGCGAAGAAAGCCCGGAAAATCTTCCGGATCGAAAAATCGAAATCGGCAAAAGCTGTTTTCATGCGCTGACAGAAAGCGCTGGGAAAAGAAGTTAGTTAGAAATTATGGGTGGGTGTCGCCCAAGTGTCCGCGGTGAAGAATGGCGACAAGCGTTCGTGATGAGCCGGAAAAAATATTGCCTTTTCCTGGATCGTAAGCTCAGCATCACTTGAAAGCAATTAAAATGACGATATCTTTCCCGGCCTTTTTTTAGTGCTGACTCTACCCGATTTGACTTTTACATATTGCTGCATCCTTGCAAACGGCGCTACGCAACGGATCGCACTTTCGCGGCGGATCGGGAAGCATTCGAGCGGGACGGGAGTCGGCGACCGCCGCCTCGCTTTAGCATTCGGCCCGGGTAAGAGGGAAGTAAGCATCTCGTTCGATTTTCCGGAAAAGGGAAACCAACCTGCAAGGATTCACGAGCTTATCCGTGCCGGAAAGCGAAACTTTTGAGATATCACCGGTGGAGGGACTAAAGTGATTATACGAATCAAAAAAAAGTCATAACCGGACGAAGATATCCTGCGGGAACGGAGCTCTCCCCAGCGGCATCACACCGGACAAATATGAAGCCCTCCGGAGTGCTTAAACGCAGAATATACGTCCTTCAGGAGAAGGCATTAGTCTGCGGTCCTCTTTTCCTTCACCTTCAATTTTCTTAACTTATCTTTTAAAATAAATTCGTTGACTTTTCACTGTGGGAATGATCCTTTCTTCTGTGATCGCATGCGATAAAGGACTCTCCAGAAGTCACATAACGCGTTGGAAAATATGGCTTCTTCCTCTGCGGAAGAAATAAGCTTCGCCAATGGATTTTTCCCATCAGAAGAACGCGTTAGCAGTTGTCATTTTATTTTATTTATTTTCCCGTACGTGCTTCTTTCTTGAACCGTACACTTCTGAACTGTATACAACTGTAACATTTCATTAATTTCTTTCCATGATTCTAAAATTCCGCGTTAATAATCTAAACATCGTGTCAGCTAATATTCCGCAAAAATCAAATTATCTACGCAGGCAAAAGCTCTTAATTTTCTAAGCAAATTTAATGTTGGATCATTCATTTACTTTGATAAATACTTTCAGAATTATGCATCAGTTAGATTTTTACAAGTTCTCGGTAAATTTAAGAGAATTTTTAAAAATTTTATGGTCATTTATTTACGTTGCATTATACATGACATTATGGATATGTATATCGTGTTATTCACGTGTGAAATCTTGAATAAAAAAACAAGCTAAGTTTTTCAGTTAGCACTAGCTTTTACCTTTGTACCTAATGCTTTTTATCCTTATATAATGCAATATACGATTCCTTAAACTGCCTCTCTCCATTTCGCGTAATGCCATTTCAAAAAAATAAATTATTCCTAATCGCATTTCGCAATATCTGTTTAAACAGGCCCAAATTATATTTGTATAATACGTAATAATTTTATAATTTGAACTAAAGGTTTTACTCATTAAAAAAAAAAAAATCATAAAACTTATATTTGCACTTGCTGAAGATTGATTTAAGCAAATATTTTTATAGCTAAAATAAAAAAGGCAAATCGCATAATTTACGCAATTAAATTAAATTTAACGTTTCGGATATTACTTCGAATCGTCTCTAATTAAATAAAAATTTCTTAATAGTGAATAATTTATATTATCTAAAATGGCGAACGGCGAAATTGTTGGGTTTTAACAGCGTGTATTACGTTCGTAAAGCTTCAATCGGCGAGCGAACGCCGAAAACGGCAGTTTATACACATGGCGTTAAAAAGCGCGTCACACGTCCCGCATGACGGGCATCACTCTGATAATTAAAGTCGAGTTTATTTATTTATTTATTTAGCGTTTTGGCAATTGTCGAGCTAATGCCCGGCTGAAGACCGAAATCGTTTTCGTACGATGCGGCTCCAGTTTTGCTTGCGAAGCAACGGAGTATTCAACTGCGATTTATGATTTGCATCGGATATCGACAATTCCGGCGCTTTCGGGGGGTGCGGGGTGGGGGGAGGGAGGGACCGATTGTATTTTCGACGCTCCGGAAGGGAGAAAAGTACGGGGAGGAAAAAAAAAAAAAAAAAAAGGCGGAGGATCCGAAGACAGAAGCCGAAATCCGGGGAGACGAAGGAGACGCTCTGGAAAAGACAAGTTCCTCGTCAAAAAGGGATAAAGCGAAAACGATACTTAGCCAATTTCCCTGATCCTTCCTTCGCCTCTGGTTGTACCGGATTCCTGACGATGTCAGTCACGAATAAGACGGAGCTCTTCATCAAAGGCGATTGTAGAACGTTGAAGGGAAATTAATTAGTCCGTTATCAGCTATTTGGTTCGGCTCAAGAGACGGGTTCCAGGAGCTTTTTCGTCTTCTTTTCCTCGTCGCTAATTAGTTCTGCATTTCAGTCATTCTTTATTCTCCATGAATTCATTTAGTCATTTCTTTTTAAACTCCCGATTATCAGGGCTTTTGTTATCCCGTAACAATTAATGAAAAGGGGAAAATCCCCGAACGGGGAAAAAACTTCCCCCGGGGCTTTTGAAAATCTTCCCCGGGATCGGCCCTTTCGGAGGAGCGCGATTTTTCCGGGCGCTCCAGCGAACGCCGCCCCCTTCGAACGGCGGGAGGAGGGGGGGGGGGAGGCGCGAGGGAAGAGGTCTCGCCTTCGACCGCGGTGCGCCCCGCCCTCGGAATGCTTGAAGGAACCCCGGCAGGAACGGTCTGAAAATCAAAATTAAACCTTTCCCGAAATTCCTTTGATAATGTCCCTGAATAATGGGGCGAATTGGCCGATTTCCCAGGGAGGAGAATTATGCAATTAAGATGCGGGAACACGCGATATCCAAATGGTGATGGCTGCAATGCATCGTGATTGCGAAGCCGAAATTCATACCCGCTTCCATTTTTATTCTGCTTCTCCGGGAGAAAACATTATTCACGTTTTTTTTTTTTTTTTTCTCAAAATGGGAAAGATCGTATCCTCGCCCGTCAGCGACGGGATCGGAAAGCGAAGGCATACCGAAAAGGTGGGAATATTTTAATTATCGATCGGTCGTAATCATGGCAGAGGATAGGGACGAAAAGAAGGGAAAATGGCAGCCATAAAGAAATACCATTAAAGCGATATGGGAAAGGGTAAGAGGGTGATAAGGGTGGTCGTAATAAAGCTTTCCTCTGCTGGACCGTCGACCAGCTTCGTTATTAAATCACGCCATCTCAGACATATCCAGGCATTAGTGGATACTAAAAGTGATTTGTGACGTCACACAATCCTCTTCCACTAAATGCCGTTTCTCCGCCATGCAAATCGCTCCGGGGAGAGGAAAATTTCTCTTTTCCTCTTCCTCTCGCCGGGGGATTTCCGATCAAATTTTGACTCGGGACCCCGACCGGTCGGAAAACCCGCTAAACTCTCCTTGGGACATCGGTAAATTGTCTGCATTCTGTTCTTTTTCCCGTTTTTTTCGAAGATCGTTCCAGTCCGAAAAGAAAAACCGTCAGCTTTAATTTCCCCCCCCCCCCC
>JAOWBB010000002.1:1585534-1630297 GCA_028565995.1 Ricinus marginatus
ATGTACGTCTCAAAATGCTGCTGAAAATTGTAAACCAAAAAAAAAAAAAAAAAAAAAAGAAAGTGACAACTACCGCATTAAATTATTTTTGAGCCTGCATCAGTTTGAATTGGTGAAATCCCCAGGAATATTTCGTTACCGGCAAACGAATCTCCCTCCACGAGCAAAGTTTCGTCACGTAAAAGGTGCCTCAACGTATCGAGAGGTGGCGGAACACAATGATGTTGGACAAATGGGAATAAGCAAGGGTTCGGAAAATTTGTGAAATAAAAAAATTAGGACGGAGTTGAACGATTACACAAACATTTTTTTCCGTAAGCAAAAAGCTGCGCAAAGCCACTAGGCAGAGAAACGAAATGACATATTATTTTATTTCTTTTTATTTACTTCTTTTGGGGGGGCGGGGGGAGAGCAGGATCTGAACGAAATTATGTGGATATTACCATCTTAAATAAATCACATAATCTCCATACTCGGCGGACTTAATTTATTCTCCTGTTTTGGAAAATTAATGGAGATAGGGAAAAAGCTTGTGAGTTTTATTTACGGTACCCGGTCCCGAAAATTTATCTCTGGTAAAAGGAAAGAGCAAAACTGTGGAAAATGAAATAGAAAATTGCATTACGAAGGCTGAAGAACACAAGAAAATATAATAAATACTTAAATGAATGGATAAGGGAGGATGTAAAAATTCAGCATTGTGGAAACTTTCAACGTATCTCATATGAGTGATGAGCAAATTATTCCCAAGATTTTCTCTACGAGAAGAGTTTATGTCTTTCAATTCGTCATTTCCGTTTTCATCCCCTTACCATCCGGATCATTTTTCTAAATACACTTCGCCCCTTTATTTCCATTAATTAGATGTATCGCAAAAGTGGTGGAAAATGAATTAATAAGGCGTCCATCACAATTTTTATATATAAAATGATAAATTATTTTTTTAGCAATAGCAGATTAAATTTATGGGAATTATGTTGAAAAAAAAAAAAAATTCATTCTCAAATGAGTTTTTTTTTCATTATTAGCTAAACGAATACCGCTGATATTTTGTTTATCGCTTCAAATTTGCAACAGAAATTGATTTATGCGAATATATTTTATGTATATATACATTACAAAAATAAAGAAACGTAGAACCGAAACACAAAAAATTTTCAGAAATCAAAAAACAAGCTATATAGATAGTATGGATCTTCGAAACAAACTGAAAACAAGAAAACGAGAACGCAATCTGCAGTTCTAAGCAACGGAAGCTCGATTATACTTATAAAAATTATCCTAATAGCATGATAAAAAAAATAACGATGCCAACATGTAAGGGCGCTGTTTACAAAACTTATAGACGTCTATACGGTGTCAACATTTAGTATAGCATAAGATCGTTCGCATCATTTTTCCACGTAATATATCATTTCAGAAAAAAAAAAAAAAACGAAATCGGGGTTTGTGCAAAATGCGCAGAGTTGTGTTACATCGGGGAAAAATCCACGTTTAATAGAAAATTCGCTCACATCGTTTTTCCAAACCCCTGCTCGAGAAAATCCGGGTTCCATGGTGATTTCGAGTACGTAACTTTTTCGCGAGATGAAACGCACAATATATCATAAATACGAATGCCAAAGAATTGCTTCAATCTATTTATGACCATCTGGAAGCGTTTCAAGCTAAACATTGTAAAAATGTGTACATTACATTCTGCAACGTTCGGAGGGGAAAATTCGCGAGGGCCTCAAGCGACGGTGCCAAAATTTCAAATTTATGGAACTTGAAAAGTTTTTTTTTTTTTTTTTTTTTTTTCCTTTCCACTGGAGGAGTCAGTCCTTTGAGTCAGCGATCCGAATACACTTCCTTTGAAGACATTTAGCTTTTTCCTTTTTTTTTTTTTTTTTCCTGCAACGGCATCCATTCGGTATGCAAATTGAAATGCGGGAGCCTTCTCCGACGGGATCCCGAATCCATCGT
Organism: Ricinus marginatus; assembly: GCA_028565995.1. Taxonomy (NCBI): domain Eukaryota; kingdom Metazoa; phylum Arthropoda; class Insecta; order Psocodea; family Ricinidae; genus Ricinus; species Ricinus marginatus. Next base: position 1,587,500 of record JAOWBB010000002.1, read on the forward strand.
CATGGCTCGAAACCGTATAAAACGGGCCGAGACTCGGAGGCACCAGACACTTCAACCGATCAACCGACCCGCAAAAAGCTGACGTCGTTGACGCTTAAGAAACCCTCCAGTTTTCGGTTATTAGCAAAACGTGATAGCGTGAAGTTCTGTATTAGGCGGAATCGTCGCATAAACGGGAAGACTGCTAAAATATCTTCGGTTTAAATCATAATGCATAATTTCGAAATTTGAGTTTGCCGCGGTAGTTTTAAGTCGGGCGGGGAGCTTTCCTGGTCTTCCCTTTCCCCAAAAGAGAGACGGGAATCTCTCAAACGGCTTTATATCTAAATTTTATATCAAGGTAAAATTTATGGCAGTTATTTGCTTGTTTTTGGAAAGTTACGCATTTGTTGGTGCTTGCTGTATTTCGATATAAAATCCAGTCTCTATTTGCTAACATTATTGATAAATTTTATTTTCGCCTTTTTCCCCATTTCATATAAATATATATATTCGGAAATCTCTCGCAAGTAAAAAAATATCACATAAAAATTTAGGTTTATTTCAATCATTCCCAAAATATCTTCCTGTCGTGAATTTTCCACCCACCCTCCCCCCGGTCCCCCACCCGCGAAAGGAAAGAAAAAAGTTGGTTGCATTTATTTGAATTATGACTCTTCATGTTTCATATTAAGATGCGAAGTGTGATTTTAGTATAAAATATGGACTTGAATGTTTCTCGAATTCCCACTATAAATATATAATATTCGTCCGAAAGTTATTTCAAAGCGTTAAATGATTTCAGGAAAAAGGTTTGGCATTTTTATATATCCCATCGATGGACCCAGCATTTTGAACTCGGTGCGTCCAATTTTTGGGTTTATTTAAAAAATAAAAGCTGAAAATGCTTGAAAAACTGTTTTCACACGAACAGTTTCATCATACCGTGAAAGATAGCTCTGAGAAATTAAAAAAAAATTAAAAGGTGAAAATCAACGTTAACAAACGGCAAAATCATGCGATGGAGAAACTATTTAATTATTAGTAGCAAAGTAGAATTTGGCGACACGTCTTTGGCGTTGTCTTAAAAATATTCATCTGATGAAAAAAAAAAAAATTAATGAAAAGGAATAAATCAGGAGTTAATACTGATGGATCCATTAACGCTAATGTTTGCCGCGCTTAAACTTCAGGTTAATGTTTACTTAGTTTTGCATTCTACCCTTGGCAGACTTTGTTTTTATGATGATTGGGTTGGTTTGTAATTTTGAACTCATTAAAGAATTTCTTAAATTTTAAAAATTCGAGCACTAATGGTAGCCCAGTCCCTTCACTCCACGCCGTCATCACGGAATCATGGTAGATTAAACTTATTTCTGACTTAAACGCGAAATAAAAATAAGTTGGGTATTAACTTATTTTTCATGAATTTAATTTTAGTGTTGAAAAAAGTAATAAAATTGGCTCATGAATGATAAAGCGACTAGTCGATTAAGTTTCACCGTAAATGCAGACAACCGAATGAATTCATATGCAAGAAGTAACATGCTTACTTAGTTTTCACGGTGATAATATTTATTTAATTTCGTTCCAAATTTTTAAAACTGGAAATAAAGTACAAAATAATTTTCCATTGTTGTCTTTTATGATACGATAAAACCATTCAAGTGGAGTAATTTTGAATTATTTTCCTAAATTCAACATGGATGGAAGCGCGCAAAAGCCACGACGGATCATCATTGATCAAAAATTATCTCACGCATTCAATCCAGAATTAACCATTGAGCAAATCTGTATCATCTCGAAAACTTCTCCCAGCGCCTAAAGTCAAGCGCAAGAGAGTTATTGGTATGAAACAATATCGGTATGAAATATTTGCCTCGAGGAGAAATGCAACAAGAATATCTTACTGTGGGATTCGAAAAACTCTGACCCTTTTCAAGTCAGCAACAACAGGAAAGGAACAAATCCGCATAAGCTGCCCCCTCGAATGTGTTAAAGTCTCCTGTCAAAACGTTAAATTTTCTCATATCTTAGAAATAAAGGGAATATTAAATAAGTTTCGTCTGAGAATTACGATTATTTGTTTCTAATCCTATTGCTTACTGTTTCCAGCTCTTTGCATATTATGTTATCTTTATGGGATGTCTTCTAGATTCTACCTTTCCTCCGGGTTTTCTTTCCTTCCTCCTTCCGTCCTCGCCTAGCTCAAATTACGAAAATAATTGATGAGCGATTGATGCAAACCTCGTTTGCTCCGCATTAAGAATGGGCGTTTGCCGGAGCCGAGGATTAGTCGGAAAATCCTTCTCTTTTCACTGCCTTTCCCTCTCTCGTAAGCGAAAGCAAAATTAAGATGAAGCCCCGGAAATGTAATTTTACACCGGTTCATTACTGGAAACAGCGAAAAACTTAATTATTATTCTTTTTCCCAATCTTACTGAAATGTTCGTTTGCGATATAAAATTTATTGTTCAAAATAAAAGAAAATTTATATGTAATAAAAATTGTTTAACAATATTGACATAAAATATTTTTTCTGCAGTCACAACGGGAAGAGTCGGAACGATTTTTGTCAAGAATCATGATTTAGGAATTACAAACACATACATATTAATCACGTATATAAAAAAAAAAGGAAGTAAATAACCGTGGGGGGCGATTACCTATTTGCTTCAGTCTCTTCTCGACTCTTAAATTTCATACATAACACTAAATTTCACAATTTACATTCATGATCCATCCCTTTTTTTGAGTTATCTGTATCTCATAAAATATATATATTTATAAAAGAAAGAGTTTACGTAAACAAATTCTCGTCAGGACGATTTAGGGAAAAAAGAAATTCATGAATAATATTAAAATCTAAAGCAGGATTAATATTCATAAAGACGAAATAAGTAAAAAAAGAATTAAAATAAAAAAGGTGCTAACTTACACTTTAAATGAAAAAATAATTGAAAATTCTTTTCGCAATTAGCATTTTAAGACAAGTTTGTCATTCTTTAAAAGCTCTGCTTTCCAAAGGGCAAACATGGCGTTAGGGTTGGATAAAAAAATTTTTTTTTCACGAAGTTAGTTATTATTTTTTTTTCTTACAATTCCTTCTACATTCGGAATTAGATTTGTAAAGAATACTTTTGAGGATATGTGTATAATAAATAATACAATTTGCCATTGATATAAAAACAACATGACGTATTAAACCGTATAAAATATTTTTCGTTTCACTTATTTTTTGATTTTTAAATTATTCGTTTATTTCGATTACCGAAACTTTTCCGCATTCGAATGGATAATTTTTAAGGAATGTTACAAGGGAGTTTTTCTGTCGAAGCTTTGCTAAAACGTGCACTTTCGATTAACAGGGCCTGAAAGGAAATTGATAAATTATTGAAAAAATTATCGAAAATTGAAGTATCCATGCTGAAAGAGGATCAACAATCGAGTATAATTATTTACCGTGAAGCGAACCTGGGTAGATCTCACTGGAGGTTTAAGCAACATTTTAAGCGGTGGAACTCTCCTTCAGAAATAAAAATTAATTTTTATGGAACAAAAACTTTTTTGTTCGTAAAATCTTACCACTGAAAAAAAGGTGAAAGATTGTCGCCGGTTTCACTAACGTATTCGAAAAAATGGCTCAAATTTCCCTCATCAGCTCGGTCTTCTTTTTCGTCGTGAACTAAGGTAGTAAATTAATAAAATGTGTAACGCAAAAGAGAAGGAAACCGCGGGAACTCATCGTTTGACAAAAAGGCGTCGAGTCCATGAATAACTGCTGAAATCGCGGTTTCATCGTGTTCGCTTCATGTTTAATTTAGTGCAATTTGCGAATAAAAAACCATTAACTCAGTAAGAAGTCATAAATTAAAGCAACTATCCAGGCATTTATTTTGTAGTAAAGGATGAAAAGCCGAAGACAAGAAAAATGTCAAACTTTCGGGTGAATAATAAATGAAAGCCATTTTCGGATAACGCGGCAGACGAGAAGCCCGGGAGTGAAATTTCACGTGGCAAGGTATGCGGAACGGCACAGGGGAAAATCCCGATGAAGTCGTTTGCGATTTTCCCGTCGTCATCGGTTGCGCCAAAAGAGGATTTTCCGCGGTACTCGTTTTCAGTCCCCTTTTTCCACAGCGGCCCCCTTACGCGATGAATCAAAGCCTCCAAGCCCATGAGGATTTTGAGAATTTCACGCCCTTCCAACAGAGAAATTTTCCATCTACTAATGACCAAACTGAGGTCAATAATTTTAAGCATTAAATTTTGGGGAAAACAAAAGCTCGGCAGTTCTCATTGTTTTCTGTTAAGCGTAATGTGATCCATTAAGCTGTTAGCTACATTTTTGCTTTCTTCCTTTAAAATGATAATGAAACCGGACAAAAGAAATTTTACATGTTAAACAGTTCAGAACTCGCCCGCATTTTATGTAATTTTTATGCAGAACCAATTTGATTTTGCCACCCCTGCCCCTTGGTTTTCTTTTTCAAATTGGCAGCAAAACAGAGATTCTCGAACCCGCAGCGGGGTGATGCCGCTGACGGAGAGGGAAGAGTGAAAAAACAATCTTTCGGGGCAAAGAGATATATTATTAAAGCACAAAATCTAGTGCTCGCCCATCAAAAGGACCGCAAGAGATGACGATATTTGGGAAAGAAGATGAAGAAGAAGCAAAAAAAAAAAAAAAAATTCTTTTTCCATTCGAAAACGATAAAATTTGCAAACGGAGATCTCGGGGGGAGGGGAGGAGGAAATTCGACAGCAATATCGTGTAAAATTTACAACAGCACTGGCGACGACAATCTAGCCGGGAGTTTGTGAATACTTCTGACAAGGAGCGACAGCCCTAAATCACATCTTTATTTTTGTTATCACCCGGTTAAATTGTCTGTCATATTCCGCGGATTTTGTCTTGGGAAGAGAATTCCCAAAAGTTTTAATAATAATCGCGGATTCGGCGTTCTTCGGGAGCACTCAATAAAATTATCATTAAAATCGAAGCCAAACTCCCGAAAAATAGTTTTTCTCCGCGCTTTTTCGAAGCTTTTCCAGGCGAGCATTAACCGATTGCAGATGAATGGGAATCTGGTGAACCGAAGGAGGAGAAGCGGGAGAAAGAATGGGCAAGGGAATTTACGGCCCATTCCAGAAGACTATTTACTTTTGGATTATTATCGTCGTGATATACATTCTTTATATATATATACACACACACATATATATATATACATACACAAAACCGAAAATAAGTTTTCTTGTTTTTCATTTGTTAAAAGCCATTACATGAAAAGAAAAATGGTATGAATCAGTCCAGCGACTTCCTGACGGTGTTCATTTAATTTGAAATAAAGCCACTAAATTTAACTAAGAAAACTGAACGTCGGAAAAGATAAAGGACCTTTGTGATAATAAAGTAAGCCGGAGAAAAGCAATAAAGTAGATCTTCCCGGAGATCATAACCATGTATCACCGGAAAACTCCTCACACTTGACAGTTACTGTTTTTCTGCTAACAAGACACATAAATCAAACTCGGGGAAAGCGAAATCAAATCGAAAGAGAAAATCATTCATTATTAACAAAATCAAGTGCGGTCACCTAATGATTTCCTCTCGCCTCGGATGAGTCGGAGACTGCTGAAGAACCGAAAAAAAAAAACCTGTAAGCAGCTAAAACCGAGACTCCGATCTTTTCGCACATCTTCGCATCATTAATCATTCGGAACCGGAATCAAACGCGAAAACAATGAAGGAAATGAAATTTGGACAATGATTGTTGTAATTGTGATTAATAGTACTTAACAGATTGATTGTTTGGCTTTATGCAGCGAGGAATATAGCCATGTAACCTAACATCTATTCCCGTACAAATTGTTACAACCGAACCTGTCGGTTGGTTGTGTTTAACTATCGAGTGCCAACCGGAAAAAAAAGGGAAAATACATTTTTAATCACGACCAAAAAATTTTACTATACCGTAAGAGGAAAATTCTAGCATTTAAATATGAAGCAAAGATTTTCACCGTTGCGTTTTAATTGCTAAAACGTAATTTTTAATAAAAAAAAAAAAACATATTGAAATTTTCCAAATATTACAAGAAGTTTTTTTTTTTTAAAGTCGCAATCTCGCGGAGCGTCTCGGGGAGAAGACAAGGAGTGAGGACGGAAAGCAATAAAATTAAAAATTTCAACGTCAGAAATAAATCTCCCAGTTGACACAAAAGACAAAAAAAACACAAAACTTTTCATCGAGAAGGAGAAAATGTAATTGAAACTTTGTTAATTAAGCTCAAAGAAAATGTCTAAGTGGATCTTAATGAGTTATGCAAATGGCAATGTCGCAGAATTACCGCGAATCTTCCGGTCAGGAGGAGGCTTCGGACGCGTGTGTGGCAGCAGATAAAGCCGCCGGTCGCCAGGCGACTCGGGGCGCGAGCGAATTCGATCCCCGGAAAAAGAGATCTTGCCGCGAGGGAAACGGAAGCGGAAACGGAGAGCGAGGCTCGCGGAGACGATCCCCCGGGAGTCAAAGGCCGAAAAAACGAACCTCACCTTGGTTCGGGAAAACGCGACGAAGGCGAATGTTCCAATGCGGGCGGTTTCGACGTCGAAGATGCGGAGCGGAAGGGGAGGATTTTTTTTTTTTTTCTTTAGGGTAGCCACTTCTTGAAGTTACCGAAAGCATAATATTTCATCGGTAGCAAGTTGAAAATAAGAATTCTCGAAGGTATGGACACGAGTTTTTCGGGGCAAATTCATATTTATCGAGTAATTTAGCTGCCACCTCGTAATTTCATTAAAATTCGGATTACCCAAGATAAAAGTATTAAAAATATTTTACGAAAAGTTTAACCTTTTTGGACGGGATTGGCTTTATGATTGCAAACTGAACTAATTCATAATATAAAAAACTCTCAACTTATATTTTAGCAATTAAAATGTGAGTCTTTTTTTTTTTTTTTAAAAGTCATTAGTCGAGAGAGCAATATAGCATCGCTCCCGATGGAAGCGTTAATTATCTTCTGCCTACAACCTAAAACATGGCCCCGAAAAAGGGGGCAACGCTTCCGGATCGCGAAACCAGACGTTTTCAGGCTTTACCGTCCGACATTTTTAACCTTAATTTTGCGTATTCGCGGCGTTGCCCGATATTCGCTGCCACTGAAATTTAAAGGAAAATTCACTACTCCTGACGCGGGGGAGGGGGGGGGAGAGCAAAACTCGATAATTCGAGCACGGGAAAAGCGATGTCAATAACGAAGAGTGAATATTATAAAGTAAGGAAATTGCCGGGGCCCTTGATGCCGTGGACAAGACCGGACATTTCTGTAATCAAATAACCTCCGAGCACCTTCTGCAGCAAGAGCTTTTTGGGACGTGACGTCAGCACTACTCACTGTCACGAGGCCGCCAAGGAAATGCAATTATCATTTCCATTCATATACAATTCCAATGACCCCGTCCCACCGTATTTAACTAATTAGTCCCCCTGTTTTCTTACCCTCTCCGGAGGGCGAGCCTAACAAAGCCGTGTTCCCCCACGGACGGCTTATGTCCGCCGCGGTCTTTCTCCCGCAAGATGATCATCCCATTAGCATCTGGACGCTTATTCGAACGCTGCCGGACTTAGATGATGGGATATTAAAAATTCTTAATGGACGTCTCCTATTTGAAAGGGTTAATACAAGCAGACGTCAACATTATGGTCTTACAGACAGAACGTCCCATTCTATTTATTTACGCTAATTTTAACCTTTCCGCTGAAATTTCATCCACCTTCTTACCTTTCACACGTTAATCCCCCCCTTTTTTTTTTTTCTCGGACCTCTCTTTCGTTTGCAGCAGCGTACCCCTTTCGGGAACCTTCAGGTGAGCGCGTGCCACTCTCAAAAATTAACGTTTCCCGAATCACGTCCGGGAGGTTGACGAAGTCGGGAGCTCATGAAATTTCGGGACGTCGCATGCAGCAACAGAACATCTACCCGGATACTGGCAAAATATGGGCGACTTCCTGAAAATCCTGCCTCGCTCGATAACGGCTAGACAGAATTATTTGTCGGACGATTTCAGAAGCTCCAAAACTAAATTTTCGCCATTCTTCCTCCCTCTCTCTCTCTCTCTCTTAACCCCCTACCCCACCGTCGCGAATGCGAAACTATTTAAAAAACTTGATATAATTCTGGTGTCTGGAAAAAGTTCATGAAAACAATCGCATTATGAAATGACTGAAGCAAAACTTTTGCTGCGAATTGTTTTTCATCGCTTTTCCAAGCCTAAATGCCTGAATTTTGTTAATCTACTACCAAAGCGAATACTGCAGTAACAGAGTTTCGGGTGACAAACTTAAAAACCTCCAAATCGTAAAGCTATCATGACTGTCGAATCTTTAATAATACAATAAATTTATGAATATAAATTAAATTAATACATTTATATATATATATATATATAAAATTTCAATTATAAATTACACTCGATAAAAATGGGATATTTAAAAAGAGATTTCGGGCGAAATTTCCCAACGCCATTAAAACTGTTCAGGGTCGGAATCGGTCAAAAAATTTTTTAATAAAACAAAAAGATAACAAACTTTGAAAGGTTGATTCTTTTAATTTGCATTTTGTTATTGCTCGAATCTTATTCAGTTTCCTTTTTGTTTTAAACCAAATTGCTTCATCATTCAAATTGTATAAGTAAAGGAACGATAGTTAAACGAAAAAAAAAAATTGCCCCCAATTTTTTTTTTGGGGCTATTGCCCCCAATAGCCGAGTGGCGTGGCAGTAGTGGTGAACAGTCTAATAAATCCATAAAATTTTCGAAGACCCGGAGTTCTCACAATTGTTTAATTTCTCAATGTGTCAAAAATGGAATTTTTGATTTATCCCACTTTGCCCGAGAGAATACGATTATAATTATTACTTTTGGAAGTTTAATGTCGCAGAAATTCTGAGATACATGTTTTTTAGACTTCGCAGCTTCGCTGACCAAATTGTTTTTCGTGTAAACAGAGAGTAATCAACCCCTCCATTGGAAGATAACCGAACCCCCTCCGGTTTTCCTGTTAACGCCGTCCAAAATGGGATGCTAAATAAGAGAGTGCTCGGCTTTCGAAATGCTGTTATTGAATGAGCAAGTTGCCGATTTCTCGTTTTTGCAACATTTCTCCCGTTAATGCGAACTGTGATTAGGGAAGAGAAGAGGATAGATTAACCGAGACGTGGCAGCAGCTAAATGAACCAGAGAAGGCAGCGCCATTAAATTTCAACCCACTTGATATGATAGGTACAATAAAATTCATTAGTTAATTTCACAAGTGGACAGTTAACCGTAGTCAACTTATCCGCCTGAAATCTGGATTATATCGCTTTCAATCAGCATTAGAATAATTCTTCAACGCGGCATCTCGTCCACTCTCGGATATTCTGTTTAATGCCGCGCGCTAAATTTATTTTCGTGGCGTTAGCGCGTCATAAGAAACGGATCATTCGATATTTTACGTCTTTCGAACACGTCGGTTTTAGACAAATATATATCCTTAGCTGGATTAATATATATTATAAATATATGCACGCTTTTTATCATTACTTTAGGAGACCACGATCATTGTTGACGTGACGTCGTACGAAACAATTCCCCGTCTGGAAACGTTTCCTTTTTCATTTGATACTTATGTAAGTCGTTGTTTTCAAGAAAAAAAAAAGACAAAAAAAAAATTGCGGCTATTTATGTGAGAGGCGAAAATTGGCCGAACCCATTACCAAACTTGATGCTGTTGGCAACGAAATCGAATAAGAGAACCGAAACTGTCGTTATCTTGTTCCGCATAAGTAACTCTGCTAATATCGGATGTTGCTTCATAAATCTGAATTATTGCAGCAAGAACATAAACACTTTCTGGTCGGAGCTTTAATTTTCATTTACATTCCACTGCCGATAACCGAGGACGTCAAACGATACGGAACCGTCCGAGTTCGAACAGGTCAGGACGCGGAAGTAGACCAGCAGACAGGCCTCCGAGATTTCCGGCGGCACATCTTCCCTCGCGAAGGCGCATCCCTTCGGATCGGGGAATTAACCGTTTTTCAAACCCCACACTTTCTAACGCCCCGGTGCAGCATTTCTTTAGCCCAAAACGTTGTAAAACGTAAACTGGAAGCTCGGAGGAATTGTCCGTACCAAGGCGTAATAAAGAAAGGATGGAAGGAGGGACCGGGAGTTACTTAACTAAAATAACGAAGAATAAAAAGCCGAGACGGAAAAGTATATGAGTCTCTGGAGTGATCAGAATTTATGGAAACGACACGAGAGATCCAAGCGGCATGAGATATAATAATTTTCAAAAAATACTTGTTTTTTAATTGCCTCGGTGAGAATTAGTATTTGAAATTGTTCCCTATTCGGGGATAATCAACGATGAATTAAGAAAATACGACCATCATAAAAATGATTTAGGGAGTCGAAACTAAAGGGGTGAAAATGACGTCGGCAGAAGCAGATTTTTACCCCTTCCGGTAGCGGGGGGGGGAGAGAGGGGGTAGGTGGAAAATTTTATGTTATGACAGTTTTTAAAAACTCTTTTTGATAATTACTATCGATAGTCGTGATTACTTTACTTTTATTATTATTTCAAATTATTATTTATTTTATTGCCAATACCTTTTGAGATGGAGAGAGAGAGAGAGAGAGAGAGATAAAAGACATTACTTTTAATTTTTTGCCAACAGAGGGAAGCCCCAGAAAGGTTTTCACTTTTTCAGAAGTCTTTCGTTTTGGAAAAAATAATTTTCAGCTATTTTTCCTAAATTTCACTTACAAAAGGTTTTCTTTTTTTTTTTTTTTTTTTTTTTTTTTTTTTTTTTTTTTTTTTTTTTTAATAAATTCGGTTTATCAGAGCTTTGCCGAGTAGCACTGGGTCGCCCTGCAGCGAAATGAATATTTTTTTTTTTCCTAGCCGACCAAAAAAAAAAGAAAAAACAAACGCGTAGCTTGAATTTTAAAAGCCCCGGCCAAAAAAAAACGGAAAAATTAATGATAAGAATTAATTCGTAATGAAATAATATGGGTATTCAACCAAAAATTATAGTTTTCGCATGCTAATATAATATACTGCTTCGTATTTCTGCAATATTTCAACCGAAGAAGGAACGGAAGAATTGGAGAGCATTTCTATATTTCAAAAGGAGAAGGAAAAAAAAAAAAAATCATCGGCAATTAATTCGTTAACATCGAACACGTTTCAATTTCGAAATTTTTCGAAATGAGCCCCCGCCGCGAAACACGGTTCGAGGCGAGTGCAAGGGGGGTGGGAAAAAAAAAGAATAGAAAAGGAAAATTGCTCCATATAAATGGCGCTCTCAGAAAAGGAATTTGTCACCTGAAGCATGCATTTGCTAAAATAAATATCGCACTCTTATAAGCGAAGTAAAATAAATGTTTCAGTTTAGATTTTGGGAGAGAATCGTCTATAAAATTGCAGCACCCGGAATCAACGACAATAAACCACGTAAATAAATCATGAAGCAGCAGCAACTAAGGCCCGATTATCTTGCCGCGTTCTTTTGCCTTTTCTCCCTTTTCCTTTGACTCTCGACTAACCTTTCGCTCTATGCGATTTTTCTTCCCAACAGCATTGTTCCACTGACTTTTCTCCATTTCTCTCCCCGTTCCTAGGATTCCCTTTTATCTTTTTTTTTTTTTTTTTTTTTTTTCAGCGCCAAAAAATCTGGTTAAATTTTTATCAAGTCCAGTTTCTTACCGGGGCCCTTGCTTTCGCAAAAAACTGTGTGTGTCTCGTGCACCGACAGAAAAAAAAAAAAAATCACCTACATTTTCAATCACTCATCGATCGCGTCGATCTATGTCAAAACGCAAATTCAAAAAGCCTCTAATACACCGACTCGATATTTAGTTCGGATAATTCACATCTGGACATGTACATAAAGTTTTCGTTTATAAACACAGATTCGTCTGCATTATGTAGATGTATATGTAATTATACTATACTTGAATATATATATTACAGTTCGATATAATCTAAGTCGAGCCGTATCGGATATGTGAGTCGTAATTTAATATAAAAGGTCAATCTCGAAAGTGCGTGTTTAAAATAAAGCAAATCGAATATCGCCGTAATTTCAGGTTTTATGTGTTTGAGATAATGAGAAAATTAAGATGTGCACGGTGGTAATGATGCGGAAGCGTTTGGGGTAAATCTCCAGCATTCTTTGGGGCAAATAGAAATGAATATATTTTTGATGATGACTGTAAATATCCAGACCTTCAGGGAAAAAAAAAAAAAAAAAAAAAGGATGTGAAAAAATTTTAGAGATAGGGGATTAACCGTATTTTACCGGAACGAGACATGAGACCTACTCCGGAATCTTTCCAGAAAGCATCCATCTCCATTCAGATCTGTGGCCATGATATCCCATAGATTTACAACGAGACCATGATAGCTCCAGAGATTTAGGACCCACTGATAGTCATCCAGATTTAAGGGGGCATGCCAAGGGCCTCCATGAATGTCATTGTAAATTTTTACCAAAGAAATCTTTGCTTTGGCTGAATTATAAATTTATTCCTGCTTAACTATCTTTATTGCCATCTTTATGGTTATCTTCTCCGAAATCACGGAGGCCTCTTTATTCACTCGAACGGATTCGCGCCTGTTGTCTTTGATTCTTCTTCAAACTCTCACCCCCGCAATCCCCCAAATCTCTCCCCCACCCTCCCGAAATATATTTTCCACAAAAATAAGCAAAAACATTATAATTTCCAGGGATCGCCGCGGCTGGTCCACCGTTGTCGACTCTCTTTATAATTATCATAATGAAATTAAGCCCTGCGGATTGATTGCACTGTGTCAGGATTTTTCGGTGGACGGAGTCACTTTTAAATTTACATATTACATATTATAGCTCTTAATATTTGTGACGACTGTCCTTATAATGCCTCACATTCTATGTCATTCCGGTTTAATATTTTGCTTTGACATTTATTAAGGTTGTCGGTAATAAAAATTTTAATATTTTCAGCTTTAATTCTGCAATTAAAGAAATATTCCGTAAACACCCAAAATTTGGATATCGTAGCATATGTATCTGAAAAAATTAAGTGAAAAATAATATTTTAAAAGACAAAAATTAAGGAAGACAATATTTCATCTCTTTAATAAAAATTATATTTTCATTATTATTATTTTATTATTATTATAGATTTATTCTTTTAAAATAAACTCAGGAACTAACCATTTAACTTTTAGGGATAAGTTTTTCTTAATAATACAAAACTAGTAAGAATTGATTTCTGCATAGACGCTACTGACCCATTCCTTAATCGGAACAAGAATTAGAATCAATCAGAATTTATTAAATTTTTCTCCTCGAATAGGCGGAATTATACGAAATTAAGTCTTTACATGCAGAAATTGTTATGAAAATGGAAGACCGTGAGATGATATCAGATCTGACCGAGATAATGGAAAATTCAGCATGAAACATAAATAAAAATTAGTAAATAACGTTTGCCAACAAAATTATTAAAATATTACTATTAATAAATAAAAATATTTATAAAAAATAAATGCATACATTTAATATTGTTTACTTTACCGATAAACATTTTGATTAAATTCTGTCATAATATGAAAAATAAGGGCTTCGATTTAAGGTCAAGATCGCTTAATTTTGTATTTTTACCAGCTTTATTTGTTTATCAAATTTCCGATAGAGAAAAGGGAAAAATGAAAATTCCGTTTTAGAGAAAAACTGTTTACTGTTTCGTGCCAGATCGCGGTTATCTCCAATTAATTCCCAAAGACTTGAGCAGCTTCCCCGAGATATAAATCGGGAATTCCATGTAAGATGTCATTTAGTTACGTTTGGCGAGACCATGATTGCAAAGTGACATGTATAAACTTTGTACGTGTTCACATCTTCTCTTATGAGGACGCTTTCCTCGTGAATAATGAGTTCCCGGTCGCAAAGCAAGCCATTTGAATGCATGCTTGTCCGTCATCGAGGGGTAATTTCAGAGCTAGAATAAAGAGACGGGCGAAAAACCCGGCGGTCTTACGACCAAGGTTTTCATTTTACGTTTCCCAAAATTTCCTTTCGCTTTCCTTATAAAATAACAGTCTTTTCTGTAGGATTTACGGAATATTTTCCTTGTGTTCAACCCTTGTCACCTAATCGGAAACTTTCTCAACTTCAAACTTTTTTTTTTTTCCTGCAGACGCGATTTTTAAAGAAAATTCGCGAAGGATCGACACTGAGAATTTCATAATTAAACATTCCGATGGCTCTATTTCTTCCCCCCCCCCTCCGTTTCGACCGCAGAAATCTGGCGCTTTCCACGGCGATTAAAAAATCCGGGAAATCTTCGGTAATCGAAATATACAAATACGTAAAATAAATTTCGAATAGTTGGCTTTCAAAAATGTTATATTGTACCAATTTTTATATTGCTGACGCATTTGGCAAACATACCTACATAAGCAGCTGCGTTTTGAGCTCTTTGAAGTTCACACTGATAGGGTTCACCGTTTGGCCGTTAAGGGTTGCATGATCCAAAATGAGGTATCGCTGACGAAGCGACACGATGAACGTGGTAAAAAGTAACGACGGAAAAAATTTTCATGTTTATACATGCTTACATTAGGAATGTTTATACATATTCCTAAGAAAATACCATTAATATCGCAGCGCATTTTGAGATGCATCAGTCCCTTAATGCCACTTAAAAAGCGTATACGCTTCGATTCACCTGAAACTGTACCTTCCTGATCCTGCGAAAAAAAGAAAAAAAAAAAACAAGCGCCCAAAGGAACAAGTCCCAGGGCGAACGCTAAAAAAAAAAAAAAAACATCCTGCGGGCGACGGAGGAGTTACGGTCGGAAACTTATAAATGGATACGGGGAATCGCTCCGAAAAGCGGCGATGGCCGATTTTCTCTCCTGGCCCCGGAAACGTTTTGCAACTCCCGACTTTTCCTTTTTGAATTTTTCGACTATGACGAATTTGACATTTCCCAAAGCGCATTTTCCGGCGGCTGCTTAAGCGTTCGGAAAAATCCTCGACCCGGTCACGAAGGAAGCGACGCCGCGCTCGGGGGGAAAAGACGGAGGCGGCGGTTTTCCGCGGAAGCCGAGCGGTTCTTCTTAGAATGCGGGGACCGAGCGAAAGCTTTGGTTGAAATGAGCTTGTAAATCGTCATAAAACTGTCAGTTCGGATGACGTGACAGCTGGGGTCGACGGGGAGCCAATAGAGAGCCTAATTAAACGGAGAATTTATTGTTGATGAGAGATCCAGGCCGCGTTCTCAAATAGTTCCGAACGGAAGAGAGGGAAAACGTTCAATTACTTTTTATAACCCATTTTCCTCGCTCCGGAAGATTACTATACACCTTTTCATATTCCTAAATCATCATTTTGTTTTGTTTCTAATGTATTATATTGTTTTTTATTATCGTCGATTCGATACCAAACCGCAGTCTTTTAAATACTATAATTGCTGTTCTTGGCAGATTTATTTATAACTTTTCCCGAATGAACAGGACCTTTTCTGCAATTTTTTTAAATTTTAATGGCTTCGTATATATGCTATTCTTAATTTTATATATATCTCGATTTGCTTATACATTCCCATAATTCTTTCTCTCTCTTTTTTTTTTTTCTCCAAAGCTTGGAGAGAAAAAATGAAAAAAGAAAAAAAAAAAGAAGGATCTGGAGTCCGGTTTAAAATCTCCAGTGATAAGGAGCCGCGGAAAATACGATGCAAGGAAAAAGGATGCTGTTATGTGTGAAATGATATTTTTTTTTCAAACCTGTTTCAAAAAGATAATGCAATGGCAAAAGCTCCCGAAATGAGGGACTTGTCTCAGCTCCAAAATGTGACGCCACCATTATCATGAATATCGAGAAAGTATGACGACGAATGCATTTGCGCATTTTTTTTTTCGAAATTATAACTGACTATGCATTTCAAACTAACCGTATTTGAGCCCCCATCCCCATACTGTACATTTTTTTACTGTGCAACATGATACCTTGATTGCATCTCGCAAATCAAGGCAGATAATGAAAAAAAATCCTCTTTAGAGATAAATGCATATGAATCTGATTGATTTATGCAAAAAAAAGAAAATTAAAAATAATACAAATTCCCAAAAAATTGTGCCCTGCTCTTTTGCTTTTTTCTCTCAGTTTTATCATAAAGCAGTCCTTTTTCTGTGTCACGTGGAATGTTCTCTTAATAAGAACATTTAACCATTCGAGCCTTGACTCTGTTGTTCTAAAAGCGAAACGGAACGACCAACAGACCCGATGTATTTAAAATAGCAAAGAAAATAAATGTGCAAAACAATTTTTAAAAAAGTTGAATTGAGGCGTAAAAATTAATGAAGTAGCAATAAATTTACTTAAATGGCTCGATCGAATACAAAAATGCTCCTAAAACGTCATTTAAAATGAAACATTTTAAAAGTATTGGAAATGTGAAAGGGTTAATGGATTATAAATAAAGGAATAAGTACCGTAAATTTTTATTGTTGTACAATTTGCTTTTCTATTCTTAACATACTAAAAAATAATATGTATAATGGAAGAGAAAGAAGTGTTCTTATTAATTCTCCATAGAAAAATATACTCTATTGAAATATAAAACTCAGTATTGGGAAAAAATATCATTTCAGAACACAATGCCTTTTTAAATATACTTTAATACTTAAATTGCTTTTTCCATATGAAAAAGTAAAAACTTTTTAATACATCGCGATTTCGATTGGATTTTTGATGTTTATGGAATTAAAGCGATGTTTCTGAAAATTTAAAACGAAACGGTCTTATTTTTCCATCACTGCAGTTCACGTTTTTATAACATTTGTCTTGGTTGTGTGGAATGTATAAAAATTTTTTGCAATTACATGACCTGTATCTTCCAAAGTTCTACGCTCCGCTTTTGTTTTTCCCTTGCCCAAGTCACACAAAAAAGCATCGCTGATTTAGATTTCATAAAATTAAAACAAAATATGAATGAACTTTAAACAAATTCAAATGATCCCTTTACTATTAACCTTCGATCTCGGTTTTTCCGGTCAGAATCCTTCAGAATGCGCTATTAATTTCGAAAAACAGAAAGGCGGATACCCAAAACATTCATAAAGCCTCCTATTTTATGTTTGTATCCCATGCAAAGTCGTTATTCACTCATTCCCTGTAATGTTCAGGGATTAGGGAAATTTTCCCTTCTTTTGGACATCTTCGGCATCCTCCTCGGAAAGAAGCAGTCCTCGAATTCTAAACCACTTAAAATTCGCATTAAGAGAGAAATTCATTCCATCAATTTTTTTTTCTTTATTTATTCATCCCGCTGATTTTCCCTACATCGAAATTTTCCGAAGGGGATACGAAATATACGAGCACCTTTATGTCTTGAATGAGATAGATCCATTTTATTTTCCATGACTTTTCTTTCGCGTTGCTATCGCCTCCCTTTAACAGTAATGCTTTCTCCCTAAGAAAAAAGCCTCAGTGATGGACGATTTATCGTGACAGGTTTTCCTTCTGGTGGAACCATTTCAATGCAAATTATTACTCTAATTCTAATTTCTTTTTCTTTATTTCTATTCTTTCCAAAAATTTTCCTCTACACCTTTCCAGGATTTACTTAAGGAAACCTGAAGAAATGTACATTTAATCGTAAACGCATATTTGAGAAGATCAACGTGCCATTTAAATTCAGATGTTATTATTTTATTATATTATATGGCTTCGAAATGATATGAATAATTTGAACTTAAAGAAATTTGGAAAAAGTAAAATTTATCGGGTATTTGCCCCGACTCTAATTTTAATTTTCGCCCCAGGAAATTCATTCTGGAGTTGCCAACACAACGAAAAAATGAATTTTTACTTCCCATCAATCAGGAATGTAACGCAATTTGCCTAAACACAGTTTTACAAATCAAATTTACCACTAATGAAGAACTCACTACAATTGCGGGATATTTTCATGTACTTAGAAAATTTCCTTACAAACTGTTTTAAGTTATTCTTATAAGCAGCATGCTTTCCTGATATTCACAGAAATTTTAAAATTTGAAAAAAATGTATAGTATATAATCCAATTATTTGCCATTTAACTGGAGCCCGGAGCATAATGTCATTCACTTAATTTGCAAAAAAAATTTTTATCAATTTAGATGGATCTTATTACAACATTAAACATTTCTCCAGATAAAAAAAAAAAAAAATTCCCTGCTCTTGAAAACATCTTCATTAATACTTCAATTTCCAGCGATTTTTTCATAAAGAAAGTCCAATTCACTGAAGATTACAATTTAAAACAACTCTTCAAGCAACCTATTCGAAGTAATAAATCCTTCTTAATAATGCTTTGACTTATATAATTCATGCTGTAAAGAAACTGTTTTCCTTATATCATAAGATTTCTTAATTATTCAGTCAGAACTTAGAATTCAATGCTAATTATCAGATTATTTGTTTGAAAAAAGATTTATGTTTCTTTTTTTTTCTCTCTCTTTTTAATAGATCGCTAGCATGGATAACAGTTTTTTTTTATGTAGCGTCTTCTATTATTATTCTGTTGTTTAACCTTAGAATTCTTCAACATTATTAACTTTTTGAATGTTTGCAGCTGGGGAAGTGTTTGTTTTGGGCAATGGCTGCATGGAAAAAAGAAAGGGAAAAAAGAAAACAGCATGTTAAAATTGAGGATTTTCCACCAAATAAGATATTTTTCTCTCCGGAATTTTCAATAAATTTTCAAATTTCCAATACTGGTCAGGGTGGAGAAAAAAGACACTCCCTAAGTTTACTTCAAAAACTTCGTACCAAAAGAATGTGCATCATTTTATCTCTTATGAAAGATTTTATTAAAAAAAAATGCGTCTGCCTCTCTATTTTTTATCTTTTGCGCATATTCCTTTATTAAAAATACGTACCCTCGCCTCATTTGAAACGAATCTGGTTCTGGTTTCGCATTTTATTATGAATTTGGTAACCTAAGCTGAGAATGATGTGTATTCTTTTTCTTTTACCTGATCGTTTCGGCATTGCAACTTTCTCATTTAAGAATTTATTCATTTTTACAAATCCGTGAATCGCCTATTTAGCTTTAGCGTGGTCTCCAGTTTGTGATTGCGATATTAAATCATTTTTAATAAATTGCGCTTTGTACCTGAGAACTTCTTCGGGTACGCAGAATTTCCGAGGTTAAAATGCTCCCGCGGAAATTTCCAATTTCTTCCGCAAATTGTGAAAATCCGATAATTTCGTAATGATATCGAAATGTTTCATAATAATATATGATTCCCATAGGTTGATAAAATTCTCTCAAGGTGTTTCCCGGCAAAAGGTTTAAACTTTACAAAAGCTTAAGGGCGTTTGAATGTCGTAAATTTAAGAATATGAAATCGTAAATTTATTTTTGCGGAGTGTCGGAAGACCCATTACCAATTTATCCGTTCGCGGCCCCGTTACATTTCGGAATAATTTTCGGAGCTCGTGTTCTCTTTAAATGCGGAAAAATTTTTTACTCCCCGGGACGCAAGCTTTCTTTTTTTTTTTTCCTTTTCCATCCCCAGAAGGAAGCTTCATCCATCCTTCGCTTCCTCTTCCGCCGCCATTGCCGGCACTTATCCCTCCATAAGTGGAAAAAAAAAAAAAAAAAGAAGTCAGTCTGAAAATGGAGAAGAAATCCGTCTGAATGACTCTCGCACCGGGAACGATTTGAAATGTATCTCGACGAACGAGATTTACTGCATGAATCGGCCGACTGCTGACATGAGGAATGAGGAAATGTTTTGAAAATGTCAGCAACTGCTGTCGGAGTATGAGAAGCAACAAGTGGTTCGTAAAGCAGACATAACATTTGAAGCTTTGTACGACTGATCAAATCTATTAGTCTACTTAGTGCTACTATCCCCGTCTGAGAATTCTGAAATGAGAATCGCTTTAATTAGAACGCAGTTGCGCATAAGAGTTATTAAATAAAACAAACGATAAGTTAGCTAATTGTTTAAAGTCTTACTCCGATAAATTTTGGGTATTTAACATTTGCATTAAACGGAGATCGAGATGGAATATATCTGCGTCCATAGGCTTTGCCGATTTATTGGCAAACATTATATGTGAACGAACAACCAAACATTATATGGGTAAAGGCATCAAAATGTAACCAACCACCAAAGCTTTCATCAAATAATTATTTAAAGTTAAATACATTCAGAGCAGTAAAATATATATATATATACATATGTAAAGTAAATGTATATATATGCTTTTATTTTGGTAATCAACAATATCTGTGAGACAATGGAAGCTTTTGCATTAGGGCCAATTGAAATTTTATAAAATATACATCTAAAATTCATACTTAAAATGAGAACCTAACATGTTAATGTCAACGTATTAAGTGCAGCATCCTTATTTAAAGAGATATTTTTAAAAAGTCACTGTTTTGGTAAAAAGTACAAATGGAGTACATTTTAGGCCTTTTCCGGACCATTTTTTATTCATGTTTAGAGAATTTAGGGTGCAGCATTGAAATTTCAATACGGCAAATTAAACCACAGCCATGGGCAAAGACATCTTAAACCTTGATTACTTGTACAAGGAATTCTACCTGATTCAATCTCTTTAATAAGTTTCATCGCAAAACATATTGATCTTATACGAACATGAATGAGTAAAGTCAAGACCCACTATATCAATATAATACCACGAAAGATTTTCTTATTACCGGATTTGATCTTTTACAGGTTTTCTGGTATTAAATCATCTATCAGAAGGCCTCAACATTTTTCTTGTCTTAGAAAAAAGGTGTACCAATATTATTAAACAACATTGTCATTTCAATTTGCATATTTAACAAGGAATTTAGTACAGGTTGATTAATATTGCTCATCAAAGCCAAAAAATTTAACAGATGAAACTCGTGGTAAAAAAAATCATTTATACGTCTTATTAATATACGCATCTAAGTGATATCATAACGTCAATGCATAAAATTTTTTTTTTATTTGATGTACATATAAAGAACATGTAAAAATTAGCTTTAAAAAATTTATTTTAACTGTCTAAAATTAGAAGTAATCTTTTCGATATTTTGATTTTATTATAACGCTTGATAATCAATATTCTTCATATATTTTTTAAAATAATCTTGTTACTGTGAATAAAAAAAAAAATCTCTTTTAATATAATCTTGCATTCATCCATCAATATTTAACTGAAGTTTTATTATATATATATATATTTTCTTACATTTAATCTGTTACACTATGATAATTTATTCAATTAACAATTAAATATCCATTTTTTGAATAATCCAAAGCTTAAGATTTTTGATTTTATGTAAATTCAAATAAAATTCATACAGTTTCTAAACTTTAACATATTTATGAAGTTCATGTAGCATTTTTTTAACGAGGATAATATTTTAACATGAAAGAGATCGAAACTTTTGAAAATTATTAGAACAAAAGTAAGGATCTCCACTGTGGAAACAAGAAAAGCTCTTTCATAACCATAAATATCGCGAACTGGGTCTGGTATCACTGGAAACACCGAGATTCGCAAGTAGGCCATTTGTATGCACGGCTTCTGCCCTGTTCCTCCGCCGCTTTCGCCCCGTTGCCAC
Source organism: Ricinus marginatus (assembly GCA_028565995.1). NCBI lineage: Eukaryota > Metazoa > Arthropoda > Insecta > Psocodea > Ricinidae > Ricinus > Ricinus marginatus. The sequence goes on from JAOWBB010000002.1 coordinate 1,609,141, forward strand.
CCTTAAATTTCCATCTTTACCATCTTCCCTGCTGCTCCCCATAGAACTGTCACTCATCCTTTGCCCTGCTTTGTTTCTTTTTCCCCGATCTTATCGATGATTCTTGAAACTCATCCGTACAAAATGTTCACCATTACCTTTCCCTTTCAATGTTTTTATAATGAGAATACTTATTTCGAAGCCTTCTTGATCAATTTTTCTTCTCCATCAAACTTTTCCTTTCGTGCCTCTCCCACATCTCTGCTTTCAATTTTTTCATTCTTTTTCATCGGCATCGAAACTGTCGGCAGACCAGTTTAGCATTCTTTTGTATAATGGAACCCGTGCCGGTTTCCAGTTCCTAAAATTGTTTCGCGTTTGTCGTGGTTACGACTCCTTTTCGCGCAGACAGCTCCATCGGAATCCTTTCGCAAAAAGAAATTTCCCCTACATCGGTCTTCTACGTTTAGATTTGTCATAATTTGATTTCTATAAAGCCGTTATCATTTCACTTTATCTGATAAAACCCGCAGTCTATATAATATAAAAATGAAAAAATTATTAAATAACGTGATGAAATCAATTTTAATGTAAGCTATAAAAAATGTACAGGCATATAAAATTAGTTCTAAAATTTTATTCTGCATGACATTATTTTTGTTATCGTGCCGTTTATTTTATCTCATATCTCCCTCAGCGGATACTCTTAAAATTGGAAAATGCACATACGTGAAAGCTTACCTGAAGGAAATCTGAGTTAGATATGGAAACCTACCTGGGCTAAATGGGAAATTTAAAAAAAAAAAAAAAAAAAATAAGTATTACGAATAAGCTCCAAACAGCTACCTTCATTTTTTCGGTTCATCTCCTAGGTAGAATGTGTTTTGAAAGACTTAAATACCTCCTTTTATTCTTCTTTTTGCGCTGAATAATAAGCAGAGGATTAACATTTCTGTCTGCGAGACGAATTATAGGCACTTTTCCCTTATTTTTTTCTGCAGCTTCACCTTAATTCAGAGGCTCTTTTAAAAGTTAAATGAAGGCGAAATTATAAAACATTTTTCTGCTTTCTTAGACGAATTATAGACACACTTCTCTTCCTACCTTTCTAAATTGACTGTTACATTTAAATCCCGGGTTTCCCGCTTCTCGGGGTTCAAGTTTCAGGATTTCAAACTGATTAAAAAACAAAGAAACTGGAATTAATTGGCCATTCCAGGATTCCAAAATGCCATCCATTAACCTCTCTGCTCCTGCTTCTGTCTTCATCCATTTTATGCCAGGATTCGTTTTGTTTGTTTAATATACCGCCACCTCTTTAACTTTTATTTATATCTCTTTAAAAACTTATTCCCTACAGAGGGAGGTAATAAAAAAACGAAAGTTTTTCCGCGAAAGTTCGCGGATCCACCAAAATACCAAACGAACAATCGAGGAACCGATGCATGTAACTTAGGGTATAATATAAGAATATGAAGTGGACAGTGATAACGGAACACAAAGGACCGGCCGTTGATCCGCGAAAAATGCCCCATTTTAAAATTTCTTGAAACAACTTTCCCCGGTAATCCGTCCATTGGCAGCAGTTACAAATAAATATTTTTTTCACACTTTTCATCTCGTCCTCATAATAAAACCAATTTCCCAAAGCGGCTGCTAAATGATAATGAGAATCGATACTAATAGATTTTGTGATACACCGACGTGATATATGACTTGGAAGTGGTGCAGAAATTCAGTAATCTCCTAACATTCTAACGTTAACTGGCAAAGTTTCTAAGCATAAAATTAATATTATAGCCGATGACATAAAAGTTAAATAATTTAACTGCAGTGCCGCATCATTTAAGTGCACATTAATATTTTGCCAATTTTATGTGGAGCAGTAAAACTAGAATTACATGATTTTCTTATATACATAAAAAATTTTACGGGGAGCACCTCGTGCGTTTGTCTATCGAAATTCCAATGTCGCATGCTTGTTTCCTTTCTTATTTTTATGCAAAAAAAATTCAATAGAGGTTCTTATTTAAACAAAAAGATTTTCCGTGCCCGTGAAAGCTCAGTCAATCTTAACTTTCGCCGAGTTTCGACTAAACCAAGTTTAGCGAGGCTTCTTTCCGGGACCCAGTACAGCCGAATGCAGCAAAAGGATTTTTTTTTTCTTTCTCCTCTGTAAAAATGGCAGATTTCGCGATATTCCAAATAATGCGCGGCCTTATATAAAAAATTAATTTTTTTTTTTCCAGAGTCACGATGTTTAATAAGAATACATCTCGTGGAAAAAAAAATTTTTTTAATATAAAAGCAGCGTGCATACTATGAGCCCTGATATCTAATAAAAAGAGTCAGATTTAAGTTAGTTGCTATCAGTTGCTTCATCTTGCAGCATCCCTGTGAAAGGGTGTAAATTCGAGCTGATGCTCTCGGTTTCGTGCCCGTCTTCTGCATCATTGTTTCAGTCTCAGCTTCCGAATCCTCCCGTCCCTGTATATTCCTTCACTGTATCAGAAACTTCTCCCGTTCCTGCCGCTGTACCGTTCCCGGGAATCTAAAATCCCGGCCGACGGGGGCAAAATATCGTTTCACCGTTTCGCTGACCGAGGCACCCGGACAGCATCTAGTTGAATAACTCGAATTTTCCATTGCGACAAGACGCGCGGTACCTCGAACAACGAGAGAGCACTGAAATTTTTTTCTTTTAAAGGAACGAAAGTGTACGCTTTTTATGTAAAGCCGAAGGAAAAGGATCGACGACACAATCAGGTGAATTTTATGCGGCGACATTTTTCGATGCCAATCAGGCAGCGGAATATTTGTCTTTCGTTGACACGGAATGTAGTCTCTTTTAAAGCGACAAACAAATGGGCGCCTGAGCATTCGCCGGCGTGCAATATAATTTTTGCCAATCATTACAAAATCGTATGCCGCGACCGTTCGTCAACTAACAGTTCAGCCCGTCGCCCTGCCTGTTAAATCGTGAAAACAATCCGAGTGCAAATGTTTTCGCTTTCGATTACGTGAAAACGCGAATCTTGCGACGGGAATCGGGCAAATTTGAGAACAAATCATTCTGAAATTCATTGAGTATGATTTTTTTTTTTTTTTTATTTTTTCGATGATATTATTTGCTTAAAAGAGTGACTTGTTGATCACTAAAATGCTGGGTGAGTGGATCGCTGACGTTACTGCTCGACGGAAAGCCGACGGATTTGCTTGAAGCGAAACCTCTCTTAATAAAAAAGCCGAACGGTATTATGCAAGAATCACAATTATCTTAAAGCATAGCCAAGGTTTGCTATCACATTATATCGAGCATTTTCCTAATTTACGAGTAGTAATTAAAGGGGTAACCACCAAGCGACCTCCTCGTGGACCATCTATCTAACGTCGTCATATATCACTAACTTTTATTATTGCAATTCTGATACGGGCCCGCGAATCCCTAATTTCCCCCTTTTTTTTACCGCTTTTATTTAACATCGTTTACCATTAAACCATCTATGTGACATGGTCTTAAGTGTTTTTACGAACTGAATCGATAAAAAAATTGCTAGATGCTTGATTATATATTATTAACCGCATATGCAAATGCAATTTAAATCCAAGGGTATGGTAAAGAATCGTCCCCAGTTTAACTTTTACTTATGTATGTGAACAATAATTTCTGTAAGAACTATAATTTCCCTTTTATTTTTTCATTCATGATTTGCAAATTGCCAATTTCATTAACCGGCCGGGTATCTATTGAATTGCCCTGGCGTTGTGCATTACCCGCTTACGCACTGAGATAAAAATTTTCATTTCAACCAAATAGGAAATGCTCTAATAATGCAAATTTTTACTTTGAGACGGCGCATTTTTTTTATGTTCATCTAACGAAAAACAAATAAATTTCATGTAATTTATAAATAATATATTACAGATACATCGATATGAACTTACATTGTGTGCAGCATTACTATTTTGCAGGAAAGCATATGGGGTAGCAAATGCAATATCACTTTTAATTTCAAACAAATCTTTTTCTGTTTGTTTGACTTTCTTGTAAGCCCAGTAAAGCAAAATAATTACAATTCGATCGTCAGAAATATGAAATTCCCTTCTGATCCTGATGTAATTACTTTGATATAAAATCCGATGTCAGTGATTTTATTGAAATATTCATAAAAACATGGGTATCAAATCAAACTGAGAGGAGCTCAAAAAAAAAAAAAAAAGAGTCATTTTAAACTTCTTCAACGTGAAACTAAGCTTCTGTCTTTGTTGAATAAACTTTGAAACTTATTAAGCACTCTAAAACAAAAGCGAATATAAAATCAAACAAAAAATAAAATCATTTTTGATTTATAACTTATGTGAATAACAAATTCGAACGGGAAAATTGAACTCGGCAAAACTTCAATGAAAATGCTATTGAATTGCATCTGAAATGAAGAAAAAAACATGATACATTATGCAACAAGACGCATTAGATATGTAGCACCTCCAAAATATCACTCCCAGAGCTTTATGATGAAATTAAAAATTTTCTTCATTAAATAAACTTAAAAAAAAAAAATCTTTCTTTCTAGAAAAATAAAGGAAAAATACGATTGTGACCCATAGCAATACGATATTCATGACATGTTTGCAAAACCAACCAAAAGCACATGATAATTAAGTAAACTGAACATTCTACTTGCAGTGGACACTGAAAATTGATAATTAAGTGACCACGTTTTCTGTCAAAAGTCAAATTAAAATTTGTTTTTCAACACAACGGCGTGGCAATCAATAAAATTGTTTTATGGTAAGTCTCATCAGCCAAAATGTTACGTTTTTTGCTCTCTCGCTATCCCCCCCGAATTTTTTCACCCCAAAAAAAATCCCAAAATATTTGAATCCCGAATTTTGATCATACGAAACGCCAAAATTTGCGATTTATTTTGACATCCTTTAATGTAAAACGAATGAGTTTAAAACAGGAAAAAATTTCCGATCTAGAATTATTCATATTAAAATCTACATTATCGGATGTTCGCACGTATATTTAGCTGGAGCCGTGCACAAATAACATTCCCTTCTCATGTAACATATAAATATAAACGAACTCGCTTTCGGTGACCGTACAACCGAAATACAAATAAATGAGAGCTTGGTACTCTGTTTGAATGTTGAGAATTAAAAAAAAAAAGGGTTAATTTTTATATTTCTTGCGAAAGCGGGTAATTTATCCCTTCTCCAGCGAGGCAGACGCAATTCCTGCCGTACCTTCGATAAAGGCATTTTCGAATCGTTGTCATGATTTTGATAACCTAATTTTGTAGCCTCAAAAAGCGGTGGCACCTTATAATTCTTTACGGTACATAAATCATCATTAACACGGGATGGAAGAAGGGAAAGAGAGAGGGAAATATTTAAGAAGAGTTTTAAGTTCTGATCGCTATATATTTTGACGTGATTCCGTGAAGTTTTTGAAAATTCTGATTTCCCAAGTTCAAGAAATCGATTTGATTTATGCGAAAATTAGTGAACTCATTTGGAAATATCGTTATCGTTTTCAAGCTTATTCCTTTATTTATGTTTTACTGAATTCGAAATTTTCACCCTTTTGAATCGGGGAGGCGACTCCACGCTGAGCCTATCGCCGCCGAGGTCTCCCCGGACCCGCGGGAGCTCCTCCTCCTTCTCCTCCTCTTCCCTCCTCCCAAAATCTCGCAAGAGCGATTTAGTTAGTTTAACGACTGTTCATTTTAATAAGGCCTCTGACATTGTTCCAATTCAAAATTTAACCTTGCCTAAACGTCGTGCAGCGGCACCTGGCCCATTCCAAAATCACGGGAAATTTGAAAACTGTAGTAAATTGTGAAATTATTTGACAACTTCCCCAACTCATCCACATCTCCCTGAATTATCTTAGATCGAAATTACGAAATGGAAACTTACGATACTTTAAGTTATAACTCGATTTATTTATGCGGGGAATTCATTTTATAATCGCTTTTTAACTTTTCCTTTTTAATTTCTGCCCCCGGTTCCGCCCACTCCCCCTCCCCATTCAGCTGGAAGTTTATCGCTTTCGATTGGGAAAGGGGCAGAGACTGCAGTCGGGAAAACTTGAGCAAAGGCTTTCCCGACCCCGCCCTTCCCTCCCTCCTACCTCCCCCCACCATCAAAAAAATTGCGGGCCGAATACGCTCTCTGGCAGGAAAAAAAAAAAGAAAAACTCCAGGTGTCATCACTCGTTTTCCTTGATTTTTCTCCCGTAGCATGTAACTCATCGAAAGAGCTGGCGAAACACGTGAGACGAGAACGATCTTTTGGAAAAATCCAGCGAATTTCAGTTTTTTTTTCATGCGTGAATCAACAACATTTACGCTCGATTATTGTACAACATTAAAAACTTTGTACATTTACCACAGATTTTTATCTGAATTAATATACAGAGACACACACACACACACACTTACATAATATAAATAGTCATTCGTGTGAAATGTCAGAAATGCGTATAAAATTGCTATAATTCAGTAAAATTATAAAAAAATATCTGCTGCAATAATAAAAAAAGAAAACGTTAAGCATTTGTTATTTATATGTATATTTAAAATATAGATATAAAAAAAAACAAATATTTTTCACAAGTGATATTTTCCCCTTCCTCTTTGATTCATCTTTCGGATACCATCACACATCTCTATTTGCTAATGGTATGATATGAGGAAAATTTTTCATCAACATTGCCCTAAAATTACGCTTTGAAAAGTGGATAATTTCTTAATTCAAAAAAAGAAAAATTGAATAAAATAAAATTCGTCCAATAATGCCGTCTATAATTTTGATGTAATATGAGAAAAAAATTCCGTTATCTATCAGGCCACATTTGAATGTTAATCAAATATATATACATATATTGCATGTTAATAATGAACAAACTATTATCTCAGATTTCACCGCCAAAGCATCCAGCTCATTTTCAGTTGGAAAACTAAAAGTTTCTATTTAAAAAATCCGGATGTCTTCCTGTGAAGAAACTTAAAAGTTATTTTTGCTTAATCACTTTTTCTGTGAAAATAATAAAAATAATTTGCAACAGATATCAATTCTTGCTCAACTTGATGTTTTCATTGTTGATTTATAGAATATATTTAGTGGCTATTAGTTATGGACCGGATTTTGGACCCGAAGCCAAATTTTTTTTGCTCCACAAACTGAATGTAACCTGATCTTATTTCAAGGTGTTGGAAGAACTGGATTCTACGCTGAACCACTCCTTCATTTCCATTAACTTGTCCTTGTACATGTCAAGGCACCTGCCCAAAATCATCTTTTAAGCAATGCGAGAAGAAATACAATCGAGGATATATAGATAATTTTTTAAGAAATAATGCTATTTTTCTTTTAATATACATTTTTCAAAAGACACATATATATATATTCTTTTACTTTTTCCATTTATAAATACACGTCCATTGTTAAACTAAAATTAACATTTCGAAATATACATTTATAATATATATAAATATATATATTGTAATATATGTTAATATATATATTATTGTAATATAAGTAATATGTAACAAATATATTATTGTAAATATTTATATTTACATACTTATATGTACGATAGATATATACGCATACATATAGTATTCAGGTTAAATATGGTGCTAATTTTGTGTGGACAACGCATTTATTAATTAATGTAATCATTTAAAAATCTAAATTTTACACATTTTTTAAAAACACTAATTTATACAACTGAATGATATGCTTCCGTAAAAAGAGATATTTTATTTATACACATTTATTTTTTTACATTTTGCCTACCTAGTGTTAAAAAAAATTTATTATTAAATTAAAAAAAAAACATGTTTATACATTTTTTAAACAACTCTTATGAAAATATTTCATTTTTTGAGGGAAATAATGCATAAAATCTGATTAAAGATATATTTTAAAAAACCCGTGTAAGGTTTTTCCGACAGACAGAATTTTTTTTTTTTTTTTTTTTTTAGTCGGAAATTTATACTGTAAAATTTTATTTTTGATGCAAATTATTTTTTCACCGAAAAATCAACATTCCAGTTTAGCTGTCCTTTGATCTAGATCAAAAGAATTGAATGCCGTGATCGGGAATGAGTTACCTCAACAATCGCGAAATGCTCTTTTTTTGAAATAAACATTTGATATTTAGCTTAAAACCGTCGGCATTCGTGATTTTTGAATGAAATTCAAATTGTTGAGTCAACGCATGAAAATATTCAATTCTCATCTTTTTCATGGACATATTATTCCTTTTCATTTTTCCGACACAGGCAGAAAGTCAGATATTTAATCAATATTTTTTTTAATTCAATAAATGTTATTTGCAATATTTTATTTAAAAGAATTTTAACTTTTTTTTTTAACAAAAACACAATCTCGCTTCAGTTTTTTTAAATTTACATTTATTTACCACATGTAACATTTACATTTAATTTACCACATTAATCAACTCTATAAATTCTATTTCGTTCTTTCACAATTATTATACTTTAACTAAAATATTATTTATTAATAATTAACCGCAAAAAAGCATTTAAAGAAAATTCTTTGCCTTCCAATTTAAAAATGCTTCTTAATAAATACTGCAAATTGTCTTATATATTACTAAATTTATTTTCATCTTTTGTAATATATTTTGTCATAAATACCATTTAATGCATTTCATCAGGAATTTTAATGGTTAAAATAAAATAATTGGAGGAATTTAATTCTAACGGTAATAATTAAAATTAAAATATTTTTTTTATATTACATTTATAAATACATATATATATAATATTTTCCCAATTTTATGTATTACATAATATCATAACGTGTACGCTTTTACATTTAAATGCACTTATTTACTTTGAACAAAAGTATTTTTTTTAAATGAAAACATGTCTCCGAGTCACACTAAAACGAATCAGTCAAGTACTACAAGGCGGGCACGTTGTTTTTTGGGATTGTTCTCTAATATATTCTTTTACATTAAAAGCAGCATCATCAGAATTTTTACTTTTTCTTGATTTTATTTCTTTAGCTATCGCTGTGAAAGCCAGTTCTACATTCATTCCACTCTTTGCCGAGGTTTCCATAAAAGCTACATTATATTCTCTAGCAAGCCTTTCTCCATCTTCCCTTCGCACTACTCTTTCTTGACTGCAATCAGCCTTATTCCCTGAAATATAAGTTAACTTATCTCACATCTTACCTAAAGAATTTTATGAAATTATATATCTTTAATCATACGAATCAGACTAACTGAAAGTTAGTTTTTTTTATTCAATTTTATTATGTAAAAACGCCTTTTTTTAAAAAAAAAAGTTTTACTTAATACATTATATTATGATAGTTAAATAAAAATTTTAATGAAATAAAAAATTATTAATAATCCTGACTAATTCAATATTAATTTAGCCATATAAATATACCTCATTATTTTATTAGGATTTTTTTTTAATAAAAATATACATTTGGAAATTGTTGAAAACATTGTAAACTCTACAGTTATGGTAAGATAAAATAAAAAATCAAGAAAATAATTTTCTTTTGAAATTTAAAATCTTAAACGTTAAAAAATAAATTAGTCATAAAATTAAAATCATCTAAGACAATTTTTTTCAAAATAAAATATATTATTTCGCCTACATTACATGAAGCCTACCTAGAAGCATTATTACTACATCATCTTGTGCATATTCTCGTATCTCGCCAAGCCATGCCCTAATATTGTCAAAACTTGTTTTATTAGTCACATCATACAGCAGCAGTAATGCATGAGCATCTCTATAATAAGCGTGTGTAACACTTCGAAATCTTTCTTGTCCTGCAGTGTCCCATATTTGAAGTTTAACCTTCGTGTCGTCGACATTTACGATTTTGTTCTAGAACAAATAAAATAAATAACTTCATATTCAATTATTTTTCATTTCCCTCGACCGATAAAAACCCAAAAAATTGTATTTTTATCCATTACTAAATTATCCGACTGTGAAGCGATATTAATATTCTTTTAGGGCAAAAGCTGCGCGCAACAAAATATCTTACCCTAAAATCTATTCCAACAGTGGATATGAAATTTCCAGAAAGAAAGTGTCCATCTCTAAATCGAATAAGAAGACAAGTCTTTCCTACTCCTGAGTCACCAAGAAGCATTACCTAAAATAATTTCTCTTTGACCAAAACTATTTCCCGGTAACTTAAATTACTTAATGTAAACCAATCCCGTTGCATTAGTTGATATAATTTTGAAATATTTTCAAGTCTTAAGAGTCAAACCTTCGCTATCAATAGGTTACTGTCTCCGATCTCCTGTGATGTCCGACCATCAACAATAACCTTCGTATTGAAGTCAAAATTGTTTTCCTCAGATCCCTCAGATATTTGGAATCGAACTGTTTTTGAAGATTTCCTTTGCAAAGCTTTGGGAATGTTACGTATGGACATTTCACTAAAAAAAGAAAGATGTTCATCCTACCCAAACAAACTAAACCGTCTACATCCTAATTTATCATATAAGATCACCCATTATTTTTTGTTATGCTTCAAAAGAGTAATTGCATATGTTCACATTCTGATATTGCAAAAATAAATTAATTTTATTCGTAACATAAGCAAAGTTATTCTAATTTTATATTAATCAGGGAATTATTATAATTAATAAAATATAAATTCCTCACTAACAGTCACTAAATGATCAACATCTTATATTTTTAATTTTTAGTTTACATAAGTAATATAAATAAAAATTTTTTTTTATCACGTCAAATTCCTCTTTATTGTCTTCAATTCCGTTCTATTCGAATTCCAAGATTGAACGTCCGAAATTATATCTATCATTAATGGCCAATATTAATTATGTACATTTGTCTTATTTTATGATGTCAGAAAAAAAATAAGGTACATGATTTCTGAAAGTGAAAGGAGGAGTACGCTATTTCATAGAGATTTTCTATTTGCGGCATCAAAACATATTCATTGATTATTTAAAAATAGATGACTCAATAATTCAACAAAAGCAAAATATGTTGACAAAGGAATCCTATCAGAATGGATTCACGTCCAATATAAAGGAATACCCAATGGCGTCACTTCAGTGGAACTCGTGTCTTTCTCTTTAAAATAACTGACAGTATTTCCTAACAAAGCTTTTCTTCCATATTTGAATTGCATGAAAAAGTGGTGCCGCAGCCTCACCACTTTTCATTAGACTGATTAAATACTAATGCACTATATTGAAATTTTTACGTAAACAATCAGGCTCAGCATTTACACGGTGAGGTTTCTATATAGCCAAAGCAAAATTTTCTTTATAATGTGATAACAGACTTTAAATTGAGATAAAAATGCTTTTAATACTATAAAATTTACTTTGCTCCAAACGAACGTTCTAAGTCAAGGTTATTTTGATGTAAAATTGGTCCGTTTTTGGAGTTCAAAATGCAACAGAAATAAATGCTTTGTGGTTATTTTTGTACTCTTTTAGTGAAACTTAGATCGGATCAATAGGAGCTTCTCATCTTGTTCCTTACGAAAACAAAGAAAAGAATCAGATAACTATGAAAAGATAATATATATGAAGCAATAAAATTCAAAAAAAATTACCGGTATATTTTCCCTTAAATAATCTTAAGAAGCTTATAAGCTTCGTTTTTGTTCATCGAACCATGAAATTCATATATAATAAAATAATGTATACGCTTTTTCCCCAAGAAAAGCTAAAAATTCGAAAAGCTGTTCGGCAATACATTCAATATTCATGTAATTGAACATTACATCCTTATACAAAATAGAAATCATATCTGTTCATTTATTCCGTTAAACAATTTTTGTTCATAAATAAACATATCTCAAATACCAGGAATATCTTAGACTTTGTATGTAGAATAAGTGCCTACACTTTTATTTGGAAAAAAATATATATATCCAAAAGCAAGATTTATTATCACGATCAGAATTCTTATTTATTTTAAAAGCGAAATATTAAGTTCATTCATATTGGGCAAATAATTAAAAGCTCATTGCTATATAAAGTGCAGAACATTTTAGAGATTGTGACAATATCTCTTCCAACTGTGTAAACAGATGAAAAAGCAAATAAAAAATCTAACGCAATGATCCATCTCATTTACGTGGTCTCTTTTATGACTGTTTTAAAAAAGATAATAACTATTTAACAGAGTATCTTTTCTCAGTGTTTTAAAATTGTAATTGATTCTTTTTTACTAATCTTAACAATGATGTTTCCTTATTTTTTTTTAAATTGCCAAGTTTTTCAAAGAAATTTTATTTAATAATATAACAAAGCGCATGCGTTTGCGAATGTAAAGAAAAAGATTGTAAACATATTATTAGAAAAGGACTAGAAAAAAAGAAGAAAAACAGATTTAATATAAGAAAAAAAAAATATTAAAAAATAATAATTTGATGCATAGTATTATAGAATCAAGTGTACGAAGTTAAAGCTGGCAATATCAAATGTTTTTTAAAATACTTTCATGAATGTCTGAAAATGACAAGGCTATATTAAATCACATTCAAAATTCTTGTGATCCTTCTAAACTGGCAACTATTTTATATACATACATTTAAACGGTATTAGCAATCCAATTATATTAGAAATTTGTATTATTTACATTACATAAATTATTAGGAATTAGTTATTAGAAATGTCATTTAGAATGTTTTCATCTTTACAGAATTTTTTTTTTTTTTTAGGTTTCATTTCAATTTTCCTTCTAAACTTACTTTCTTTTCAAAGTTTACCTGAAAAAATAATTATGTTTTTAGCAAGTTTTCTTTTGTTACAACACAACTTTGTATAATTTTATAAATGAACCGAGCCTCACGAAGTTTGTATTTCATTGGAAAGCGTACAATACCATGAGAAATAGCAGCGTTAAATATGAAAAACGTACATTCAATAATACAAGCGATTCTAATCTTCACGTAAAGATTTATTTAAAGTGCTAATTCTTTAAGAGAGAAACGAAAAAAGTAATAAGTTAATATGAAAAAGAAAACTGATATGGATGGATATGAGTGAAATAAGCTTTAAAGCGAATGGCGCGAGAACAAGGCTTTGACTGCTGGAGTGTTGGCACCATCGAAAAGCGAGATGGAAAATGGTTGCCACAGCAACCGCAGCATCATTCAGTGATATTTACTGTCAATTAAAAAAAAAAATAAATAAATAAATATGTAAATGTCCAATTTATGTCTCCGATCGAAATTCTTAGTAAATTTCACTCATCGATCGATCAAAACTGTTCAGATCAATCTAAATTGTTTCATTCGAGCTTTGTATCAAAGGAATTGATTTTATTCAAGTGACAACTGCGACTGATTATCCATCTCTAACACCGTCTCTGTTAATATCTTCAAAGGAGTTTAATAAAACCGATGTGCATGCTCACACTTAAAACACGGCAGGACTCGCGCATAATTTTTTTGACACCATCCATTTTTCTTCTTAGCTTTATACAATTTTTATCACTAATTGTATGGATCTTTCGTATTCAGTTTTTTCCTTCCCAAATAAGATACGCATATAAATTAAACTAAAATATTAAAATTTTCATAACGTTTTCATTAAAAATAATAATATATCAAATAAAAATATAAATTCCTTTTTTTTTTTTTTTTATGAAAATTATTTTCTTAAATAGACGCTAGGCGATACATTAAAGTGTAATTTTGCCTAAACGTCTCCTTTAAGAGATTTTTGAAATTATTACCACTTTTAATGGTACGTTTTCTTGGAAAATATAAACTTATTCTTTATCATTATATTACATACAGTTCGAATAAAGGATTTCGGATCCTTGAGCTCGAATAAAGGACAAGTGTTTAATCTTTTTCTCTTTTTCAAATTTATAAATCTTTAATAAAGCGTCTTTTCGTTAATAAGATAAATAAGAAATTCCTCAGCTAAACCAATCTAATCCAAATTCAAAGCTTAACTCCATGGAAGTCTCACCTTCAAATGCCTAATTTTAAGTTTATTTATCTGTAAATCAAGTCAGTTAAAAATACAACGCAAAAATTATTTTTCAGTTATTGCAACCTTTATGTAGCTGCCAAACAAAATTTATCGTCAGGATTTTTTCCTAACCTCTATCTGTTTGCAAAGAGTGTCGGTATTAACAGACCCATCTTCATCTACTCTCTGTTAAGCTTCCCAACTTTTTCGGTTTTCCTTAGAATTGCTTAAACTGTCAAAAATGAATAACTGAAATTTTCAGCCTGGGAATAATTCCTTTTCCCCTATTACTTTTTATTAATTTGCAAATCCCAGTTTTGTAACTAAAGGGATCATCAAATTCCATTTTCACAACATAGACCCTTCATCCACACAAAGTTTCTTGAAATGTTGAATATTCAGTTGAATGTACAAGGGTGTAACTCAAGTTTTAAAAGGCGCCGTTTCACGAGAAGAAATTGACCCTGTGACACCTGATTTTAACATTGAATTTCTAAATGGGTACGTTTTAAACTGTAATTTTCTTCTGTGCAAGTGTAACTTTCAAAGGGTAATTTTGCAATAACCCAAAATTCAAGCGTTTCTCCTTTTTTCTTAGACTAAATATCCGTGGAAATAATATCTGAGTCTGCGTATTCGAAAAAAAAACCGAGGCGAAATCGATTCAAAGCAACATTTTAATACATTTTACATTGATTAAGTTTACGTTTGAGCTCAAATTAATTGTCTTCGGAGGCACTTACCGTAAATCCTATTCCGACCGTGGCAGCAAAACTACCCGCTTGAAACTTTCCAGTATCAAATTGTACCAGAAGTGATGTTTTCCCCACTCCGCTGTCACCGAGGAGAATGGTCTGAAATTAAAAATTAAGGAGAGGATTGTCGTTCGCAATCTAACACGCATTTGAAGTGGCAGTGAAGTTAAAGTATCTTAAAAAGCAAAGATTTTGGCGTTCCACTGCAAGCGGATGACCGTCGAAATTCGATCATATTACCAAATTATTATTGAAACTGCAGCTATTCTGAAATCAGACCCATTGATCGTTGGCATTAAAATAAAAAAGTATGTAAATATAAAATTACTGTTAGATTTTCCTTTGTTCTTGACATCTCTGGATACCTTGAATTTACACATAAAAATTCTTCTCGACATTAAGATTATTACTACGTTAAATATTCGAAAATCGAATTTAATTGTTTTTTTTTTTTATTCCTCGCGTTCTTTGCTCACTGCCTTGTGTCATTACGATAAAAAATTAAATTATACGATTGTTTGGTGATGGAATCCGTCTCTTTCAAAGCCTGAAACCTGTCGTGAGGAGGAATTTAATGCCTGGACTTGAACCGATAAACATTAATTTTATACAATGCATTTGACAGAAAGTTTTTCGATCCTTCCTCATTTTAATAAGACTCACAATTTCGGCTTGTAGCTTAACTTACGAATATACTAAACACTCCGTGACCAGAATTATGCATGCAATTCTACTTATTATACGCTTTCCGTATGTTCTTGATAACTTATATGTTATCGTTCCAAATATGATAACATTGAACTTTACCTTGTTCAATTACAGAAAATTGCGCTTTAAACTTGCAAAAGCTGAAAATAAAGATTTTTTTTGCAACCTGCAAACGTCTCGTTCAAATTGCGATAGTTCGGAAAGTGTGCTTAGTTAGGCTGAATCTGATTTTTCAACCAAAACTCTTTCGAAAATAAACTTATCATTTTGATTGCAAGATATCTTTTTTATTCATTAATAATTATACAAAATAAAATATATTATTGTTACCCAAAAAGCTGTTATTAGTTTCTGCAGTTATGTAGAGTCTGACGCTAAAATGGCAACATTTTTTATGTTAATATCTCAATAATAATTCTCTTAAAAGTTAGCTAAAAATAACGCAATCGTAGCTTTTCCCTTTTTATGTAACCACACATTTTCTTTTGGTGCATTGGAATATTTATAGAATTGAGGTTGATTCCAACATGAATTTTTCTTTTTAGGAATTTATTAAAAAAAAGAAAAAAAATTTTAAAAAACTTTAAATCAGTGCAAGTTTCTTAAAATCTCCATATAATCTTATTTTTTAAGGTAATCTAAACACGCCACGCCCAATATCCTTTATGCCTCGCTTTATATTCTCAATCATGCTCACCTTATGAATAACTAATTCCTTCTGTGCAGTTAAAGGTTCAAACAATTCGAGCGGCGGCTTGTAATCCTTATATCCAGTTGGTGAAGGTGTATGATAAGAAGATTCTGAGACTACATTTAATCCCGCAGGTGATACCGAATCCTCCGCTTCAAACACATCGTCCGACATACTGTCATCAGTTGCCATTCTCTTTTAAAATGTACAATATTTTATCAGATTAATATTCATTTCGCTTCTTCAAAGTATTTTTAATAAAAAAATAAAGTAAAAAATTACTGAGAATCATTTCCAAGGACATTAACTAAGAAATGCATACAACTGAATTTTGGTTTAGGCAAAAATATATTAATTACTTAACATTAAATATGTATTTATGATAGCTGAGTATATGAATAACTCTTTAAACATACATATATATCTATAGATAAGAACTGTGGATTTTTGCAGTACATTTGCTGAAGCTGGGGAGATTTTGTATCATTACAAAAAAGTTTTATTTATTCATTATAACTAATCATCCTTTAACAAATAGCATTCTCAGTGGTAAATGATACTTGTAAAATTCATTTTATCAACAAAAAAAAACCTTTCATATACCTTATCCATCCAGCTAACTTCAATTCGAAATCTTTAAAAATCCTTTGAAAATTATAGCCATAAAAGCACTTGTGGCTGATGCTAAAGATTTTGTATAAGTCAAATATTTATTCCATGCTTAAATTTTATTTTTTTTTCCTGAAATATAAATTTATATGAATATTTTAACATAGTCACATCTTCATTGTATAACGAATTACCTTTCGATTACAAATTTAAAAATTGAAATACTTTATTCATTTTTTTATTTTTTATGTGTTGTACCTAAAATAAATTCGAAATGTAAACGTAATATGCATATTAATCTTAAGAATATTGAATTAAAATTATTTCGATTTAAGTCGAAAAAAATTAAACTTAATGTCAAAATAGATGTTTTATATTACATAAAAGAAAATATCTTTGGAATGGTCCATTTCCATGTTCATTTATAAGATAAATTTTAAAAACTACATAATTTTATGTTTAATAATGTCAGTAAATATTATCAATGAATAAATATAAAAAAGTAAATAAGGTTTCTAAGAATTTAAATTTGACAAATAAACTCAAGAAAAATTAAAAATTTATAATAAATATATATTTATCTTATGTTCAGAACGCATCAAAATTGATAATTGAAAGAGATCGACTTACTTATATTTTTACTCTATCTGTAAGGAATCATAATATCAAATATAACGCTCCCAATTCAGCTAGAAATAAATTTGATGTAGAGTTGTAAACAAAAATTTGTTGCAGCCATATTTAGTATTCAATAGCATTAGATGTTGGATTTTTAGGGTGCTTCGAAATGCGCAAACCCATTTTGCACCCTTACCAGGCAAGGGGATCAATTCAGAAAATACCTCACGGCGCATGACACAACATTTTTTCACTAAACAAATAATGTCATAATTCTTATAATATATAAATATAATTATTTGTGTCCAGAAATTAAGTAATTTTATTTGAATTTTTTTCAGTTTTTCTGATAATTTTGTTACTATGTAAATTGATGCCAGATGAGATTACACTCTTTCGATTCCATAAATATTATCGACCACTTCCAAATTCTTAAATAAATGTTTGCGCTATAAACTCAGAAAAATCCACCACATTCATGGACTTTTATTCTGCTTTCTTTTTAGCAGCGAACCGATGGCCGAGCAAACTTCATCGTTTTCGTCTGGGAATCAAAATAAAATTATATTTAGAAATTTGTTTAAAAATTTGCGTTTGAAACTTACTTTTAGGTATAAGGTGCTTTAAGGGCATTCTCATTCATAAATTGGGAAAAAAAATTTTTAACTGTAAATTTAAACATTTTAATGAAGGAAATTCTCTGCTGCGCACTAATCCACCTATCCAGCCACCCACACCCATTGTCATTTTTTCGAAATTTTTGCGAATTTATCAGATCTTGGGTTTTAGGCCGAAAGCGTACATCGTAGGTAAAACAGTTCGAAAATCTGTTAAATTTCAGGATTACACTTCTTTTTCTTTTTAATAGACGTTTAGACCTCGTGGAATCTCGATGCTCAACTCGAATGCGGAGATTTTAAGATTATTTCACTGCATTTACGGCCACGCCGGAGTTGCACTCGCCGGCAAAGTTTTACAGAAGGGACTGATTTGCTGATGGGAAAGTTCATTCGCAACATTTTAATCACAGAAAAGGAAGCAAAAAAAAAATGAGACGATCGATTGGAAATGAAAACTTCCGAAAATGAACCAGGAAAATTTTCGCACACTGCCAAAATGGGCACATCATGCAATGCATCAATAGCAATAATCATCACCCGGATTTTCGGGAGCAGCCTCAAAAACGTGATGTAAATATTACGTGATATTTGTTCCGCTACATTATCCAGCGTAAATACATTATTCTGATCCCGCTTCCCTGGAGGCTGAACGAAAAAAACTTTATCATGCCCGGAATGTTCCAATTAGCCCAGGATCGAGCGACGAACGAATGTGAATATCTAAGGTAGATCCTGGTTCTTCCCTCGCCCGAAAAGGAGATGAATATTTTTAATTGTTTAACACGGGAATACCTGCTCCGTGAAAGATAAAGAGATTAAGATAGATGGGAAAATGATTTAGTGTAACTTCCCACTTCCGTTGAATATCTTTCCCTTTGTGATGAAGAATCCGATCATTCAAACGTGGCACAATATAAAACGGGACCTTTTTTTTTTTATGCACTTGAATTTGACGCTTAATTAAATAGGGCACATTAAGAAAAATTTCAAATCCAGTTCCGTACCTACTCCAGAATGTCATACCCCAAGAAAAGGTTTTGTCTTCGGAAACCGTATTAGGGAATAATTATCCGCTGTCGAATCTTATTGTTCGGACAAATAAAACGAGTTCTCATAAACTTACTTGCAGCTTCAGTGCACGTAAAAGTTTGAAAACATTTTTATTTTTTTTTTTTTTATATGCTTATAGGTAGCTGTTATTTTCATTACCTTAAAATTAGTGGCTGTCACCTGCGAAATGGATTACCAAATTCTGTTCCCTAATTATTGATATTTGAGCCCAACCGGACACAAAACCGAAGTTCCTCGCAACTCAGAGGGTTTGGCATAGGTGTGGGCAGGCGGACGGTTCTAAGCCAAACGCTCTTCTGTCGCGTGGGGCCGCCTGTCATTGCCGCAGTTTTTCCCGAATCATTCAACCCCCGGAGCCGCCCCGATGAAATCGACCCCGGGGCCAAAAAATTTCCGACTCTTCCCCAAAGCCTCTTCATAACATCTGCTTTGTTTACCTGGGATCTGCACCCTCGGATCGTTTCCAGCGCTTGTCTTTGCAAAATCCTCTTAGTGGCTACGACTTAATAATTTGGCGACTCAGATGAAATCATCTGGGATTATTTTCTCACTTTTTGGGGTTCGAAACCAAAGTTTTCGAATTCTGTGAAAGATCTTTTTTTTAAAAAAAAAAAAAAAAAAAAAAAAATCTCATTTTAATTCCGCGTTCAAAGCAATCGGAGCTCTAAAGTTTGCTCCGCAAATAAACGAGGACGACCCATTCCCGGCGGATGACGAAACCGTAACAAAGTCGGAAAAAATTGCCCTCGATCCTATTACGTCCGATAACTGAGTATCAGCGGTTCAAATCTCGTCCGTGGCAGGAGGAAGTGCGCTCTTCCCCGCATCCGTCGTGTCTCATGCCTCTTGTCATCAAATCCGGAACCGGAAAGAAGCGATCATTTGACGAATTAGGGAAAAAAAAACATCGCCTCCACAAGATCTCTCTTGTTTTTTCGGTTTTAACGACCAAGATTTCGGGGGTCTTTGATCGTCCATAGGACGTCATTGTTCCTGAGAAAATTAGAAACACAAAGAGTCACCATCGAAGCATAATTCTTTCTCTTTGTCCTCCTTAAAAAAATATTTCGAGAAATTAATTAACGTCCGCCGGACAAAATTAAAGGAAGCAAGGCACCAAACTGGCGATTATTACATTTGGAAAGAAAAAAAAAACAAAGGAGAAGGTAATTCGGGCAAAGTGTTCGGGCCCTTTTCCTTTTTTAAGGAATATTAACTTAAAAGCTCAATCATCGCACAATCCGCTAATTATGGCTTTTTTACTTTTGTAAAATCAAATTATTTTTCATCTATAAATTATATTAAGTCATAAATATTCACGAATAAACGTTTCTCTTCAGCTTTCTGTTTTTATTCATGTTTTTTTTAACTCTTTATTAACTAACAATGCAAAGGATGTTACAACCTTAATGAGGGTATTATTAAAGTTTTAAACCGATCAAACCATCGCATGTTTCGCTCTTTAATGACAAAATTATTTATACCATTACCCAGTAAAAACGCGTTCAAACTATTTTTAGGGAATATTTCCTTCGAATATTAAGGGGTGAGAAATACAAAAGAGCTCTTGAAAACCATGAAGTATTTTTATTCGGATAACTAGACCCAGGAAATTTCGGAATGATATTGTTTATGTAGTTCTCAGAGAATACAAATTATTTTTTTTTCTTCTCATTTGTATAATGCATTTAATTAAAGGATACCTTTTTCCCTTTTCTCTTCCTTTATCGGGATAGATATCAAACTAAAGAACTCAAAAATTCAGGACCGTAGGAAGTATTTACTTAACTTATCATTATACGTATACCGTCCTTGTACATATGTGTACATACACGATTCACGTTTCAGTTACTCCTAAATTATTTATAAAAGCGACTCCTAAAATCAAAGATTTGAAGTTATTCTTTAATGTACTGTAAATATAATACTGGCCAAAGAAAGTCCTTAATTCAGTGCCGTGAAGATTTTCCATTTTCGATATCATATTTCTCTACCAAATAATTATTCATCAATATTGTTTTCAAATCTCAGTCACGAGCTTCTTCGTTTTATTTCTCCAGCACAGTTTTTGAACTTAATTTTCTTCTAATAGTGGTTTCGATCTGTCGAAGTT
>JAOWBB010000002.1:1630397-1726868 GCA_028565995.1 Ricinus marginatus
CCAAAAAAAAATAAGCGCAGCTCACAGGTTTGGGACTGATGAAAATTTTCGAATTCGGACGCGGGGCGGCTGCGGCGATTTGCGCACGCTGCGAGTGCGCTATATCGGAAAACCACGCGACAAATCCACTTGCAGGTTCGAAAGGTACGTACACGAATGAGATGAAACCAAAGCGAACTGCCCCGAGAAGCTCTAACCGCGCAAATCGAACATGGCAGGCGATCAGCAAACTGCTCGGATAACTGAATTAGTCGGACAATTCAGGGAAGTGTTGTAATGACCAATTGTGGGTGACCTTAAAACCGAACTCCGAGCGGCGGACGTCCCCATGTTCATCTTATCCGAGGCCGAGTTTTCTTACGCGGCTCGGTCAGGGATCAATTGCGGGAATTTTAAGCAATTTTCCTCGAGGATTTGTCGGAAGAGGGCGATTTCTTCCCCGTTTCGCGGCAGTTTGTCTTCCGGAATGGTTAAATCGGTCTGCTGCCCCGATCCGAAATATTCAACGTCGGCGGCTCTAATGTTTTTCAATGAGTTCCACAAACAACTTTAATATATTCAAAAGCCTTGTAATTATCATTCGCCGTTGTACAACATATAATTTATTCAAAACGCGAAAACAAGCGGAGTAAGAGTATCATATCCGAAGGATATTAAAAGAGGAAAATCTGGCACAGATTTGTGCTGATTTCGAAATGTATTTATTCATGTTTCGGCTCCCCTTTTTGGTTGGTTTTTTTCTTTTCCGCTTTTTACCCGAGGATTTCGCCGTGGTTGAACCGATCGGGAAAATTCAGATTTCTGAATTGCGCCCCGCTTTCTTCCCTGCAAATGCTCGGAGAGAAAATTTCGGACGCGAAAAACCAACTCCTGCGGAGGAGTCGCCACTTGTTGAAGTACCCCGGCAGCCCGTAATGATAATGGACGCGCAGTTGAAACAACCGTATTATGGCTCCTATCTGATGGAACGACGGGGTCAGTTATCGTTGAGCATAAACAAATAAATGAAAATGTAAAAATAATCAGGCAAGGTTGAAGTTGTGAAATCTATCGCGGGGAATGGCAAAAAAATTATTCGAAATCTTGACCGAAGCCTTTGAATGCCGCAGTTTTCTCATGTTCCGACCGAACGTTCAGCGTTCGAAATAGCATTTGGCATTCCTCGGCACCATAAAGACGATCGAACGTTGAAATCGATTGTTAAACCTAAAAATTCTCTGTTGCTTCTCTGTCGCAAATGGAAGCATATGTAATTTTTTCAAAACAGAGGAACAGTTTCTTTGTAACCCCGGAGAAGAGGGTTTAACGCATAAATAAACAACGAACACGACTTTGCAGAAATTGTTCACACCATGAGGAACGGCATAAAATTCATCCAAATTTTATTAACACATACGAAAACCCGTACGACGAAGCCTAAGAGTTCGACCGTGGAGTTTTCTTACATTGATCCGGAAAAGTGCCTGGTCTCACCTCATATCCGGATTCTCCCGCTGTTCGAAAGTTTCATCCCCTGCAGTCAATAAAATCGAAACTTAACACGACTTACCGTTCCGTACCAACTGCAGGAGAAGATCCATGCAGCAAAAAAAGAGCAAGACAGCAACAAGCATCGAAGCGAGAATCAAAAATGCATCTGAAACTAAACTTTTGCTAGAAAAAGCGACGTGAAGAAAATTTTCCAACGCGAAAAGTGAATTTTTAAGGAGGGCCAACGGTTTTTTTCCCCGATTCACTTCGGGCGCTATGCGAAATTTGGGAAAATGTAAAAAAGCTGCGCCGAAATTGCCGAAAGGACCTTTTGCATATCTGGTTGATTTTCAAAAATGTTATCTTTGTTCCGCGTAAAATGTCCCGAAATCCATGTGAATCGACGGTAATTTTTGATGGAGTGACGAAAAGTATAATGTCAGTTGGAGAAGGTCAATCTCATCAGGATTGTTTACAATTCGCGAATCTCATGTCCCCAACGTAAAGAAGTAGAGACAAGGAGCAACACTTAAAACTACATTAATGATGTCGTAGTAGATCACATAAAGTGGTGCACTTAACTGAATTAGCAATAATAGAGACTGACAGCTGACCCTTTATTCGTACCCGGGGTAATGTCGACGGAGACCAAACTTTTAAACGCAAAACAACACGGCACAACACTTTCGGTCTTCCGGAAATTCGTGCGCGGAAAAGAGGGCAGTGTCCGACGACGAAGCCACGTTGGAAAATTTCTCTTTGCTTGCGACATGGCCAAATGCTTTTTTAGGGCACCTCCTGCAATGCAATTAAAAATGGCTGAATTTTCACGCGATCTTCGTTCGGAATTGTAAACGATTAGCGAACAGCGATTATTCGAACCGAAATGTCCCGGGGAGCTACCCTTTAGCAGGCCATTACCTGAGTGACACAAAAGAACTCTCGCTTCCTTCCTTAAAGAGAAAATACACAAAAATAAATGGCCATTCTCTCACCCTTTGTTATTTCACTTAGCATCCTTGAACGAGACGTAACGGTCAATTTCCGTCGGCGACAGTTTAATTACCCTATGACAGCCGTTACGTGTTGCGACGAATCCATCGATCGACTCACAGCCTTTTCTGAACGCGAACCCGGCATGCGGATTGTTTGGTAGTTTTCGTTGCTTCGCGAATTTATGCCGAACACCTCACCTGGCTGGGTTACGCTGGTACGTAAATGACCAATACATTTAATTAATTGCAGACTTTCTGTTATTCCAAAACCGCTATTGCGCAGTGTTAAACTTCACGCGTCGACACTCCCCAAACGTGAAGGTCACTCCGCGCATCAAACCGTGCCGTTAACAGCCATAACAGGAAACGTGCACGACACGTTTTTTAAATTTTTTTTTCGAAAAAATTCAGTGGATCGGCCGTAAAAATTTTCTCAGTGGAAACTGATCTCGATGTGTTTTAAGACTGCGGCGCGGCAACGGGGAAAATGCAAACCACTAACCATTAAAATTTTCCGAGTTATAACAAATTCAGAAATTTCTCCTTCATTTTTCAATGGTTTTAATTGAAAACAATTTGAAATATTCATCTAAAACGCATAAAACTCGGCGTTGGCATTTGGCGGAATCTCCATTTATACATAAAACTGATGGCTAAGAAAACGTCCACCAAACAGCATTAGAAGACGCAGAATTAATATCCCTGAGTGCTAAATTTGAGTACATTTTTTATGGCTTTGTTTTATTGTTCAAGTCATTTCATGGCAACCGAAAACATTCTACAAGCAATTCAAGCATTGCAGACACTTCCACGTCGAAACATTTATGTTGAAATGTACAATATTTTATTCTGTTATTGATACACCGGTCACTGTCAAAAGTTTTTATGTCTCGTACAGATTGCGATCATGTTATACGTGTAATGTCACCGCTATCAGTATGTATCTTTATGTACGTAAAATAATTTATAAGCGGGAAAAGTCAATTGTTCTTTCAGCTTGCATTATGTTACCTCTTTTATTTTAATCAGAACTTTGCGCTGTCAACTGGTGAACAAGGAAAGAAAAAAAATGCTGCTGTTTTGAACCAGTATTCAGAGTGTAATAACTTCAAAAAAAATTATACTTAATGTTACAAATTTCAACGTGTGAAAAATAAAATGTTAATTAACGAACTTTATTCCCGCATGCACATAGGGTGAGGAATTTCGCTGTTCGGTGGCCGCTGGCAGATGGGGACACCTTCGACACTGCCTCTCATTGGCTGATTCCGTTAACGTCAGCTCTTCCGTTAATTTTCTGAAATGTTTAAAATTGCTTATTAATTGCCACCATTTTTTTCTGACGAGCCAAATTTAAGATTCGGATGTGTGTAATTCTTTATTTGGACACATTTTGTATTTTTTTTTCTTTTTTTTGACAGCAACAGTTTTCAGATTAAAGGACGTGCTCGTTAAATACTGCGCTCATTCGAACCGAAGCGGGATATCTCGAACGGGATTGTTCACAATGCCCGGTCCATTTGCAAAGAAACCGTTGGCGATACTCACTTTGCGTGTTTTACGCGACGAATTGGCTGAGTTCACTCTTCGTCCGAAGGAGCTGCAATATATTTATCATTTTTCCCTCCCCGTCATCGCTTACTGCCTCTCTTTCGCCGCCTCCCGACGAATTCCTTGCTTTCGTGCATTTTTCCTTCCCTGAACTGTAGGTGCAAGATTCGTAACTGCGAACTTCCGCTTCCGGCGGCTGCGTTACCGTTTCCTCATTCGCCGGCTCCGGCGCCGTCGTTACGTACTGCTTACGTAACGGTTTCCTTTTCTTTAAGGCGTCCACAAAGTTTCTTCCCATCGTTTTCTTGGGCATCTTTCTCTTTCCGCTTTTCTTGACATCCGAGGGACTCTCGATCGGATGCCGGACGTTGCCCGCAATGCCGCACGCTCCGCTTTTGCATCTCCCCAATTCGCGGCAAGCCGCGATCTCCGCGTCATATTCTTGACCGTTTGAACATGTTGGAACGAAGCCGTCCTTAGAAACGCTGCAGTTACCGTTTCCGTCAGGTGCCTCGCCGACCGCGCACTCTTTTGCGACGCTTCGCCTGTAGAGCTTTCTGCATTTTCCGAGGCGATCTCTCATCTGTCCGTCGGGACATTTAATGCTCGGCGTCGATATTATGTTTAGATTCTGGCCAAACACTCGGGTGTTGTTCTGCAGTTTTGACGTGGAAGGGTTCGAGTTCCTCCGAAAGGGTTTCCCGGTCACCAAAACCGCCGTGAAGCATCCCACCAGGCACAAACACATTGAAAACCTGCTCATTTTCCTGGATCCGCGCTGCACCTTCACCGACTGCATACTAAATGAGTCATCCGCAGTGGCACGCATTATTATGCAAGAAAAACCGAGTGGTATCTGCGAAGAAGAAGACAAGGTTTTCATTATCTGTAGCAGCATCCATCGAAGATAAACAAACCGTGAAAGTCAAAAGCATTCTCTGTTGAATATTTTAAATCGGAGGTACTTCCGCCTGCGTGCTTTCCGATACTCCCAATATGTATCCTTTGAATTCTGCTTCCGAAGTAACTTATATGAGGATTATCATTAAGCCATTCGTGACTTCCGGTTCGCTTCGCATTCCCAAAGTCGACTCTGTACCTTTTTCATCAACGTTTCCATAAACTGTTGCTTTTTAAGGGAAATTTAACATTATCTTTTCGGTTCTTCATCTTCGCTACAGGTTTAGGAGTTCGAAAGTAGCTGTCGCCGAGAACTTCGGGAAATCTTATCCGGTAAAAGCCTTCGCCTTCCAGTGACCATTGGCCATCTTATGTTCAAATTTCACTGCGATTTTCCCGGGGCCCTTTCAGGAGGCGAAGTCTCTGTCGGAAAAGTTTAAGCTAAACGATCATTTCATACTTTTAAGCAAACGTAAAGGTTAGGCTTCGTAACTTCGACATGCATCGAGACTTCTTCAATCTCAAACATATTTCAACATAGCATTCTATGTTATATGCGCTTTCACTGGATCAATGTTTCACTTCTAAGTTCATTGAAGTTCATCTATTATCCTGCCGTGGGATTTAACGAGTCTTAATTCCACCGATTGCGGCAACTTTAAGAATTATTTCTCGATTATAAAAGGGAATTGAAAGAGAGACTTTTTGTGTTCGGTTTGCACCATGAAAACGATGCATAATGGTAAAAACAGCGTCGTATCATGTTAGTAATCCACGAATATTTCGATCCCGAACCTGTTTGGCAACCTCATTACCCGATCCAAATTCTTATTTTCCGTCCTTTTCAATCCTTTTGAATGGAAGGAACCTCATCAATTTTATGATAACTGCCTTGGTTTACTTTCGATAGTGTACATCGTGTTTATTTACAAGGAGTGGAATATTTACATATAGAATAAAAAATTAAGGAGAAATATTTATTCAAGAAATACATTGCAATCCAAATATGTTAACACTCCCATTTGCGTGATGCACAATATTATTTATTTCACTCAAAATTGTTCTTTTTATGTACAATTATCTTTATTACATGTTTACAAATTTGTCATTCAAATGAGTTTTTTTGTTGATATCAACATTTGCTGTATCTTGCAGTTTCAGCAAATTTTTTAGTAGCACTCACTCTCTAAAGCCATACTAGCCTGCATAGTCCGATCTGGTCCCTTTTCCACCCCTTCGGGCATCCCTTACCGTTGCGCCGTTTGAAGTATCCGCCAAAACCGATCGATCGCCTCTCCCTGGCGTCATTTGTCACTGCTTCAGCGCTGCGTGCAAGTCCGGCGTGGTGCCCCGATTCCGCCGTTCTCAAATCGGCGGCGGTCGCCGCAGCTCTCGCATTATTTCCTGCGGCTTGCCCCGCATCGATAACTATCGCGACAAGCAACAGCAAAAGCACCTTCATCTCGAATCTCATTCTGCTTACTTTTCTCCCTCGGCGCGGTCACTGACGAAAATCCGATCGCGGAATTCGCCTTTTATCACGACGGTGAAAGAAGCTTCCTCCGGGCTTTTGCGTCAGAGGTTTTAATCCGTCACTCCCCGTGGATAAGACTTTGTTTGCTTAAATATGATGTAATATTGAATGATGACTTAATCGTTTCTTGCAGAATAAGAGTAATTAATCATTTTTGATATTGAGCGACAGGAGCGAAAGCCGTCGGAGCGGAAAAGAATTTTCTGCCGCCAAGCTGCTGCCGGAGTGAAGGAGCTCTTTTAAAACTGGGAAACTGAGGTCTGAAAACAGGATTTTCATGCCGTGACGATGCACGAAACAAACTGTGGCATTGTGCGATGAGAGCAAAAGCGGAAACCAATGGCTCCGAGAGCTGCCGGATCTTCATCCCATGATTAAAAAGCTGTTTTTAAGATTTAAGTTGTTAGTCACATGAACAAATTCTGCAATAATTTCCATGTAAGAAACGTGGATCAAGAAGAAGAGCGGCCTAAGTTCTGAAAGATATTTCCGATAATCAAGTTAGTCAGTCCTTCGTGGTGATGTTCTGATTTTTTCTTTGCAATGTTGGTAAAGAAAATACCAAATGAAGCAGAAAGTTTGCGGATTCTCGCGATTAATGCAAAACGTTAGAACAATCCAAAGAGTGAGGACTTCCCAAAGCGTTAAAATTGGCTTAAAGGAAACTTCGAGATTCACTTTGATCCTTTTTTGATAGATAACGCAGCATCTGCTGCCGACAGCAAAAATCGTGAGGTTTTTGCCATACCAGAACCCGGTATTTAATGAAACGCCACGTTAGTTAATTTTAATCTGTAATTTCTAACAACCTTATGTGTGACACATCCATTGTTTTCGCCTCCGGAGGCAACTTATCTCGATGTTTTAGATTTATCTGTACTACCTTGAAAAATGGTGCAACATGCTATTTTCACAATTTCTGTCAGCGATCAAATTCAGAGGTGTACCTTGAGAAAATTAACATTTTACGTGACCAGACTTGACGGTTTTCCTTTCAGTCTTTATAAAGCTGCAGCGAGAACGGAAAATATAAGAACAATCAAACTCTTACACTCGTAATAAATGGAACGTTTTGTATTGTTACTAATGTTATTTCTCGGTCTCTTCGTGTACAACTCGGGACTGACTATGCGGACTGTTAAAAACGCAATCAGCGAAAATGAACGCGTGCAACTGCGCGAGAAAAAAACGGAAAATCGCGCGATGAACTCGACGGAAAAAGCTCCGACTCGGTCAAAGACAATGGGAGCTTCGGTAAAAGTCAAGCGGAACGTGGAAGATAACAAACCGTGGAACAGAAGAAAAATTTTACGCAGAGAGCAAAAGAGCCATTTCCGCAGAAGTTGGCGAAAAATTCCCGGCAGCAACGTTTCATCGAGAAAAAACGCAAAGGAAACGTTAAACCAAGGGAAACCTTTCGAGAACGGGAAACTGGAAAGAATTCTGGACCAGATATTCTCCATTGACGAGTGCCTCACCCCGGGCGGTCAACTGCGAAACGTCGGCGGAGCGTGCAGAGACGTTGCGGAATCGCTAAAACCAGTTTTTGACGAGATGCTGGAGAAACAGGACGCAGAAACGACGACCACTACAGAAGATTCGTCAATATCCGAGGAGACGACACCGGAGAGCAACACCTCCGAAGTGGTGGAGCCTTGCGAGTGCGCGCCTGGAGAATCGTGCGAGTGTCAGTTTTTCCATCCGTGGTCGGATGAAGAAAAGCCAGTACGACCGCAAGTATCCCACAAATGGTTCAAGCCCAGTCATTTGATGGAAAATAATTTGTTCGTAAGGCTTCTCAGGCGGAAGCTGTTGGAAGCATGGCTGCTTTTGGAGAACGGCAAGCGATCGGGAAACAATCGCGGATAGCTCCAGCGCGATTTTGAACCACGAAGCAAGTCTCGGGTTGACACCTCATTCAGACAGCAGCTCCAACCTTCGGTGCACCTTCTGTTGCGCATTCGTCGGCGGTAATTTTCCTTGCGCTCCTGTCGGCTCGAGGCGGATTCGGGAACGGAGCCGAGCGGAGGGAATCCTCCGAAAGCCGGCTTTGTCCCTAGAAAAGGCAAGTAGTGGAATTCGCCTTCGATCGGTTCCCACTTCTAAAAGAGTGAAAAAGAATGGCGGGCCAGACGGCAGCGACAGCGGAGCCTTCTCTGACGACGGAGGAAAAAACATTTTTTCTGTCCTCTCTTCATCTTCTCTCTATTTTCATTAATCCAATTTTAAATTTGTATTTTTTTCCAGCTCCATTCTTCTTTTTCCATAATTTTAACTTCAAATTTTAAAAAATTAACATGAAGCTCTGGCATCGTGTTTAACAAATCCCGCTAGGAAAGGGGGAACACTTTGCGACTGCCTTCAATTTGTGCAATCCCCGGAGTAAATATGGTGAATAAATTAAAGAAAAATTCAAAAAATGCCTGTCAGACACTCATAAGCAACTGGGACATGGGACAATGCTTTACAAGGTAAGCCTTAAAGGTTTCATGTACAGTGTGGGCGCCAAATGAAGCCGAGGCGAGCTGTGAGCTTTTCTTTCTTCTGCACACACAAATAGCCGACGTGTCATTAAGTTTTATGCCACTCGTTTTCCGAAGCTTCGACAAATTTGTTAAGAAAGAAAAAAGAAATAAAAATTTTCTTAATATAATAATTTCTACTTTATATAAACTAATATAATAAATTAAGTGTTGCAATTAAGGGTGAATCCGGGGGATCATGTAGGAAGCAAGTTAAGTACGTTCTCCAGGCAAGTTTAATAACAAGGTTAGGGACGCGGCGTGTAGATTTCATCTGATCACCCTTTGTTTGGCTGTTTACTGCCCGTGTGACCGCTCTCGTGGTGATCCATCTTGGAGCTTGGAAGGGACTCGGAGCCTCCGGGTTTCTCGTTCTTGATGCCACCTCCGAGAGCCACCTTCGTCGCATCTATCGCGGACATGAGAGACGGCTGGAAACTTTCGGACATGGTCCCGATCTTCTTGCCCGTTTTGAGGAGATTTACGAAGAAATCGATATCGTCGGCGGAGGTCGGATAGGACAAGGCATTTGCCTTGGACATCAGGGGCACTGAATACATGGAGTTCGCGTAATAGGGAGAGTACATTCTCCCGGCAAGGGGCATGCTGTCCTCGCTTTTCCAAAGGTGTCTCTGCTGCATCTCGGCCAGTCTTTCCTGCTGGTCGACTATCTTCTGCGCCGCCCTGTTCAGCTGCATGATTTCTTCCCTTATTTCGTTTACCTGCCTGAGGTGCTCGTGAACCTTTTTGTCGTCATCTTCCGCGCCGTCGGAGTACTGCGATTTGAAATCCTCCGCGGACGTATTCAGTCTCTTTTGATGGGCCACGCCGTCGACGACGTGAACTTCCGGTCTGATCTGTATCACTTGCTGTGCGAGCTTTTCATCGTAGGGATGACAGATCATGGGTCCGTCGTAGGCGTTGCCTGCCGTTCCGTAGCGGGAGGGAAACGAATACGGGGAAACTTGTTGGGGAATGACTTGAGGAGTAATGATTTGCTGGGGAACTGAGGAAATGGGTTTCACGGCATAAGCCGGAGGCTCCCGGACTTCTGACGGGGTAAAAACTACTTCAGAAATTTTTGGCACCTCCATCCTGTGCAGGTTTAATATCGGGTGATGCAACATCATCGAACCGAGGGGATGAATCGGAACCGAATGGGAAAACAGGGAAACCGGCTCGACGTGCGCCACGGAAACGGGTGCGGCTATCGTCGGTTTCAAGAACGAATGGGCCAACCCGGAATCGGCAGAAAAAGTTGTGGTGGTAGGTACCGTGTAGGCAAAGGCACTGGTGAGGGGATTAGAAAGTGGCAGCAGAGAATCGAAAGTTCGGGACTGCATCGCTCGATCGTACCCCGTTTCCACGCTCGGACGTTGGCCCGCGCTTCGCTCTTCGTTAGCCATTCCCTGGTTACCGTGGAGAATGAGCCTGGCGACCGGACCCCGAGCAGAAACTACAGGACCGCAGGCTGTCTTGCCGCAACCTCCGACCTGAAAATCGACCAACGCGGATTACCCTTTTGAAATTAAATTCAAACATTCTGCAGAGGTTTCGCGATCCTTCATCAAAGGCTTATGTTTTCCGTACTAAGTAACACACAGAGAAATCCACCCCAGTCACACGAAGAATTGTTCTTAATATCGCGCTGTGCGTCAAAGAAAAAAACTTACTTTAATACATACATTGTTGGACGTCTGCTTCTTCACTCGGACTCCGGGATCCTCCGACGAAGAAGGTGTCATCGAGGGATCCGGTGGCACCTCCGGCACAGCTTCTTCTTCATCCTTAAGTTCTTCTTCCTCCTTTTCTGAGGTTTTCCTAACTCCAATTCCTCCGTTTTCAAACTGCTGCAGAAGATCTATTTTTCGCTTCTCCCTAATCTTTTCCTCCGGTTCGAATTCCTCCAGCCACGACTCCACCTCTCTCAGGGTTGGGCTGGGCGATGCTCTCTGGAAGAGCATCAACGACAGCACGAGCAGGCACTTCCAGTTCATTCTTGTCGCCTTTGATTGAAAATTTCCTCGATGCATCGAAGACTAACGGCCAACAAAGAAAATCCATCAAAATGCACCATTCATTGTCGGCAATTTGCTGATGTAAGGAAAGCGTTTTTATGCTGAGACGATGGAAAATAAGCAGTTTGTTGATATCAGGGGGTGGCCAAACGCAGTCAAAGGAGCAGGGCACTGCAGAATCGAGACCACAGGCTGCTTTCTACCTCCCTCGGTGCTTGGGTAAAATTGCTTAAATGCAGTTCGGACGCGGAAATCGCTCGCAAACTCCATTTTTTGGAGGGACTCGACGAAAATGGGCCGACAGCCGTTGCCCGGAACGGCCGAAGACAGCACCATCGTGGCAAATTGCTCGAACGGAGAGGGGTAAGCCGACTATGAGTATCGCTAATTGAATATCCATCATTTATGATTCGCCTTTTATGAATCCAAAGGGAGTCCGAAACCGCAGCGGCCCTCCCGCAAAGCTGCCGTTGCTTCATTTCGTTCTGTTTTAAGACAAAGCAACCATTTAAGGTTATTAATTTAACAAGCTGGAAGGCGCATTAGAGAGAGTTTTAAGGTACGCTCAAAAGGCAAAAATTTCCGAGATTTACGGGGAGGTCTACGGTGGGGCCCCTTTGCCGAAGCATCCGGACTTTGCAGAAGGTTTCGCAGTGCTGTCGGAAGAACTGCCTGCACAGAGTTTTGACCCGAAACCCCGTTGGATTTGCCCTCGACCCGCATCGCTGCGGATTCTTTCCACTTTTTCGCTCTTCGCGGACTCGTTTCTTCGTCCTTCCAACAAAAGTTGATTTCGTCTCTTAAAGAGCGCAGTATCACGCCAGTTCGCAGTACCAGTCAGCTTTAAAACGATAAAATCAGCATTCTCGGGCTGCTTATTCAACAATCTACCCTTATATGCTTTCATAATTAATTTTTATCCGAAATCATGCACGGCTTATCTGCGATCTCCCATCCAAGTTATATGCTGAGGCTGCACTCTTACCGCAAATCGCCCTTCCGACAAATACCTAAATAGAAGAAGGAAATATATTATTTGACAAACTGCGGGTGAAAAAATTTAAATTTTTATTCAAAAGGTATAAAAAAAATAAAACAAAATTCGCCTAAAATCTAATGCGGTTCGGTAAGGTCAGGTTTAGGGATCGGACAAAGGCATCGCCGTGCCTTCCTCCCTTATCACGTCCTCGAGGGTTTCGTTGTTGGCCAGGACCGTGTCCAGCGCTTTCAGCAGCTCCTCGTCGGCCACCCGCTCCGAAAAGTCCGCGGATTTGACGTCGACCACATCCACCGGTTCCTCGCATTTCTCCTCCTTGAGTGCCAGCGGCAGGGCGTCCTCCGAAAAAGCCTCCCTTGCGTCAGTCAAAGCAAGGGGCATCTCCACTGGGTCTCCCTCCATCAGCTGTGGCACTTCCTCCACTTCCAGCTCTTCCGCCGGGGCAAACGCTGGCTGCGTTTCAATCACTGAAAAAATCCATTTCCGCTTAACACGGGATCTTCCCTGTCGCTTCCGCTCCCGGCTAGCTCGAGCAAATTGCAAAACTTTTTATTCCC
This sequence comes from Ricinus marginatus, assembly GCA_028565995.1. Lineage (NCBI taxonomy): Eukaryota > Metazoa > Arthropoda > Insecta > Psocodea > Ricinidae > Ricinus > Ricinus marginatus. Next base: position 1,642,942 of record JAOWBB010000002.1, read on the forward strand.
CGTGTCCGACCGAAAATCGGATTTTAAGCAATGCGCGGTTGCGATTAAGTGTTCTAAGCAAAAGTATAAGCTGTTTCATTTCACATGGCTAACCCTGACGTTCCTGTGGAGCTGCATCCCCGTCGCACGAGGCCACTTTTTGGGAGCCTTCCATCCCCTCGACGAGCAGACCGTCACCGATGCTGGCGCAAAGTGCGTACTCCCCGACCACCAACAGCAACAGTGGCAACAAAATCTCCGACTTCATGGCTTTGAACGGATTTTTTTTTCTCCCAGGAATATGCGACCCCGGTTTCTTATCCTCCTTTTTTTTTTTTTTTTTTTCTGGAACTGCGTCTGGAAGTGACAGCGAACTTTAGATTTTCGGTTCTTGTTCGGTCCTCCCACTTGAACGAACCTTTCGGGTGTTAAATCAAAGTGAACCGCAATTAATCACCCGGTGTGTGACAGAGAGCACGCCTTTCGACTTACCTAACTGAGACACTTCCACTTGCCCTGCAGGAGTCCGCCTCCGAAAGTCCAGGTACACACTGACGTTGTCTCCACTGCGGTGCAACCGCTACTCGCTCCGAAAGTTAAATAATTTCAAACTGCCTCGCCATCGTTTATGTAAATGTAGAATGACCTCTCTACCATATAATAGTGATATGTTTGTTGTTTTATATTTCCCTAAGTATGTCACCAAAAGGAAGTATCATTTCTCAACACCAGCGTGTTTGGCGGAAGCGCCTCACTTCCTAGTTCGAAAGTGGAAGTCACCTAAGGAACGGAAAAAATCCGCGATCACGCGAGATGGCACGTTCTTGCTTATACTGGTTTCCGGTCCTCTGCCTCCACCAAAAGCAGAAGATCCATCTTCGGAGGCTGCGCAACCGCATTTCGGTGCTAGGTAATGCCCGGGATCGGAACATTCGATACGTCGCTTTCCGGTTTCGAGAATTTACGTCGTTTCCCAAACGGAAATCATCCCTGCGACCATCACCGGGGTGAAAAAAGCATTTGGCGGAGTTGGTACTCTCAGGCGCTTTCCGGTCAACGCCAGATCTCAAACTTCACAAACTTATTCTTCAAGTAAATGTTTTCCTTTCATCCGACTGACCGAAATGGACGTGGATTTATGTATGACACCCATCGGATAACGCGACTGCAAACGCATCGATGGGTGCCAGCCGGAAGGCGTCCTCTTTCGGTTCACCATTGACGGATCCGTTTTCTGTCCGCAGGAAGGAAAGGAAGGAGATCATTTCGGGCAGAAGCCTCGAAGCCGTCAAGGAGACGATGGAAGTCATCAAAGACAGTAAGTGCCGGGAAATCTCGGGTGGTCAGGCTCTGGTCGCTCTAAAAGTGCAGCAAAGCACTTTATGAATGACGGCACGAATATGTTGCTTAGTCAGGCACCTTCGCAGTTAGTTTCAGCAACTAAACGGAAACCGACCTTCCGAGGAAAATCGCTTGGATAGTCATGAACTTTGGATCGCGATGCTTCACCTTGGGATTCGCTAAATAGGAACTCGCAACGCCAAATAGAGCCTTTGTTTGTAAATAATCGGTAAACCGCGAGCGCCGACGTCCTCCCGCGAAAAATTTCGAAAAAGTCACCCCGAAGACCTAGCTCGCAGGCCCCGACACCGGGCAAGCGCTGCCACATCCAGTCCGATGTGCTGAACCAGAACTGCATCTCGCGACTTCCGCCTCCCTTCGCCGGATGCGTCCCATTTGGTGCAGGTGCCCGAACCAGGATAAACCAAAGTCGCGGCGAGCAGGAACCGCCGGAGGATTCAAAACAAAACCCACACTTCCGGTGCACCTCGATCTGCATTGTCGCGCGCGCCGAAGAAACCTTCCGAATAAGACAAACGGTAAGGTTTCAGAGGCCGTCCACGGCAAAATGCATAATTTACGCCATCGGTCAGCTATCACGGGGCACTCGGCGTAGCAGAAAAAAATAAAAAGATCTTGACGACGCGCGCGTTAGCCAAAGCAGACGAGCGACAGCAAGGTTCCTGACGATTAGCAACAGTTATCCGTCAGCGTTAGGAGAGATACTAAAAATAATTTTTTTTCCGCCCGGGAAGATCTCGAAGTCGAGGGTCTCTTCGTTTCCTCGGGCAACTTGAGAACGAGGAGGAAAATACAGGCGAGCATTTCCAGGGGAGACGTCTATACGCTCAGGAACTGGGGATTCGAGTACGTCGTCGAGTGCGCCGCCGCCCTCAAGAGCTTCCTCCGGAACCTTCCTCGGCCCGTGATACCCGAAAGGGTGCAGCAGCTGGTGATCGGTAAATCCAAAACTCTGCCTTCGCTTCCTCCTTCCCCGGAAGCCATTTCCACGTGGTCTCAAACGGTTTGACATTTCCCGCAGCAGAAAACAGCGGCGTCCCGGAGAAGACGATAGCCAACGACGCCCTGGGCCTGTTGCGGGAGGAAGTTAGAGGTCGCCACAGGGAACTGCTGCTGGAGATCTTCACCTTTCTGAGGGAGGCCACGGTGAAGGCGAGCACGTCGGAGCTTACGGGGTGCAATCTGCCCCTGCAGCTTCTGCCGGTTTTCTTCAATTTAGAGGTAAAAATGGCGACCGAAACGTAAACACCGTAAGTTACGCACATGCGGGGCGTGTTAATGGGTAAATACATTAATCGCCTCCGCTTCGAAGCGAACATTTCAACCATTCCCGCACGGATTGCGTTTATCAAAAACTCAGAGCTTCGAAGCGGGATCGGACCAGACTGTCGCTCGATACGAAAAACGAAATCGTTGCTAAGCCTTTGCGTGAAATAAAAAATTCTCACATCCCGTGGTCGGATGTGCATTTACACGAATGTTTTTTGATAAGGCTTCAAGTTCGTAAAAATGCGCATCGCGACAATTTACAACAGTTTGTGCATACGAGAAACCCTTCACGTTCCCAGACGGACGATCCACAGAAGTTCCGGAAAGTGGCCACGGTGTTCCACGAGATTATCATGGAGGCGCCCGATCACTTGAAGACTCCGTGCGTGAAAATCGGTGCGGACGAATTCAAGCTGTTGGAGAGGATTTTGACGCAGGACCTGAGAATGCCGGGCTTACCCTTCCTAGGTTTAAGGAACTCGAGGAATCAACCGATTGGAGAGAACCCTGAATGGCGGATTCCGCTCCCGAGAATGCCCCACACGCGCCTGCACCCGTGGCTGGGCCGTGCGGATTGAACCCTCCGCCCGATCCTCTTCTGGTAATGCTGCCGGATTCATGGTCGCTGCTGTCGGTTTCCGTAAAAATCATCAAGTGCATTACCACAAAGCGACCGCGTTGATCTCGTAGGTTAGATTGATTCTGCGGAAAAACTTTCAAGGGTGTGAAATATAAATTTTTAAATTAATCTCATTTACAAAAGATATAATACAATGCCGAATTTTCAACTTCATATTATCCAAAGAGTTAAAAAATGTTTGCGGCGCTTAAAAACGACGTAAAAAAACCGGTATTAAAAAATCCAAAAGAACCCAGGATTCAAAATCAATTTATAAAAAACTATGTAAAAACACCGGATGCCATTTTCTTATGCAATAAAATATTGAAAAAAGTACAAATATTTCTGTCGTTGCTCATCGAAAACGGGACATTGATTAAGAACGGTGAAATTAAAACTTGAACAAAACATTTATAAATCTTTTACGTTAAGGGTTACACCCTAGAACTGTTATAAGAACGTTTTAATTTTTCTTAAAATACGAAAACAACGTCGACTGCTTTTTTTGGTTAATTTTCCCAGGGTGAATCTTGCTCCTCGTGCCAATGGGTTGTTCCGGTTCTTCTTTCTCACGTGAACTGGCTTTGGCCTCGGCTGTCGATGCTGTTTTCCCATCGTCTTTCGGCAAATCGGCGTCGCTGTCCGTCTCGTACACGATCTCCTTGAGAGTTTCTAAAACGAACGCAAGTTTCTTTTCAGTGCTTTGCCCCCGAAAATGAAATGAAATGAAAGAAATGGAAATTATAAGACGCGAAATCCCCTTTTCAGCGGGAGGCAAAACGCGAGCCGGCACTGCCTACCCATGTATCCATCATCGCGCAAGATAGTTCTGTCAACTATTTTCTTCCTTTTCCTCTTGTTCCGCAATCCACCTTTGTCCTCCTCCGTCTCCTCCTCCAAATTTGGTCTCCCTCCGTCGTCTGCGACTTCAAAATCCGCACTTAGCAAAGCATCCTGCATCTCTTCATCTGCAATGCAATATATTTGGTGAAAGGAAAATTGTCATGCATACAACTTCATTGCCCGAAACGTATATAATTGTAAAGCAGCAACGAAATTCACCGGTACCAAAATCTGCGACCATTTGTCTGTTTGATCATTAAAATTGCGACTTGGGTCGCATTAAGAGATTTTCCTCGGGGAAGAGCATTGGATTTAACCCGACTGCGGGATTCAGTGGAGGACCGTTCGTTGATTTTGCGTTACTTACCCTCGTCACTGTCCTCCGAATCAGACAAAATTCTCTTTCTCTTCTTCTTCGGACGATTAACTTTACTTGGTTTTTCTGATTTGCTCTCCTTTGATTTACTTATCACGTTCCTTCTGCCGTTTTCATCCTTTTCATCCGCAGCCTGCGTAACCGCGGCCTTCCCGCTGTTCTGAGCAACTTCAACACATTCAGTTTTACTCATTTTCTTTTCCGCCGCAAATTCTTCATTCGATTTCTCCGTCTTCGTATGCCTTTCTTGTCTGCTGAAGAAGTTCGAGATTTGACCCGCCTTTTTGCCCCCTCCAACAACCTTGTCTTCCTTGCGAGGAGACGGTGCTGCGTTGATGCTTTCCTGAGAAAACAGTTTTAAAAATTCAAAATCAACGAAAACCGAAAACAAACGGCTACGAAAACAAGGGGCTCTAAATAAAAGGCACGTAATTTGGATGGTTAAATGAAATTAACGTTCAATTCAAATATTCAAATGGTTATTTGAAATGGAAAAATGTTAAAAGGGAATTACGATGAGAAAAAAAAAGTTATGAAACTCGACGAGTTAACAACGAAAAAAATCTTTATAAATTTGTTAAATAATGTGGATTTATATGGTAAAAAAATATTTTCCTAACTTCTCTTTTTATAATCCATATAGCAGATGCCATCACAATAAAACAGTTCAGCAAATGGCACAGTTATTTACACAAATTACAATAAAAATGTTTTTGAAAGTAACTTTAAATTAGTTTTAAAATGCGACTTTGTAATTAATTCCAATATGAAACTCAGATAAATTTAGACCGACCTTTTTATCATCAGTCGCCTTCAGATCTTCATGTCTCTCTTCATTTATAACTGGCTTAATTCTTTGAACAGCTTTGCTAAATTTTATTGGACACCTGTATAAAAGCAATTCATTTACTCAAATTCTGTTTTCTCTCTAAAGTCTTGGATTTGGACTAAAAGATGTGTGTGATTGCTTAATTATTTATTTGTTTTTATACATTTACAAATGTAAGCAATACAAATGCAAATCATACATTTCGTGATTATCACATACTTGCAAACTATATCTTAATATATCCAATCTTTCACCTAATTCAGAATAAACATATAAAGTGAATTTTTTTCCTGTTATTTTAAATTTTTCTCCTGCATTTTAATTTCATATTACTGAGTATTTTCAAAAGTTGCTGATTGTTTGAAGCATACCTTTCATTTGATTCCAATTTTGAATCAATGGCATAAAGTATTTGGCAATTCTTCTTCAAACTTGTAATTTTCCCCTTTTGAATACTGTAAATGTGCTCGGAGGTAATTTCATTAAATTTTGAATATATCTTTTCTAAGTCATTTTCATCCACAATTGAAATGTAATGGCTTCCATCCTTCATCTGTCCAGCCAGTAAGAAACTTGCTGAAATACCACAAGGAATGCATCTCTGCTGTTGCTTAAAAAAAAAATAAAGCAATCTGAAAAAAAAAAAATAAAAACATTTATATTTTTCTTAATGAAACATAAGAAACATCAAAAGGAAACAAGCACTTACTGTTTAGAGGTGTTCACATGGATTCCCAAAAGGCTGCTTAAAAATTTATAAGTAACCTACAAAAAAGATAAATTTGCATTAAATAAATGTGAACTGAGAAATTAATTTGTATTAGATATAATAAATCATATGAAAAAATGAATAAAATAACAGGGTAAAATGCTTTTTACACCTACAAAATTTAAAAATAAATTTTATACGAGTCCTTCCAATTTTGGCCATAAAGTTTTTGTGCCAAAAAAATTTTTAATTAAATACATGAACATCAAATCATTGCAGTAAAAGCTTGATACGTCTTTTATTAGAGTTGATTAAGATAGCTGTTCTTTTACTGATTTGTTAATCTGGTAAAAAATTATTCTTATCTGTTATATATATTTTTGGAAATACAAACATATAGATTTTTATGGTATGTGATTCGCTAAAACAATAATCATCTTTTGTTAGAAGAATATAAAAAATTATATTAAAACTGAGTAATGGAGGTAAAAAGTTTTATATTACTAAGTCATTAATAACTAAATGCTTTATGTATAACTTGAAATATTTAACATTTTAAATGTACCTAAATTATTTAAAAATAAATTTTTTATTTGAATAATCTGTAAAAAACAAGAAAATCAGCAATTGGTAGTAATGTGAAGAATCATCAAAGTGAAACAATTCAAATGAATAACCTAACATAAGTTGATGCTAATTAAACTGATTAAATTTACTAAAGACATAGTTCCAATCGCCAACTTTCTGTTTATTTAATTAATACTGATAAATGAGTTTGGAATTTGTTTTGTTAATAATTCTGGCACAGTTCAAAACAACATCATACTTTTTAACAATATCATACTAATTTCTTTTTATTGTTTCCTATTAAAATTAATACACATCTGAATGGAATACCGATACCGATTTTTACGTCAAGCCATACGAGTGATGCACACAAAGTGCGAGAGAATAATTTTAAATATTTAAGAATAAACCAAAAATTCGAACATTTATTAATTGAAATGAAAAAATGCATAAATCGACAAATGATAAAATTTATTATATTGTTAGATTTATAACTTACAATCTGATCTTCATCCAACACCAACTCCTCGATCTTCTGCAAATATTGGTTTAATATCTTTACGTCCATAGCTGATGCTTGAGATCATGAGTATTTGGGAAACGATTGTAACAATAGAACGTATAATGCTTAATTATTGCTAAGATTGTAGACGGCCCCGGACACGGGCGCCAAAAAAGAAGTAATTTCGCCTAATCTGCTGCCACTGCCGTACTGTCTGCTATCAACACTACTTTTCATCGGGAGGTGGCTAACTTGGAGCTTTATCAAACGAATTAATTTTTTAACATGTTTTTCAAGAAACTTTTTTATTTGTTTAAGTCGTTTTATAATCCTAGAAGAACGGATATTGCAATTATTCGTGTAGAAAGACTTTCCAAGTTATATGCTATTTCTTCAATTATGCTTTATGGTAAAGTTAATTCCTCGAGAAGGTTGCTTGTTAGTTTTTGTTTTAATAATTTTACTAATTTAAGCCATTTTGTTAAGCCAAAAAAGGATCTTCTTAAAGTTTCTCAATTTTAAATGATTGCAGTAACAGTTTCAGGCAGATTCTCATACGTATTTGAAATAGAGTCGAAAATTCAAATTTTCATGAGACAGGAGAGCAAATTTCGTTTTTTAAAAATAATGTTGATTTTGTCTGTTCGCAGTTACCTTGATGTACTACGTAATTCATATATATTCTAATCCAGAATCTCGCAAAATATTATTGCAACCGATTAGGTCGTCGACATCAGACATTACCGAAACAAAAATTAATGTAAATTCTGAGTCTTTAGAAGTTAAAAAATTGAATCCAGAAAAGCAATGATGGAACAATGAAATACAAATATTTTAAAACGATCTATGATATAAGCATTTTATGTGGTAGAAGAAAGTAAAATATTCATTAAAACATATTACCAAAAGAATTTAAATGCATTGATAACATCTGTTTTTTAATTATTTTCAAACTTCTTACTAATGTTATACTTTGTCTTTTTTCAATATATCACAAATCATTTGGAAAAGTATGTAGTTTAACAAGTTGCCTTTGAGGATAATTTAATTTGTATCACAGGAAAATAAAGTTTTGCATGAATACTTCATTCATGTAGTTTCTTTGTAAAGAAGTTGTGAATGAAAAAGATAATACATTAAAAGTAAATAGGTAATTGTCAAATTTTATCATAATATGAAATTAATGTTTACCAATAAATACTTTCATAGATTATTTTTTTTTAAATAATTGGTTTCTTCATAACTTCTTCGTAGGTCTTCTTATTTTTGTGAAATGATTTAGTCAAAGTAGCATGTACTTGTCTAACAGTCATACTACTGTAAAATATACATTTATATCTTTTATTTTTAAATTTTAGGAGTGATACATTTGTTATAACACAAAAAATATCATTTATTATTTATCCAATAAATTTGGGAAGAGTTCCTTGACTTGATTCAACTTATCCTTGTCAGTAATTACTGGTTGGATATGCCAATTAATAAAAGTTATTAAAGCTCAAAAGTAGGTTCCAGACATTCAAATGGGTACTTTTTACTCTTTTGTACAAGAATATGCAACACTAATGTAATTGTTTGAATTACATTTTGTGAAGTTTTCAGTGTTCCATTATATTTTGGTAAAATAAATAAAGAAAATTAACTTAAATGAAATTTATTGTTTTATATAAGTGCAACCATAAAAACAATCACTGTGAGAAAACTTTCCATGTAAGAGAATTATAAAAGCTCTTAATTATCATTCCTATTTCAAGTAACAGATTGCAGTTAGTTTTTGAATATATTTAAAGCCTTAAAAGAATACATCTTTCAGAGTGATTAATTTTTCCATTTTATTATTGAATATTAAAATTTGAAAATTTTATCAAAAAAATCTGAATACAATTTTCTTCAAAAAATTTTAGTTAAAATTCCTGACTGTGAATTGTTACAAATTGTGAAAAATAATTTAATCAATTTTGAGTTAAAATGCAGCAGTTTTGAAAATCATTACTTTAAAAGTTTTATCTGAATGAGAAAAACATGATTCATTATCTTAAAATCTGCATTTCAAGTGCCAAAACCAATCTTTTGTAATTGATTTTTAACATTGTTCTAATTCAATTATATGATTTCTCACTTAAATAACTTTTTTTTTCATATTTTTTAATCAAATTTACATAAAACTTGATGTAAAATTATTTCAAAGATTCACAGTGTTCATATTTTCATATTTTAACGTAACATTATTTAAAGTAAACTATATTTTATACAATGGAAAAAAAATGGAAATTATATGAAAATTTTGATAATCCATTTATTGCCCAGGACCGGAGAGGGATTTTTCCATAAACTTCTTTTTTGCAAAACAAAGCCACCATTTAGATGGCTTGCCATTTTCAGTGTTGAATACTTTATCACATATCCTCAATCCAGTTTCTTGCCGAATCTGTTGAAAATACTGACGAAGAAAATCTGCAATTTAAAGACACTTGTCAATATCAATTAATTTGTCGATAAATCAAAAAAACAATTATAAAAGCACACCAGAAATGTTATTAACCAACAGATCATTTAAGTAATGTATTAAAAATTGTCAAATGTTTAAATGGAAAAATAAATTTTAAATGAAGTACATCCATTTCTTTAAACATCATTTGCCTGCTGGTTCTTGTAAGGAATGTGATTATATTTCAATATATTAATAATTGGACACTTATAAAAAAAATTTAAAATCATATAAATTCCATTGTAAAACCTTATACATATAAATCATTTAATACCAAATAAATTTTTATGTCTTAATATCTGCAGTATATTAAGTAATGAAATATAATTATATTACCTGCTTCTACTGGATTTTTCGGCTTAGCATAAACAGAATTAAGGGGGAAGCCTGGATCACCTGGAATATCGAATTTTGATATTGCTAATGTATACATCTCACTTAACCCTTGATTTTTATTTGAACACTTCTGAAGTCTTTTTAAACATTCAGTTACATATAGAGTAATGTATATCAAAACTCTATCAGCTTCACTCTGAAAAAAAAAATTATTTCCCATTAATCCAATATGAACTGGTACAGAGTGGTGAGAGACGTTTTAAAAAATTCAAAAGCAACCTTTATTTCATATGTTCGATAGAAAACATTGGCACGAAAATAAAAGATAGCCTCATCAATCACATCATTATCACTTGTAGTAATTGGTGCTGGACCCCTGTACTGGGTCCGGATAGGGAGAATGGCCGTGTTACCTATGGACTGCGTAAAATCCAAGTGGGAAGAATGATAAGCCTGCAAATGTGAATCTCCAATTAAAAAAAAGTTAAGGAGTGCAATAAATCGTTCGAAAAGTTTAAAAAATCAGTTGAAAACAAAAATAAACCCTAAGTGGACAAATTCACCACACCCTAATTTAAGGTTTCTAAGTGAAAATTCTACAGATACCAAACCGAATTCCTTTGATCAAACGTACCGGCATCGTATTTCAACGTAGGAAGGACAAAATCTGATGAATAGGTTTCGTGCGAAATGCCAAAAGAGAAAAATTGAAAAAAAAAAATTGTTTTTTTCTTTTTACATATCTTCCACGAACTTTGTGTCAATGCGATGGCTAACGACACGTCATTTCAATCGACCAATCGGAACACTTTCCGCCTTCAGTTATCCGTGCTCCCCAGGCAAACTCCTACTGCATTAATTACAGCTCGCGATTCGTATCCACTCGCGTGAAGAAGGCAGTAAATGAACGTTATTTAGTGAAGTGAAAGAAAAATCTCAAAGAATTTGTCAAATAAGAATTACGTTTTCCCTCCTGTTAAAGTTGTTCTTCGTTCCGAGAGAGAATGTGAGTAATAGCGAATTGGGAAGGATCAGTTTTGGGATTTGCATGCAATGACGAGTTATGATTCAGACGGTCGCTCGGTTTCCGCTTCACGATCGAATCGCTTCCTTCCTTAAAAGCTTTTTTAACAATTAAATGTTTCGTTTCTGCCGCTAAAATTAACATTTAAAAAAAAAAAAAAAATACCGTCAAAACTTCTGTGAACGGGTGATGCACGGGGGCGCTTCTTTTTTAAAACGTTCAATAAATTCCGGAAGTCGAACGGATAAAAACAACAGGTAAATAAATTTTTTTTTCTTGTCAAAATCCGATCGCGCACTTGCAAACGGCAACGGTGCAAAAAAGAAGGGGCGATGTTCTCCGCTCGAACGGGAAAAATTTGGAAAGGCTCGCGGCTGAAGAGTAAGCAGTCGAGGGAGAGAAAGAAAAAAGGGAAAAGAAATCCAAATCCACATCTCGAAATCGTCGGTGCAGGCGATCAAATTATCTCGCGAATGGAGTGGCACGCGTTCGTGCCTGAAAACGCGTCAATCGCGGCAACATCGGGCGTCCTTACGCGTTTTCAATGAAAGTTCCCAATTTGACCGTGAGGCAAGTGACGTTCGCTCCCCTTGCGCCGCAGACGCGAACTTCGTTCCAGAATGTCTAATACCACGGTCCCGAGGCGTGATCCGGTGCGGGGCTCGTCCCGAGCAACGTTGGATGCTTCACCGAATCATTAGAGAAAGGTCATTTCGGCGCTGCGATAACGGTACATCTCCGACTGCAAACGCAAGAGTCTTGCTCCGGAACGGTTCGAGAATGGGGACGCGGAGTCGCTTGTAAAAATTTGTCCGATTCACAGCTCTGGAATTTTCCCGTAGCGGAATCGCTTTTGCGCCGCCCGTAATTTTCGGCCGGAAACGAGGTTCGAGCCCGCGCGGCCACCCTCCGGCGAGTCGCTGCGGACCCGGATTCCGCGCAGAATAAAGCCGGAGCCTCGCGAACGTCTCGTTCACGAACACAATATATTGTTTCTTAATAAAAGAACCATTTTACAAAGTATCGTCATTCCTGACACGCTTCGATAAATGCAAAACGGTTACATAATATCGGCGTCTCATTTAGGAAGCACGCGTTGGGCGCGGCGACGGCCTCGAAACCCCTGCGCGCGGTGGGAAAATCTCCGTTTTAAGGCGCGGATGAAAGCAAAATTCCAGGTCCGGCAGCGGCGACGAACCGCGGAGGAGCGCAACGCTGTCGTGAAGACATCCGCGTCCCAAGCGTCGCGATGCGATCCGAACGGCGATTATCCGACGTCTCGAGGATGGCGGTTAATTAAAAAAAAAAACGAGATTATAAATCCGGGATCGGGCTTTAAGAATTCACGGTCTGTCGGCAATTAAATATCGGGACGGCCAAAATACGGGCACGTCGGAGGACTCCTTCCACGACTCGAATTCCGACACCCGAGGCGGGTGAAATGCCCCGCGCATTGCTGCTGCGACCGCCGCCGCCTCCGAAATTTCTCATATTCACATTGCGGTAACGTGTAACGCTCGCACGTTGCGAAAGAAATGTGTTTTCCTCTTTAACATGCAAGGCGTCCTATTTAATTAGCATTATGTCGTCGGATTCCTTTCTCATTTGCATTGCTTCATTTTAGCATGACATAATTGGGCGCTTAGATTCGAAAGCCTTATTCCTGACCCTTTAATATCTGCCCCGAGTCAAGAGTTTTCGACGTTCGGAGTGCAGAAACCCCCGTTCGGTGCACGCGAGACCCGGACGCCGGGACTTTTCACGAGAGTGCCCCTTCCGGATCGACCCCGGTTCCGGAGGAGCGAGAGGCTCGGGCGGCCGTGGCGGCTTCGGAGCTGCTGCCACGATCGAATCCTTATAAAGCCCGACGGGCGACGTCCCGGGTCAACCGGTGAGCCACTTCTCGCGAAGGTGAGTTACTAATTTTTCCGAGGTCCGGTCCACTGCTTCCGCGGGCCTCGCACGGTCGAATGCCACCGTAGAGCACTCGCTTAAAGCACTCCCGGGGCTCGACCCGAGGCCGGTTCCGAGGACGCTGCTTCGTCCTGCAGGATGCGTTCCTTACGGGACAAACTTCCCGCACCGACGCATCACTCTCGCGGCTCCGTTCCGTCGCTTCCCGGCTGCGAACCGCCGAACGGCATCCAGTATTGTGGAGGAATTCAGGGGTTTTGCCGCGGAGGCTTCCTTCCCTTCGGCTGCGGCACCCACCGCGACGGCTTCGTCAACTGCACAAGGCTAAATTCAAATCGCAGTCGCTTTTTAGCCGAAGGAAAAATTCTGCGTCGGAACAATGCGACACTGTAAAAATTTTGCCCGGATAAATGTCGGGATTCCCGACGCCCGGAGTGATGGGGCGCCATTGAAAACGAAGACTTTTCACAATGGAAATTATTATGTGCTGAAGGTCGGCGTTTGCTAATAAACGTAAATCGCCGTGCCGTGCGAACCGTCCGAGGCGAGCGCCGTCCGACAGCCTTCCTGCCGTCCCTGCCCCGGGCGGAGAGGCGGCCGGGGACGCGGAAAATTGCATCCTTCGGTGCGTCCTGCTCGGAGGGCGAGGCGGGGTCCCCCGACCGGTTTTCCTCGACGGGCTTCTTTCGGGAGGGGGGGAAGAGCCGCGGAACCTGGAGCGCTGTCGGAGATTGCCCGTCCTTACTGCGCTGTTCCCATCAATCTATTGAAGGAGCAGAGGGTCAAGTTCGAGCAATTAACGAGACCCAATCGGGTTTCCTCAACGAACTTAAATTGCTGGGAACAAGCTCATTCCGATGCGGCAACCTTCGGCGTTTAATTGACGATCGTGCCCGCTGTCGTGAGAGCCGTCTGCGGCACCGCAGCACTTTGCCGGGGACAAGGACTCGTTTATTGGGATCGCACGCCGGTTAATCAAAATTTTCCCAAGTCGGCAAATTGAAAAAGATCCCAAGTGATCCCTTTTCACGTAGGCTGCGTCGCTTTTGCAGGAGGAGCCTTCCGAGGGGCGACTTTACCTGAAATTCGGATCGCGACACCGTTTTTCCGGCCGGATTTCGCGTGGATTCCCCGTCGCTCGGCTCGCAATCAGGTCGACCCTCTGCGAAGGGCTTCTCCGAAGATTCGCGTTAACCCAAGCGCCGCTCCCGTACCTGATCCGCGAATCTCCCACGGTCGAGAACCGACTTTGGTTCGCGAAACATTTTTCCACGCCGACGGTGAAAATACTGAAAAGTCGGGATGCCACCGGACCGATCGGAAAAATTTCCCGCATCCCGATCCGCCTGCCAACTTTGCAAGTGACAATAATAAAATGCTGCAAAAATAAAAATTGGCAGAACTTGTAATTTTTATTCTCTTCTTAGTTATCGCTGTTGAGAGAACAGTGTTGAGGAATCGGCGGACCGCAGCAAAGGACGCTCATCCGCATGACCGCTGCATGTTTCGCATAAAATTATGAGAGTTTCCGCCGTGCTCCTCCACGATGGGTAATGTCGTATCGTCGGTCCTGATGTATGCTCTGCAAGTGGCTTGGTTCTGCCAAAGGCTGATCGACCAGGATTACAGGTAGGCTGGTCACAAAGCTCGCCGGGAATCTTTTTCGTCGAAGGTTACGCCGCGACTGACGCGCTGTCGTGCGCGCACAACCGAACCCAAGGCAATTGCGTCCCGTGTTTCAGGCAAAACCACGGCAGCAGAATGAAGCCGATAATGGGCACCGAAGAAACCGATCTGGACGTCTTCCTCTCCAAGTGCAAATCCTACTACTACCTGGCGGACGGACCGAACCGACATCGCAGGAGATTCGGTCGGAATGAGAGACACAGACGGGCGGAGCACGTCAAGAGGAAACGGAATCATCATCGGAACGGATCCCAAACCGCGATCTCCACGGAGCACCCGCAGCGCCGCAGCGAAGCAGCCGACTGGAGGCTCCCGGAATGCGACGGCAACGCTTCGCTTCCTCGGGGACTGGACCGCAAATGCGCGAGGTTCGCGACCTCCGAAACCCGTTCTCCGGGATGTGCGGCAGGTTACCTGCCGAATACCGAACGAAAACAGTAAATATTCATTGTTGTTTCTCCAGTCGAACGCCGCCGGCGAGTCCACTCGCGAACAACAGCGAGACCGACGCGGACACCTTCAGGTCCAGACGCAGGCTGCTGTACGAGTTCTCGAAGTCCAGCGATTCGAACGATCTCGAACAAGAGAGGCACGACCTCGACTTATCGGAAGTGGGGAAGCGGAAAAGGAAAGGGTTTTTCCTCGGGAAATCTCTCCGCGAGAGCGTCGATACCACCGAGTCCGAGTGCGAGGCATTCACCGTCGCCAACTGCCGCTCGCTCCCATTTGACGGCGGCGAACTTTTCGACCGTTCTCCAGTTCCAGGCGAAGATTTTGCCGGCGTCGAGCCGTCGGGCGAGAGAGACCCAAGGTTAGTGGCGAATTTGCGACGCTTTAAACCGATAATTGCTGTCGGATCACCGGCGAGGCACGGAAAGGTTCTGCTCTCGGTGACCGCCGCTTTCGTCGGGCTTTCTCAGCAAGATCTCGGCGTCTGTCCGCGGTTTCTACTCGCTTCCATCGGCGAAACGTAATTTTACCCGGGCACTTATTTATATTTCAAGGCGTTCGCGGTTCAGAAGTGCCAATCCGTGAATTTCCCACGTGCGCGATAACATAAATAAAGACAAAATTCGTTTTTGACGATCGTTGCTCGACTTTCTGTTTCAGCCAGACCGATGGCCGGGAGGCAGCGAGCACCGCCGGAGTGGACGGCGCACCCGATCTCAGTTCACGGACCGATTACGTCGAGAGCTGCCGCAAACGGCAGGAATTGGCAGCAAATCACCGCGATGGATACCGGGAAAAGTTAAGCGAAAAATTTCCGACGGGAATAATGAGCTGTTACTCCGTTTTAGTAAACTGACGACAAAGACGTAGATTTTTTTTTAACTCCGGAACACCGATCAGACGTCCCTACTCGCAGAGTGACCCGTTCGCACGGCACCAGGGAGCGGGACAGCAAAGTCAAGCCTTGCAGAATGTTTGGAAAGCGCCAATCGCCTTCGTGAAAATCGAAAAGGAAAATCCGAACCGAGAGTTTCCTTTTCCGTTACCTATCGCGACTTCCGCATCAGTCGCACATTTAAGCAAAATTAAACTTTTCTCGCACAAAATTGTCCCTTTTTTTTCCAAGTACAATTGTAAAAGAGAGTTCGCTCAAATGTTAAACAATAAACGATAATAAGTAATGACGAAATGTACAATTTGCTTCGAAATGCAGACAAAAACATTTTACGAATCAGCAACTTTATCTGTCGCTTGAATAAATAACGGCCTCATCACTGTTGTTTTTATTTGGCCGGTCTTGCGCATCCGTCGCGAGTGCCAGGTTTTGGCGTGCCGCAGCAAGAGTTTCCTTTTGCGGCCATTCATTTATAGCGACTTCCGGCGACAGCTGGAATCGCGTCGAAAGTGCGAAGAGCGCAGAGGGAAGGAAACTGGACGAGACAAATGGCAAGATCCGTCCAAAGCGGGGACGCATTCACCCTAACCTACCTAGGGATGGCGTTCGCGACTGATGCCTGAAAATTCCTCGGGCGTGGAACTGTCGACGACAGAAAACTCCAAGTGACGGAGGAGAGGAACGTCAGAATGAGAAACCACAGAAATGATCATTCTCTCGTTTATTAATTAAATAATAAAAGTTTACAATTTATCCGCCATTCGCGAAGCCCAGATTCGCCGCCTTCAACAGTTTCGTGATTGCCGCATAATCTTACATTATTTTACAGCTTCAAATTATGCTAAACTTTTTCGCACTAACTAAACGAATATTTCGTAAATCCCAGTTTCGAGCTTAACATAATAAATAGTAATAATTATATATATATACAAGATATTTTTTGTGTTTCTTATTCTTCATCTATAATATATATTTATATTGCTCTCCGTATTCGTTACAATGGCTAAGACTACGGAAACAAAGGCTCTGTTAATTTAAAAAAATTGTCGCATTTCAATTCGATAAAACTTCGGTTAGTGCGGTGTGCGGCAAATTGGAGGGAGGCCTTGCTGTCGTCGGTTCCTGCGGCGATTACAATTCCCCATCCGGGTGCAGGTCGAATCTAGGCGGGAAAGACATTCCGTCAAACTGTGGCCTCTGCGGCGGCCGATGGTGCTGCGGAAAACAAACGAATTTATTATTTATCAATGACCGATCGCGGTTCCTAGCGAAGCCCTTCCCTCGTTCATCAAAAAGTGCTAGTTTTAAGAAATGCTGTCGTCGAACTGCAAAAGTAACTTGGCAGTTGAGCCGCATGGAGTGGTAGTGATGGGAAGCCGGGAAGAGGTAGTGAGCCACTACCTTTGCTTTATTTGTGGAATCCTGTCAGATAAGACCTATGATTTCCTTGGTTCATGCACCATCTTAGACTACGGAAAGCGGGAACCAAAATCATAGTAAAAAGGGTTGGTAAATGTTACTTGACCAAAAAGAAAACCCACGTCAAAGAGACTGTTAGTATCGGGATAAAAAATTAATTTGGCAACAGCAAACTGAATCAGGGCACCTGTGACAAAGGACTTACAAATAGCGTCGGGTTTTTTTATTCTAAACCCATTTTTGGGCGAGATTTGCCTTGCTGTGGCTGCAGAGAGAAATAAAAACATTGTTAAGTGATGCGAGTTTTTCTATTGCTGGAGCTCAGAGTGGCTCCGTCGGCGGGACAAGTACTTACGACGGGGCTCAATCCTCGGGAGGCGGATCCGGCTCTTCCCTTCTGGCGGAACTTGGCGATTGCTTGTTCGGCGAGGTCTGCTCGTTCCTCGGCCTCTTCCAATTCCTGCTGCGCCTTGCGGAACTTGGCCAAATTGAGGGCGGCAATCTCCTCCTGCAACGAAATTCGCAGGGTTATCGTAGGCACTCCGGGACCGGACCCCATTTACCGAGACTACACCGGACACTTACCGCTTCCTCGATTTGCCTCTTGTAGGTCTTGATCTTTTGCTGCAGTTTGTCGACGAGGTCTTGCATGCGTTCGTGGTTCTTGCGGTCCTCCTCGGATTGGAAGCTCAACTCTTTGATTCTCCTTTCCGTTTTCCTGAGGTTCTTTTGTGCATCTGCGTGTCGTCTTTGCTCGCCGTCAAGCTCGTTTTCCAATTCTCTTACGCGCTGCTCCAATTTCTGAATGGCTTTCTTTCCTCCTTTGAGAGCGTTGCTTTCGGCTTCGTCCAGTCGTACCTGCGGACGAAATAGCCATCACGTTAATGGACCTCGCCTAGGAAATCGCTGAGAGTGCAGTCAAATTCGATTCTTACCTGAAGATCTTTTATTTGTTGTTCGAGGGCTTTGCGAAGTTTCTCCTGCGTCTGGGCGTGATCTTGCTCTGCTCTGAGTTCGTCCGCCAATCTGGCAGCGTCGACCATTGCTTTTTTGGCTTTTTCCTCGGAGTTTTTGGCTTCGTTCAAAAGTTCGTCTAAGTCCGACTAAAAACACGAACAAATGATTATTAGATGTGCAAGAGAGTCTGAAAAGAGGTAAAGATGTGCGCGTACTTACATGTAAAGTCTGCAGTTCGGATTCGAGCTTCCTTTTGGCGGCAGAAACGGAAGTGTTCTGAGCAGATAGTTCATTTAGCTGTTCGTGCGCATCGGAGAGTTCCTGTTCGGCTTGTCTGCGTCCGCGATCGGCTTGTTCGAGGAGTGTTCGGGATTCTTCTAATTCGTTCTGTAAGGCGTTCGCTCGTCTTTCAGAAATGCCAAGTTGCTCTCTGGCGTCGTCGCGAGCTCTTTGTTCCTCCTCGAGAGCGGTTTGAACGTCTTTAAGTTGTTGCTGGTAGCGCTTAATATTTTTCTGAGCTTCGGCGTTGGCTTTATTGGCGTGATCCAGAGCGATTTCCAGTTCGTTGATATCAGCCTCCAGTTTCTTCTTCATACGAAGCGCTTCAGCTTTACCTTTGGCTTCGGCTTCGAGAGAAGCTTGCATGGAATCGAGGGCCCTTTGGTGGTTCTTTCTCGTATTTTCAAATTCTTCCTCTTTCTCTTGGATTCTTCTGTCTATTTCTTGGCGGACTTGGGACAGTTCTAATTGCGAACGCAAAACTTTGTTCTCTTCCTGTTCCAGAGCAGCCTCGGCTTCTTCCAATGCGGCTTGTAGTTCGTCCTTTTCAACTTCCAGTCGTTTACGTGCCTTTTCAATCTCGTGAATGTTCCTTCCCCCTTCGCCGATTTGGTCCAATAAGTCCTTGACTTCATCTGCATTAAAAGAATGTAGTAATAATAGTTCTTGAAATGTGAATAGTAAATATTTATAACTATTATACCGAAAACTGCTCGAAAACTTACCGGCCAAATTCTTATTCTCACGTCGCACAGCCTCAAGCTGTTCCTGTCCTTCCTCATAGGCACCCTTGAGTCTAAAGAGTTCCGTGGAATAGTTTCTGCATTCCTTCTGGCTGGCATCGAGTTCCGCAGCGAGGTCATCGACTTTAAGCTTCCATTCTCCGATAATCTTATCGAAAGCTTTCTGTTTCTTCTCCGCAGCACTGGCAATAGCAGTGGCTCTGTCGACTTCGAGTTGCAGATCCTCAACCTCTGTGGCGAGGCGTTGTTTGGTCTTTTCGAGGGCGATAACCTTTTGATTGAGACCTTCGATGGTTTCCTCGGCTTCTGCCAGGCGTGCTTGGAGCTTGCGCTTTGATTCCTCAAGCTCTTCGGCCCTGGCAACACCTTCCGACTCATATTTGCTGCGCCACAATTGAGCTTCAGCATTGGCTTTGGACAACTGCCTTTGCAAATCGGCCTTTGCTTCGGCTTCTTCCTCAGCCTGCTCGCGAATGCTGTCGAGATCGTGCTCGAGATTACGGAATTTGCCGAGGAGCGTAGCCCTTTCCTAGAGATAAAAAAAGACGATTTAGTCTGCCATATAAAATCAAACACTCCATAAAAGAATTCTTGGATGAAACAAATACCCTGCTTTCTTCATCAGCCAATCTTTTGGTGTCTTCCAGTTGGGTAGTCAATGAGATCTTAATTTTACTGAGTTGGGAGACCTGGGATTCGGCTTCCTCGAGTTGTCTCAGGAGATCAGAGTTTTCGATGGACAACTTCTTCTTGGCGGCATCAAAGTCGTTCAGAGTTCTGTTAGTCTCATCCAATTTGCTTTGAAGCTCATTATTCTGGTGTTGCATTTGTTTTGCAACTTTCTCAGCAGCAGCCTGAAATTTGGGTGTTTTTTCTTTCATATGACGTAAACGTACCGAAAGGGTTAGATAAAACAATTTAAGTTAAAAGGAGAGTTAGCACATTAGATAAATAAACACTCTCATAAAACGTTAATCTTGGATGTTAAATGAGGTAAAATCCTTAGGAAGATCAAGGTGTGTGTGAATAGTAATGATTGTGGTGACACTGCTCTTTGTTATAAATGATGAATAAATATTGCTCATGAATGTTTTATGTACAATGATGATTACTGCCGCCAAAGCTTCATCAGATGTGTAACTATCTGCATAACGTGTTTAATAAGCTGTTGTGTGATGAATGAGCTACCGCAGTTAAAGCGGAAGACAACCTCTCACAAACCTTCTCATTGCTAAGGTGATCAAGTGTGGCTCGTAGGTCGTTCAGTTCCGTGTAGTATTGGATTTTTTCTTTTTCAGTTCTGTGGAAAGGAAATTGAAATCACATGCTCAATTAATATTAGATACCATTAAGAGATACAATTAGCGGACGGTATCGCGTTCGCCAGGACCAACCGACCCGCTAACTCAGGAAAGGACATTATTGAACATTCTTTGTGCTTAAATATAAAATCCGAAAGGGAAAAGAACAAAAGGTCAGGTGCAATGCTGTGGAGGGTCATGCAAATTGATGGATAGGAACCGTTAAACAACGGTTACCTTTTCCCTAGCCAATTGATCGGCAGTGGATCTAAGGCCGTTGAGCTCGTTGTAAATGTTGGATCGGTCATGTTCGGCCCTGCGAAATAATTCCCATCAATAACAGTGCTTTACCGAGTAAAATGGCTTAAAGCAATGCGCTTCAGGGGAGTCTGAAAAGTCTGCTGTGAACATTCCATGAACATCCGCAAGGATAGATACTCACTTGGCCTTAAGTTTGTTGAGCTGGTCGATCTGCTCGCTCATCTCGGCAATGGCATCATTGTGTTTCTTCCTGAGATTGGCAAGAGTGCCTTCGTGTTGGATGTTCGCCTCCTCCAAATCTCTTCTGAGTTTGGACAATTCGGCTTCACGTTTTTTGTTGAGTTCTATCTGGGCTGACGTGGCACCACCGGCTTCTTCAAGACGCTCACCGAGTTCCTCGAGCTCGCGAGCTAAGTGAGCTCTTTGTTGTTCGGCCTGAGAAATCCAATTTTTTTTTTTATAAATCAAAATTGAGACTTATAAATTTTTCATATCTGTTTCGCATTACCCACCTTCGCACGGGCTTGTCTCTCGGCTTCTACTTCCTCTTCGAGTTCCTCGATTCTGGCCTGCAGTTCTTTGATCTGTTTCTGCAATTTACCGACGAGTGATTGCTCATCTTCCAACTTGGCGGTGATGGATGCTAATTCCTTGTCCTTTCGCTGAATGGTCTGCTCAAGTTCTTTTTTGTTTCTTTCGAGATCAGCAACGGCTTCTTGCGTCAATTTCAAGTCTCCCTCAACTTTCCTCTTGGCTTTTTCAACATCACCACTGGAGCACGCAAATTGACATTTAAATTATCCATAATTATTCCATTTGATATCTTCGAAAGACAAAAAATGAGGGACCTACCGAAGTTTCTTCTCGCGTTCGAGCGAGTCCTCGAGCTCATCAAGAGTTTGCTCGAGCTTTGCCTTCACCTTATTCAGATGGTTGCACTTGTCTTCGGCAGCCTGCAGTTCTTCGGCGGTCTTTTGGTTAGTTTCGCCTTGAAGTTTCTTCTCCTTGTTGAGTTTGTTGATAAGTTCATCCTGATGGGCGATCTCATCATTGAGACTCCTAATCTGATGATCTTTTGTGGCTTTGTCGGCCTCCGCTTTCTGAAGTGCTAGCTCCAGGTCTTCCATATCTTTCTTTAAGCCAGAGAGTTCTTGCTCGAGTTTCTTTTTGTTCTGAGCTACCTGATTCCTTGCATCTTCCTCACTCTGAAGTCTATCTTGCATTTCCTATTTCGTTATTTATAAAATAATTAACCCAACGGTTATAATATGACGGGGGGGCGCTAAAAATTTTTTTTACTTCGACATTCATTAAATATCGGTTTGAATTCATTTATGCTTTCCGAGTTACGAGGGAACAAAAAATTTCAGTTTGAGTGTTTCCTGGTTTACTAAGTTTAAAATGACGGTTCAGCCATTGCTCCCGCCAAAGAAGCAAGAGATCTGAGCAAAATCGAGCGGATTCAAAGAATGATAATCGGGAAAATGGAATATACGTAAAGGAAAAGTTACAGATTTGTTGGTAATAATTTATATGTTGAATGACAGATTGACGGCAGAAGTTGGGACCTCATATAAACAAGGAAGAACCATAAACAGTGGAGCCTGTCATTATCAGATAAATGTTTACACATTTAGAATACAAACACACATTCAGCAAAATATAAAAACTTTTTTATGGAGTAGTCCTGGCCTGGAGGAACAAATTCCATTTTGTCTTCATGAATAACAGAAAATTCTCTTATATAAGTTATCTTTGGGATTTCGGCCAAATCGAGATGGGGCCGCATTTTCTTTATGTCATTAAATCTTTCGGCAGATTATATTTATTAATTGACACAAGAGCAATCAGAGATGAACACTAAAACCAACTGCACGTTACCCTGCCCCACTTCATTTAAATTACGACGCAAATTTTTTTAGAGATTTATCAGTGACTGTACGTGTTAAATTTGCTAAGGATACTGATTCTTTGCTTGTTCGGCCTTTCAGATGAACACTTACCGAAAGCTGGTTCTCCAGGTCGGTCTTTTGGGCTTGGAGCTTGTTAGCGCGTTCTTGCAAAGTGCCGAGAGATCCCTTCTCGCCTTCCAGGGAGGCAAGAAGTTTCTGCTTCTCCTCGAGCAGTTTGGCATTGAGAGCTTCCACTTCTTTCCTCAGCTTCTCTTCTTTTTCCAAACTCTCCTGGGTCTTTGCTATCTTGTCTTCGAGTTTCTGAAAAAGTAAAATTGAAGGAAGACTTTACTACTTTCATTCTGTTTTTTAGTCATTGCGGTATTCCCGTACCGAGAACAAACCTCGATGCGAACGTCTTTTTCCAAAATCGGATTCCTAATGTAATTTTCGACAACTTCGCTCGCCGCATCCATCGTAACGCGTTTTCCAACTGAGGGCACCTTTCTAACTGTTGCTGTTGGGCTCCCACGCGCCCTTTGCTTCTATCCCTTCCACCAATCTCACCTCTCTTTCTAAATTATGTAGGACGAACTCTGATTTGGCACCGAGACAAATTATAAGAGAAAATATTCACAGTAATATTTTTCGTGCATAAATATATGAAATCGAGAGAGGAAAGAAAGAAATGTAAGAAGAACTTTTTTCACGAGGAAAGGGCCATAAAACTTCACGGTTCTGATTGTGGGATGAAATAAATGAGGTGGGAAGATCAAGTGGGATAAAAAAAATTCATATTAAGTTGAGACTGCTCAAAAATATGTGACCTCGCGGTTTTTGATTTTCCTGCAGCATCAAATCTGGCAATTCCGGAAATAGATGAGACTTGTGCAGGGGAATCATACGAGAAGACAGCAGCTGGAACGCAATCAAATCACGAAAAGAAAATGTCGGACATTCATTTCGACTACAAATTCTAAGCCTCAAAAATCGAAGTTCTCCAATGCTTACTTCCTTCTAGCGTCATATATTGCGGTATAAAATCATAATATCATATTCCGTTTGCAAACTAAATTGAAGAATGGGTCGATCGTAAATGCTATCAAATTAGTTAAATATTATTTAAAATTAAAAAATATATTATAATAAAAAAAAGCCAATCCTTATAAGCAGCTAATTTTCCAGTGAACCTTCAGCTGGCGAAAATACAAATTTATGTTTCTTTTGATGTACAAGTATCTAATCATCAACGGCGTTAAATGTAATCATCTAATATAGTTTCTAAATTAAACGTTCAAACAATCTAGTATGGTTATGCCAGGCTGAAGCTCATTTCATCGCTGAAAATTTAATATTTCTGGCAGTAGCCCCAATTTCATAATAGACTATTAATCTTCATTATAAATTTAATATTGAACTCTATTAATATATAAATATTAATTGCGCAGAAGGCACTTTCTTCAAGTAGATTCTCCTGTTTCATTATCCCGAATTCAAATATCATTTTGCCAAAAGAAATCAATTAATCTTGCCCATTAATCCCTCTAAATACAACACGTTAAATGATTAAAATAAATGTTTGCTTCGCGACTTTATAAATAAGGCTGATACGACTGTATGCCATGTCCAAAAATGTAAGAGGAAAGCAGGCGAAAACTTAAAATATCACTTACTTTCATCTCTTCCTCAACGTTGGTGACATTGAGCAGAGGTTTAACTTTAACCCACAATTTCCACCAGGGCCAGGTTCTGAGTTTGAGATATTTGCGCAAGCTGCGCTGTACCACTTGCAATGCCAATCTGAAAAGAAAGTACGCGATATTTTGAAGCAGATCGCGAAAAGAACGGAAAAGACGACGACTTTTCCCAAACGGTAATTACTCACCTCTGGTCTTGCAATTTCTTGTAGTTCTTTCTGCTGAGATACCCTCGGATATAAGCCTGCATCCACGACACAATCTTGCCCAATCGGTCATCGCGAAGTTCCTCCATTTGACCAAGGACACCAGCTCTGAAGAACACCTACAATGCGGAAGGAAGATTTCTAATGATATGAAATTAAGAAAAATTAAGAGTCCTATTGCATAAGCAATGAACCTGCCTTGGTGTGACCAAGCCTGTAGAGTTCACTGTCAAGCTGTGTGGAAGTGAGAATAATTTCAGCGCATTTTTTCGGATCGCTTTCCTTGCCGACTTCCTTTGGTGCCAATATCTTGTAGCTAGGGAGATGACATGAAGAAATATTAAAAGTTTTCCATGGAATAAAATGACATAACCGCTTCAGTGCCGTAAAAAAACCTACCGAAGTTTGAAGTCGGGGTAGACCATCCTGTTGGGAAAGCCTTTACGACAGATACGGATACCTTCAAGTACACCGTTACATGTCAGCTGGTGCATTACCAAGTGGGAATCGATGACACCTAAAAA
Source organism: Ricinus marginatus (assembly GCA_028565995.1). Lineage (NCBI taxonomy): Eukaryota > Metazoa > Arthropoda > Insecta > Psocodea > Ricinidae > Ricinus > Ricinus marginatus. The sequence continues at coordinate 1,668,069 of JAOWBB010000002.1, forward strand.
TTGGAAAAAGTTTAAGTCATAAATGAATAAAAACTGTGACAACGTGAACAGATCATCTACGTAAGCTTTCATTACGCACCGGCTTGTTTCATTTCATTTGGAATGATACAACGCACAAAGTGAGGTTGTGTGCTCCTCAAAGTAGTCATCAAGTTATTTAGTTGTTCCTGTAAAGAATAAAACATTACAAAATGATATCTCCAATTTGTAAAAAAAAATATTCATATGTATGTTTGTATATATATGTATAATGTACCTGCCAGATTTCCTTTACTCTACCTAATAACCTGGCAAATGTTTTTAGAGTTATGGTTAAATGATTTATTTATAAATCTTCAAATTAAAAAGCAAAGGAGTATTTTTTATTTTATTATAACATTTTTAACTAGTATTTACATCGATAACATAAAGCGTTAGGCATCTTCGCGAAGACGTAACTGAACAGAATATTCAAGAAATTTTAATGTTAATACTTTTTAAAGTAATATATTTTATTTATATTTATTAATATCTTTTTTGTCAAAATATTATTCTGAAATTTTACAAAAGCTAACATTATATTACAGCTAAACAGCATAAGTTTACATAGATATGAAGAAGAAAAGTAAGGAATAAATTATATTTGAAGATTTATGTGCAGATATTATCTACGATGAAAAAAAAAACACATACAAAACAATCAAATTAGCGCAAAGCAATCAAAACATAAAAAGTACTACCTACTACTTTCATTTAACTAACTACATTTTCCTATGTGGAACTTCATTATGGAAAATTTCGTAACATCTTACAGGTTGAGAATAAGATTTACAATGTGACCGTCTACTCTTCAAGGAATTTTTTTAAAACAATAGATTATAGAGGTAAAAATTAAAGAGATTAAAATGCCCCCTCCCCCCCCAAACTGGATTCTAAATAATATCTCGTGGTCCATTATTTTTGAAAGGTGGTGCATTTCCCCCTGTTGTAAAAGAAACATTTCTTTGGTGCAGAAAATCGCGTAAGACCACTGCTTAGTTTAAATGGTGCTCTACATCCAAAATGTAGTTGAATCCTCCAAACCACAAACATACAACTTTTAACTATAAGTAATACCTGTGAAAAAACTCGTCACAAAAATCAATAACAATGCATCATACTGAGATTTTATTTCAGAATCTTATGCTGTGCAAGGATTTTAGCGTATATCTTGACATGGCATTTTACAAAAACAAATCTGATTCATGACTATCTTTTTTAAAACAAATGGAATTAAAAATATAATTTTTTTTTACGCTTTTAACTTGCGATAGATTTCTCATTTAACACTGATATCTTTCTAATTGTTTTACGTATTAATTTTTCTTGGCCATTCAGGAAAATAAATTGTATTATGGCGCACATACTTGCCAGCACACCATTAGAATTCTCTTCCATCCATAAAATAAAGATAATAATAAAAATGTGAAAAGTTACTTTATCTTAATTACAAGTAATTTTATTGTGCTACATCAGGAAATCCACAGCGCTAAATCCTTTGCACTGATTCATGATGACAGAAAAAAAAGATGCAAATGAAAATGTGATGATGAAAATTAAAAAAATATTTTTCTTATCCTTTTTAAGGATCAAGAAAAATGTTGTGGATGATTGAAAAGAAAACTTCAATAGGTGACAGAGAAAACAATGCTGCTAAAAAGTGCCTGGAATGAAACCAAACTGGAAAACAGAGGTGTACAAAATAAATTTCTCCACTCAAGTAAAAATACAGGGTTTAAAATACAGTAAACTGCATTCTTGGTGTGATAATTGTGATCAAAATACCTTATATGAAGATGATACGGTAGCAAAACCACCACCTTTCTTGCCTCTGCCACCACCTGCTCAAACAAAACAGTTTATTGAGAAGAAATATGAGTAATTAGTAGCCAAAAGCTTGATTTTGCACAAAAGGATGAATCCATTCGAGATTCCCAATAAGCAAAAAAAGCGGGAAACTAAAACGGAAGCATCCCGACCGAACAGTTAATAAAGAGACAACATTTAGCTTTGATTTTTATGGCAAGTTACCCTGTATAAGGCAGATACTGTCATGAAGCCAGACCCCTTCTGCCGCTTGCCACCTACACCATGAAAATAAAAGTATCCTTAGTGCATATTTATTAAACATTTTTATACTGATATATTTTACATTAACTTGCCCTAATCCTGGTATTATCCTGAAAAGTTTGATTAGTAAAATATATGTAGTTGAGGGGAAATTAAACAAGGTTATTCCTGATTGCCCCTTGAATAACATCCTTACCTTTTCCACCGGCTGGAGCGGGTTCAGCAGACTGACCAGGATGATCGGCGAAGATTTCCACCAAGAGTTTGTTGCTACCCTTTTTGAACTGGTCGACGACAGTATCGTTCAACGGATCTTTGTTCTTTTCTAGCCATCCGGTGATATTGTAAGATACCTGTTAGACAAGAGTTGTTTTTCTGAAACGTTTGTCATGGATGTATGTGAAATCAAATTGAAATCAAATGTTAATCATACTTACGGTGCCGGCATAATGAGCAATGGCAAAATGAGCTGCCTGACAACCTGGTTTGGGCGGAGCTGGTTTGCGGTAAGGTGCAGATTTACCCAAATGGGTTGCGTTTAATTTGTCCTCAAAGGTTTTGTCGGTAGCCTTCGGGAACATAGACTCTTCCTCAAGAATTGACAAGATACCCATAGGCTGCAAACCATCAAAATTTTGTAAAAACAAATTGATTCGGGGCTCGAATAAATACTGAGCTTAGATTTTACAAATTTTAATAAAGAAAATAATTTTATTAAACATACATAAATTGTAATACTTGACAAGACGAATGCAAATTTAACTTTACATACGAATAAATGCTTGGATGTAGAAACGGGCAGGTTCAAACCTTATTCAACTAAGATAAGTATTCTGAAAAATCAACTTATACTTACCAGTCACTAATATTTTTATATCAGTGCATTATTATTATTAACTGCGGATTTATGATTATTCGCTTGTTCTGTGTTTATGCATTATGTGTGTACGGGATGCGAAGATATCTCTATCCTTTTATTAGTTAACCGGAAAACAATCTGCATGAATTAATTTTGTTAGCAAATGCATACGTATCAAGTAGTTTTGTCTAATCTATTAGTTTTGATACAACTTCACCAACTTCTAATTTTATACAAATTCATTACTATTTTTAAATGATAATAGAGATACGGTACTCTATATCTAAACAGAATGATAATAATATATTACTAAAGAATTAAAATAGATTTATCCTTCCAACCTTCTCAATCAAATCTATACACGGCTGGAGGTCCATTCCAAAATCGATGAAAATCCAGTCTATACCCTCTAATTGGTATTCTTCTTGCTCAAGAATGAACATTCGATGGTTGAAAAACTGCTGAAGTTTTTCATTGGTAAAGTTGATGCAGAGTTGCTCGAAGGCGTTTAACTAAAGCAAAATATTTAAAGGAAAGAAAAGCAGAATATTTTCAGTATATTAATGGATTGCGCTGCATGCATGCGATTGTAATGTTTCATCGTTTAAGCAAAAGAACCAAGACGGCAAAGATGAAAATTGCTGCGGACCACAAATATTCTGACAGAATTTGAGAGGTTTTTTGTCTCGGTATACCTTCTCAATAAGTTCGATTGTTGCAACTAAATCCATGCCAAAATCAATAAAAGACCACTCAATTCCCTCGCTTTGGTATTCCTCTTGTTCTAGCACAAACATATGGTGGTTGAAGAATTGTTGCAACTTTTCGTTCGTGAAGTTGATGCAGAGTTGTTCGAAACTATTGAACTACAACAATTTATTTATATCAAACAACATTCATTTTCATGCCACAGCTCTTGTTTATAAAGAGTTTACTGTGGCTCCGGGAGTAAACATTGTCTCCGTGGAAGTTTTGTATTCCTCGGAGGTTACACATTAATACAAGGTATGGTCTCTTGTAGTAGAAAAAGAATCTGAAGAAAACTCTCGTCCTCTGGAGCTTTTTCCCCAAAACATCTGAGAATAAAAAAAAGGTAGCTTTTTCTGTTTTGTTAATATCGGTGGATTTTATATGTTTTAGTGTCAGGAATGTCTTTGTCCCTCAAAATTTAAAATTCCAGGCGATCCAACGCTGAACCTGCCAGTTGGTCACTTTACCTTTTCAATTAGTTCAATGCAAGCAAGGAGATCCATGCCAAAGTCAATGAAAGCCCATTCAATGCCTTCTTTTTGGTATTCTTCTTGCTCGAGAACAAACATATGATGATTGAAAAATTGCTGCAGCTTTTCATTTGTGAAATTGATGCAAAGTTGTTCAAAACCGTTGAACTGAAGACGACACACAAAAAAAATGAAAATAATACGGAAAACAATATAAAAAACAAGACATAGAGAGCATGACAAGTCGTCCCGTTGGATGGTTGCATTTTCATTTACCAACTGGATATGTTAAGTATAAATAAGGACTCTTTCATTATAAAGAGTTTTTAAAATGCTTTTGGTTCGCTTTTTGACTTGTAAGTCAGGAAAAGCGGCTGGGTCAATCATCTACTGAAGAAATGAAGAACTAAATGCCTTTAAAAGAAAAATTACATAATTAAAATGTACAAAAATTTATATACCACCATTATCGTAACATCACAAGACAATTACGATCTACTTTTGAAATGCAGAAGAAAAGAACGACAGTGATGAAGACCGAATGGAACTTGTTCTGCGGGATCGATCTCCCTCTAAGCTTACTGAACGAAAATGCTAACATAGAACGTATACGCAAACACGGACACTTGTAATATATATATATATATAATATTGACATTTAACACGTTTCCTGGATCTCTCTGCGAACAATTTTTACCTTTTCAATAAGTTCTATACAAGCGAGAAGATCCATCCCGAAATCTATAAAAGTCCATTCGATACCCTCTCGTTTGTACTCTTCTTGTTCAAGAATAAACATGTGGTGATTGAAAAACTGCTGCAGCTTTTCGTTTGTGAAATTGATGCAAAGTTGTTCAAAGCCATTGAACTATGTATATAAAAATCATAGGAAAGAAGAAAAAAAGTATGAAAGTTTTGAAAAAATGAGAAGATATGCATACAGTAAAAATGAATTGTGTCCCGGTTGAATAAGGAAGAAGATAACCTGAAAATGAAATTTTTTTAATCATAAAGAAAGAATACAGAGAAAGGAATTGTCAACTCGTACCCCTTGATACGTAAAGGGAATGTTGCATGAAAAATACTAAACCAAGGCATCATTCCAAAATTCCGTCCACATTCGAACATTCGGCCATCGTTTTACCTTTTCGATCAATTCAATGCAAGCAAGCAAATCCATTCCGAAATCGATAAAAACCCAATCGATTCCTTCTTTCTTATATTCTTCTTGTTCTAGCACAAACATGTGGTGGTTGAAGAATTGCTGAAGTTTTTCATTGGTAAAATTGATGCAAAGTTGCTCAAAACCATTATACTAATGGCACATATGAGGACAAAAGAGAAAAAAAATGATTATAAAAAAAGTAAAAATTAAGACTAGTTAATTATCCGCCGTTCAGATGAAGTCCTAAAGTAAAAAAAGAAACATTATAATTAACAAAAAATAAATAAAAATATTTTGCAGCAATGTGACTTTCGCGGTTCATAAGACATTAACTAACGAAATCGTTCTTTAAACGAAAGCTGCAAAAAATGTCAGCCAATGGCATTATTTGCTGCGATTCAGTGACCTTTTGCTAAGGATCATTCTAAATTTGCGGTTAATCTGACGCGATTATGAGAAAGATAATTCTTGGAACATCTAAATAAATAATTCTAATTTAAATTAGAATAATCCGCTCTAAAGAAAATTTTTCAAACTAAAATAGTTCAATTTCCTGCTGCTGGAGAATTTTGAAGAACCAGAAAAATGAGATGACCTGCAAGCAGAGTATTTAAAAATCGTAAGTAAACCGGAAATCCTTTTGCAAACAATTGAAAATTGGTGAATGACCAACATTGGAAATAACCGCTGGCATTCGTGGAAGCTCTATCCTAAAAATAAAACTTTTTTAACCGAAAAATTTCTTCTTTTCGAAGGATTCGACAGCTAAATTTTTTTTTACTTTTACCTATTCAAAACTGATTTCTCGGAACGTTTTAAAAATTTTTTTTCTTCCATCGTGACGTTTTATAAAGTTTTGTACGATTCAGTTCGAAACTAAATTCCATTCATTACGATTCCGTAAAAAGAAATTATGTCTCAAATAATGTGACCTAGTTTTTTAACAAGGAGTTTATATACTTCCAGGCACATAGTTTTGGATTTTTTTAAATTTAAAATGAAATAAACGCACAAAGAAATTTCTATCGTGAGCGAGACTTGGTTTGAATCTTTATAAATTTTTATTCTATTAAAGTCTGAATTAGATTGTGACGGAGTGCGTTTAGGAAAAATTTTTGGGACAAATGTTTAAAAACTTTGTATGCTGCTCACCATAAAAAAAGAAGGCGGTTTAATGAACATTTCTACGGGGAAGGCAAAAATTTGCGGACACTCAGCGTAAGAAGTTAACTTATTTCACCTGTCTTTAATTAATTTTTCTCTTTTCAAATGAATATGTACATATTTTAATACTTACATCGAAAATTTCGAAACCGGCAATATCCAGTACACCAATGAAGTGCTGCCTCTTCTGTTTCGTGTCCAGGGTTTCGTTACACTTCTTGACGAGCCATTTGAACAATCTGTCGAACATGGCTTTGGACATGGCACCAACGGAATAGGCAACCTGCGTAAGTAAATTTCGACTAATTATCTTTTTCCTTTGCCATTAACCCTTCTGTCGGAAATGGGTAACTGCCGCGTATCGTACCTGATCCTTGTTTCTACCTTGTGTGACGAATTCGTTACCGACTTTAATTCTGGGCTTCAACAAGTTCTTGTACAAATCTTGAGTGTCAACTCCCAACAGTTTAGCTACTCTATCACCTTCCTGCAAGAATTTCATGTCCATCAGAGTTTTTCTTTCCGGATAAGCAAAGAGAAATATCATGTAGCAATTGATACGATGTACTTACCTCTGTACCATCGGCTTCGGCTTGTTCCTCTCGACCTCTTTGTTTGAATTTCATTCCACCCATGTGCATGACGGCAGCTGTGATTTTGTAAATATCGTTCTTCTCCTCCTGAGTGAAGCCTAGGACGTCAAAGGCTTGCTGGAAAGTTAAAACTTACGTAAATCGTCAGTGTATCCTCATTTGGATTATAGATTTATAATTTACCAGATATTTATATTGATGGGCTTTCGTTTCACATAAAGTCAGGGGCTTTAAGGAGAATAATTAGCATTTTGTTAGACATAAAATTATTTATTTGATGAATCGGTGAAAGGAACTTCAACATTTAGAAAGAGAAAACTTATCTTCGTAGCAAAAACATTTAATCTTGATATTAAAAAAAATTTCTACATACCATTTTTAACTCCTTTCACCATAAAAGAAGTAAAAATTAATATGGCAAAAATTCTGCATGCATTCGGGATGTTACTTTTGTGTTCAGCTTCTCAATAACAGTGACATGAAAACGAATACCACATATCCACATAAAAGCAAAAAATTAAAATTTAAGTTTCATTCTTCGGCAGACAGGAGATTATTCCACCATTGCCTGCCAGAATAAATTGTAATGCTAAAGAACATGAAGAGAGGAGTAGTTGTAGAGAGCTCCGAATAAGGTGTCGGCACTTACATCAGTAACCAACATTTCTTCACCGTCATCGACCCCTGGGATGGCAGTTTTCCCTTGTGACACGAAGTGGTAATCGTTGACGTTATTTGAAAGCAGACACATTGCTGAAGATTAATAAATATAATTTTTAAAAGGTCTTTGTCAGTATGGACCTCTTGCAGATTAATATTTCTCTGTCGTACTAGTCATTAGGGTAATCCATCGAGTACGTCATTCTCTAAAAGGTTCGGGGAAAAATCTAAAGCACACTATTGCTCTATACTATTGTAATATACCATGCGTGATTCTTTTACCATGGCTCATGCGTTTTATTTAAAAAAAAATTTTCAATTTGAGATAATACCTGTAACATTTTCAGAAAAATAAACAAAACTAAATTCTACTGGGTATAAAAGGGAAGGAAAATTGGTTTGTCTCGAAAACCAATATGGAATGTCAAGTGGCAGCAAAAAAATCGGCTGAAAGAAATTCCTCATCGTCCGGGAACTTACGTCAGTGAGAATACATTCTTCGCCATCATCTACATTGGGAATAGTTGTCTTGCCCTGAGATACGAAGTAGTAATCGTGAATGTCATTGGAAAGGAGGCACATCTCTATATTACGTATAAGAAACAAAAACAAATATTATTTGATGAAGAGGATGAAAAAAGAGCAAATCATTTATCAAAATATCCCAGAATCATCGTCGATCTGACGATGAGCAGTTTGCCTAACGCTTCAAGCAGCACTGAGCGTTCGGTCGCTGGAAAAACAAAATTGGTTGAACACTGTGAGAGTAAGGAACATTTTATTGTGATTGTGATTGTAAAAAAGAAAAATGAGAGAACCGAGTTGAAATGTGTAAAGGTAGCAGAAAATTGTGTGGTCTTAAACGTGGAATTCAGGAAATCTTTTCATTTCCAAGTAACTCTGTGTGAAATGCTCGGATATAAATGGGAAATGTTCCTTTAAAAAATGACGACATTTTCCTCTGATACTTTCGATATCGATCAGCCCTGACAGCTGATGAGATTTTCCGCGAAGTATATAATTTACCATAAATGTGGGTTGTTACTCATAATCGCTGTACGAACCTCTCAATCCAGGTACAGATCCGGACATCATTTGGTAGAAAATGTGATAGGAACGTTCCAAAGACTGTTGAGAGATGACACGAGCTTTCTCGAGCAGATCTGGAAAAGGAGGAAGAAAATTGGTATTAATTTCATCGCATGCAAATTGAAACATTACCGGGCACTGCATATGAAAAATGAAACTTACATGTTTCAATATCGGCACCGGCCAATTTGCCAGTGGGGCCAAAATGGATGCGGATAAATTTACCCTGGGAATTGAAACAAATTTAGAAATATGCAACGTTGGGAAAACTTCAAAAACTAATTTGCAAATGTACTCACAAAACGTGATGAGTTATCATTACGGACGGTCTTGGCGTTACCAAAAGCTTCCAGTACAGGGTTGGTCTGTACGACTTGATCTTCTAAGTTACCCTGGAATGGAAACAATTATAAGAACCAGGCGAACGGATTTAACGAATAACTTTATTAATGTAGGAAAGCCTCTCTTCACCTTCTTTGAGGACTCATCCTTCTTAGTACTGGCACCAACGGTGGCGAAGTAAGCAATTACTTTTTTCGTGTTTTCGGTTTTTCCGGCACCAGACTCACCAGTGATCAACATGGATTGGTTTTCACGGTCTGAAAATTTGAAATAATTGCAATGTAAATGTCGCAGTAGCGATTGAAGAGAAAGGTAATTCTGGCAGGAAACACTTACTGGTCAACATGTTGACGTAGGCACCGTCAGAAATGGCAAAAATATGGGGCGGGACTTCGCTACGCCTTTTCCCTCTGTAAATCTTGGCACATCGGTTGGTGTACACCGGATATCTCTTGTAGGGGTTGATGGCGACGCAGAAAAGGCCGGAATATGTCTGTTGCATAGGAACATTAAAAAATATTAAAACAATAGGAATGATTTCAAAGAAAATTCTTGAAAAAAAAAATAAACGTAAATGTTCATATAGTTCAACATCAAACCACACAGAACCATAAATGAAATACTGAGGTACTGCGTACTATGTACCTAAAATTAAAAGAAAACCGAATACAGAAATATTTCTTCGTGTCTCTTGGTGAGAAATATTTCCTTTGGTACAAATATAAAAATTTCGAAAACCGCGAATAAATCGAATCATTTCCATGCGATGATATTCATGTACTGCAACATTTTCTTAAATATGGAAGGAGAGGGTTATTCACGGGCGGTGGAATTGTCAAAACTGGAGTCTGACCCAGTGACGATATGCGCAATATTAAAAAAAACTAGCAGGCAGAAAATGTATTCAATAATGAAATTTAGAAACGAAGGCAAATGATAAGTTTTTATTAGAAAAAAAATATTTTTTTGGGAACGACCATTAGATTTACTGTCACAGACGAACACGAAAAGGGGAGAATTAAATAAGAATTGATCATTTACTATTAAATTTTTCTGCATCTACAATATTCAGCCATATTATTTCGGGTCATTCAGCATATGATAAAATGAATCGAGTACAAAATTTGTACTAAATATTTTAAGAAGCGTAATATGTAGTCGTCTACGGAAAGAATTTATGAGTTACCAGACCTTTTTTTTTTTTTTTTTTTTAGTGAAATTTGACAAATATAATCCGAAGGAGTGCCTGAATACTGGCAACTGAAAAATTTTAATGAGACGTAACCAGTTAGAATAAATAAATACGATGAGGTAAAGTGGGGCAAAATGGCCGATCCAACTGCGGTAACTGTTATAGTAAGTACCTAAAAAACTATTTCACCTAAATCGTTTTAGCTAATGCCAAGCGAAAGAAAAACACTTGAGAGAATAAAGGTCCTTTATCCCAATATATGGGACTTACGTAAATGAGCTTATGGTAATATCTTTGTTTAAGATTGTACAAGACGGAGGCATCATTAAGGTATGTCAAGTTGGACATATCTTCGCATTTCTCGTATTTCGGTGGATTTACTTGACCAATTTGTTCTTTCTTGAAAGTTTTCTCCTGTTGAAACGAAGAAAAAAAAAATTAATTTTAAACTGCACCGCTCGATAATAAAAGAAACTTACATATATCAGTTTTATGTAATAACGGGATTTGAGATTGTGCAAAACGGCTGCTTCATTTAAATATGTTAAATCTGCCATATCTTCGACCCGTTCGAATTTTGGCGGATTGACTTGTCCTAACTGATCCTTCGGAAGTGTTCTCACCTGCTCGCACACACAAAATCCTTTATTACCGAAGAAAAGGTTCGGTCAAGAGGGAGGAAAAGTAAGCGTCGGGGCGTCACTCACCTCGCCTCCGGGTAGAGAGACGGTGACCATATCTCCCTTGGTGGCCTTAATCTCGCCCAGCAAGTAGCCCTCCGCCTGGTCCGGCACCCAGCAAGCCTTCTTGCCATCGTAGGGCTTGGACTGATCTATACGTTTCTGCTCTAAGGAAACGTACAAATAGGGGGTGGGATCGGGATCTTCTCCTTCTTGCACCGGTGGTTTCGGCATTTTTCCGATTCAGATATTTGTACGCGGCAGAGGACTAGAGCGGGCTTTTCTTGAACAAATTATTTATGGGAGACTCGTTATGCAGCCCTGAACCCTTCCTAAACAACAACAAAAATATTATTAGCGTTAATTTACAATAGTCTTTGATTATGTACCACATCAGTTTCATGTGCGTCCCCGTGATTATATGATACGTATAATTGACTAATTAAACCGATTTTAGAAGGTTTTTCAGTACAAGCATTCGAATCAATGCCTTTTTGTATTTAAACGCGTTAATATTGTAATTTGTTTTTTTTCTACTTTCGCGTTAAACGAAGTTATTCATATTCACAGAAATTGGAAGATATATTGCAAAATGAATCGTTTGGAAAAGTACTTAAGGATAAATTTATAAGTAACATTAAAAAAAAGGATTTCATTTCAACTATTCATGAAGAAATTTATGTAAATCTTTCAGCATTTATGCATCAAATGTTCGATTATGGAATGACGGCACGAAATTGTGTTCTACGAGGCAGAGCTTTTCGTTAAAGATAATCGTTAATCGTGCGTATTAATTAACGAATTGTTTTATAAATCTTTGTATTTCAGTAATAAAAACAGAAATATTGCTGCGGAATTGTTCCGCAGCACTCGAAAATAGGAGATCCCATTAGGGGTTTCATTTTGTCCGACATGAAATAAATATCGCTATTACGCATCATCAAAGTAGTTATATTTCTATGCTGAAGAGAGAACATTTCATATTTAAAAATAGAGCGAGAAATGGGGCATTTGGGCTCCAAATTGGAATGGGTCCAGGTAGGGGCCGCGAACATTGTAAGTCACGCAGCACTTTGGCGGAGCCGTATCCGGTTGTACAAGCGGAAATGAAGGTGTTTTGAAATTGGTTTCCGGCAAGGCATCGTAAGTGGTCGAAGCCGGAAGCTCCCGAAGCCCAAGCTCGCACTTGGATCCCTAACAGCAGGCCGATTCCGAATCAGTTCTTTAGGTATTTCGATTACGATATCCCCGAAAGATGACGGCATCCAAAGCGCACGATCGGGGCTGCCGCCTTTCGGAAGGCAGGCAATTTTCATTTACAAAAGAGCAAGATCGAAAAAGTGTGTCAGAAGGAAAAGAACGTTGGCGGAATTGGTTTCCGCACCATTCGCTGTTCCTCCGTTGGTACCGCTTTGTCGCGAAGCGTTCGGTGCGAATCTATCTCGACGGCCAATGCGGAATTTTTCTCGTTTCCCGATTCACTTTCGCTTGGATGTTGGACAATTCCATAGGTACGCGACGATTCTCGCTTTAAATTATCTTAGGTGTAATCCAAAACCGATTAAGGGGCCCATATTAGAGTGCGACAAGTATGTTGCGTCCGTTGCTCCCTGGCCCTGTTCGTGTCCGGTGCAATCCTGTGAATTGCTCGAAATGCGAGATTGCGCACTTTCTGTTCCTCGGACCGGTGGGAAAGGACCGGTCGCCGACAACGTAAACGCTCATTTCACTCGGTGAAATAAAGAAAAAGAAAATAGTTTCACAGTTAATTCACTTTCAAAAGGCACTGATCGAATTGTACGACGTACGAGGAAAAACCTTCGAAGCACTTATAATTTAACAGGAAAAAACCACCTTTCGTGGACGAAGCCTTAAGACAGAATGACGATGGTACAAAATCGCGATTCCCTTCGACCTAGAATAATCACATGGACACCATCTATGAATGTGATGTTGATTCTTGTAGCGAACTTACGTTTGAAAGGCTTTCTGTCAGACGAGCGATGGCAGATAACCAATATAAATATATGCAACGTGATATGGGAATGTAACGGCGGTGCTCATTGGTCGCCGCTTTCCGCCAATCAGGTGCGCCGTTACATGCGTCCCGAATCTACCATTTTAGGTGGAGCGAGGTCAAAATGCAGGAGAGGGTCTCGAAATAGTCGAGCAGAAGACACCGAAGGCAGCCATCGGAGCGACGCCTAATGAGTCACACGATAACTACAGAATGACGTCATCGAATTTTAGACCTTGATCTCGATTTTTTTTTTTTTTTGAAAATTTTGGTCCACGGATTTCTTTTTCTTTTACTTCCCCTCGAAAATCGGGACATTGAACTTTTCAGCACAGATTCAGGATTCGAGCGAAGTCGATGCAAAACTCGGGACGGAAGCGCCGAAGTTGCGAAGGCGAGTAAACGAGAATTTTGCCGTCGAGAAGAGCGACCTCCGTCGATGGCGGAGGCATCGTCAGCTTTGCAGAAGAGTCGCCTCGGTCTCCACCTGACGGGCGAACCCTTGGCCGGAATCGACCCGATCCGTGCCTGCGTAAATTCAACAAAAGAACGGGCCGAAGCCTCTACCCCATGGTGCGACGGAGAGGAGAGATCTCAACGGAAGTTCTATTTGGAATAGAAAAATTCAAGACCGGAAGCGGAAACAAGCGAGAGCCTTTCGACCCCGTTTTTTGCACCGCCGCACAAGTTAGGCGCGGGGGACGTTTTCAACTTTTGCCCGCGCCCCCGCTCTCCTGGAGTGCCTGTTCAAAGTGGCAGAACCGCTAAATCACGAGATGCACATTTTGCCGTGCTTCGGATCCGAAAAATTTGAAATATTTCATGCTTTTTTCCTCCATAAGAAAAAGCCAACTTCGTTTTCATTGCTTCGGCCGCCGGTTTCAGATTCGGAGCCACGAGCGGGAGAGAGAGGGAAACGGCGGTGTGATAAAATGGGAAGACGGGAGAGAGAAAGAGAAAGAGAATCGCGTTCTCGTTCTAAAATAAGTCATAGGAGCGAACTCTTAAAATACTTCAGCGAACGAGACGATCCCCGATTGTTATTTTCCTTCGGATATTTCATCTTAAATTTTCTTCCACCAGCGGTGGCCTTTGAATCAGGCTCGGATCCGACGGGAAAAGCCCGACGTTTGCACCCCCTGCACCGCCCCCACCGTGCCACGACAAAAAAATAAGAAACCGGGAAAATTTCTCACTTTTCTATTCGGATGAGTTGAGAAAGTTCGATATTTTTAGACGAACGAACAGGAATTATTTGAAAAATTTGATATTTTATGCGGCTCGAATATTTTCATCTTGAGTTGGTTTTATCTGCGGTCCTTTCCCCACGCCGAGATCCGGGTCAATTTTTTTCAAACGGCGGAAGAGCCCGGCTTGGCTCCGGAAAAACTTGAAGAGGCGATTGCCGAGCTTTCCACGCCGAGAAAAGCCTCCGAGAAACTCGGATTTTGCCGGGTGCCCGACGAAGCATCGACTCTCGTTCAAGCTAATGCTGGCGAACACTCCGCCCCACGTGAAAGCGGATGGTGCAGTCCCGGAGTTATCGGGACAGGTCGGACGGAAGGATTTTTTGACTTTGACGAACCCTCCAGGCCGACGATCGGTCGAATTTTGCTCCTTTACAGCGAGCGTCGGCGATCGCCCGCAGGGAAAGGGGCAGGCCCGAGCGGCAGGGACACGAAAATTTTCGTGCTAAAAATGCTGTCGGCATTCCTGGCTTTCGATCGAGAACATTTTCCCGCTGTAACCTTAGTCAAAGGCTAGGATTTCGATGGCGGATTTTTAAGGATCGGTTAAAATAAGAAAAAATTCGCGGGGCGGTGCCAAATCAACGTCACACTCGGCGGGTTCCTTTTTTCCCCTCCGGAATCGCGGCCTCCCCCCTTCGACCGCTTCTTCTACGATTCCGGAGGCTTCCAAACGACATTGCAGAGCGTTCGCGATGGTCCACGCGGGTGCATGCACGGGCTCGCCGGGAAGCAGGCGGAATGCACGAACGGGCCCGGTCTCATCTTCCTCGTTGGCATCCCGTCGGATAACCGAAAATACCAGTTTCGTGAGGGAAAATAAAAAATTATCCACTAAATAAATCACCCGGGCGAAAATCCCAATGAATCATTTTTACTTGGCCGAAATGAATTAAAATTTATGAAGTGTAATTAAAAATTTCTTGCCAGGAAGGTTTTTGACACTGTTCACCAGAAACGGGCACCGAAACCGTCGTTCGCCGAAAGCGGCAAGCCTCGGGCCACGTTTGGGAGCAGCGTTTTAGGCGGAGAGTTGAAAAAGAGCCGTTAACGCGTTCGGGGCCTCGCCGGTGCGTCCGGCAGTCGGAGGGCGGCGGCTGGAAGCGAACTCGCCGTCTGCCCGGTAAAATCCTGGGCTTCGGCGACTTCGTCCCGGCCGAAAGTTCCTCAGCGAAACCGCTCCGAACGGCCGAAAGCCGTCGGGATCCGACTTGGCGCCTGCCCACTTCGAGCCTAGGCAGAAATTTCCATCTATAAATAGCAAGTGCCGTTGTTGGATGCGCTCTCGGTTCTCGGCCCGTCCGACTTGGTTGATTGACGGGATTTTTATTTAAAAGATTCCGTCGTCCCAGATCCCCCGGGGCCCTCCACCTCTTGCCCAGACCAATTACATAAACGAAAATCCATCGGGGCATCTGCCACGCCGCAGCTTTCGAGCGCTCGCCCGTCCGCCGGGCAAAGCCGCCGATATCGGTTGTATCGGAAGCTTGGCCGCGGCCGCGCCGAGCACAGCAGGCGCTGGAGGCAGATTCATCTGGAAGGCCCTGCGCCGGCGGGACGAAGTCGAGGCTCCCTCTTTCGGTATCTCGCGGAATGATAAAGGAGAGGACTCGCGAGGCCCTAGAGAAAGGTCAAGACGCAAATAAAGCATCCGAAAGGATCGTGGGAGGCCCGGGGAAGGGGGAAAGGGGACTCCAACCTCTCGTTCGTGCCCTCTGCATCGCGAAGGCGAAACATTCGCCGCCGTGTCCCACTTCTTGCACTTCTTCGCCGAGAAGGACGGAAGACGGCACTGGCAGCGGGAGCGAGAGAGAGGGAGCGACGAGCCCTCATTTTAACGTTCCCGAGGCCTTATTTAGAGTCGTTGCTATTTATGTGCCCCTTTCGATTCTCGTAAATTGTTTCTGTCGCTCCTGCCCTCGTTTCTGCTGCTGCTGCTGCGCCGCCACTCGCTGCCCTTTTTCATTGTCTCTTTCGCGGCGTTTGGAAAAAGAACGAGCCGTTGTCCTCCCGCTGTTTTCTGTCGGTCACGCGTACTTATCGTCCTCGGCGAGCGGCCGCGCCACGATTTGCGGTCGTTTGAAGAAAACGTTTCAATCTTGAGGCAACGGGAGCCGGTGAGGTTTCGATTCTTCCGACGACGCGGCCTCCGGGTGCCGCAGAGGACAGTTGTGGCTAGGACGGGGCAAAAGTGCGAAGCGGTCTTCGGCCGAAACCCGAAGACGTTCTCCTTTTGTTGCCGTCTCCGAATCTAACCTTGGAAGTTCTCTCGGCTTCTACAAATAGCCCGCCAGCTTCGGGCCGTTAAGACGAATATAAATCATTCCTGCATTTGCCATTACTCATCCGAAAGGAATCTGCATCGAAATCGACGGCTCAATCACCATTTTTCTCTTTTCCTTTGCATTTTTGCATTTAAAACGCGTCGTGTCGAATAACAAATTTCCTCCTTTGACCTCTTCGCCGTGGTTTAAATCGGAGAGTCGACGTTTCGCGAATTAATCGAGCATCGAAAATCGGCCCAATCTCGGATTGCAGGCGAACGCTTCCGAAAAGAAAAAATTAGCGAACCTAATCCTCCCCCAAAAGCACTTTGCCTATTTGGGTATTCGAACATGACTACCCTGGAGACCAAATTTCTAACGGAGGAACGTAACGAAGCAGCTTTTTTTTTTTTTTTGCGACGCGTTTGTCGCAATTTCACAACCAGATACAACGTTTGAAAAGCCATCAGAACGGGGTAGTTTCCGAATTGAGATTTTGCACGCCGGAGAAAGGCTATTTGAATATATCCAACTATGGAAACCGTTCACTTTTACGTTGAAGCTTGCTTCGACGAGAAACCATCAGCGGGATTGTATCCTGAGACAAACAGAAATCGAATAATCCGGGAGAGTAAGATCGCTTTGAAAAGCTAGTAGAAATGGGATACTGACAACGGGCGAACACTTAGCAGGAATCGTTTTCAGACTCGTTTGCCATCCTGCATTCGAAACAAATCCACGCCATCCTTCAGTGTCCAATTCTTTAGGAAGAACGATGAGAATTTTTTCAACTGCCATCGCTAACTATAAACAAATATTTAAATGATGCATTAAATATAATGTCACATTTCTTAGTAAAATAAAATACTTTCGCTGATAATGCAAGTCGTTCTCTCAGTTGTTTAGCAGTAAATGATAAGAGATTGGATTGACTGCAAAGAAGCATGATTCTTTTGAAGGTGCCTCAAAGTGAACCAAATCTTTGCTTCAGACTTAATGATATTTTAACATTTAAAAACCCCAGTCGAAGTTTACGCTGCTGGAGCTACACATTCATGCTCGACGAATATCGTTAAAATTACTTAAAAATTTTTTTTTGCTAAAGTAAATTTTCCTCTCGCCGCCCGGAATTAATTTTGAAAAGATCCTGCCAGACTTAATTCGTTATATGACTAGGCAAGTGAACGACATCACTGCATTTTCCTTTCGAGATCCTTTCTGATGGCCTCCAAAAAATCCTGAGTGTTGAGATACATTCCCGGCTTCACGTTCGCCGTCCCGTGAATGCATATCGCCAGATCCTTGGTGTACTCCCCTCTTTCCACGCAGTCCACGCAGGCCTTCTCCAAATTTTGACTAAAAACCGCCACCTCGGGCGTATCGTCGAGTTTGGCGCGGTGCTGCAGACCCCTCGTCCATGCGAATATTGAGGCTATCGGATTTGTCGACGTTTCCTGACCTTTCTGGTGCAACCTACGGCAACTCAACAGCGTTCATCATTCCGTTTACAAGTGCGATAAAGGAGAGATTTAATAAAAAGGACAACGGGATAACCTGTAGTGCCTCGTGACCGTCCCATGAGCAGCTTCCGATTCCAGGGTCTTTCCATCGGGGCACATAAGAACGGAAGTCATGAGTCCCAGGGAACCGTAACCCTGTGCCACGACGTCCGACTGAACGTCTCCGTCGTAGTTCTTGCACGCCCAGACGAATCCTCCCGCAGATTTGAGTCCCTGGGCAACCATGTCGTCGATCAGACGATGTTCGTACCAGATTTTCAACTTTTTAAATTCCGCCTCGTAGTTCCTTTCAAAAATAAAAATTGTATTTTTATACGGCGAGACCTAAAAATATTCGGAATGGAAGTAAAAAAAATGCAATTACTCCTCGTATATTTGTTGAAAGATGTCTTTGAACCGTCCATCGTATTTCTTGAGAATCGTATTCTTCGTCGACAGGTACAGGGGCCACTTTTTCTGAAGGGCCATTTGAAAGCTTGAATGGGCGAAGTCTCTGATACTGGCGTCCAAATTGTACATCGACAAAGCCACACCGCTTCCTTTGTACCTAAAAAATGAATCAAGACGAAATTTTTGTTTTAATCACGCGAAGCAGTCATCTTACGTGTGCTTAATAAATGGATTTCGGTTTCAGCGACTCACTACGACTTTGCCCCCGCACAGTACCTGAAAACCTCAACCGTTTCTTTGGTGCCGTCGTCCGCGGTGAAAACCATTTCAAGCTTTCCCGGCTTGCCGATCACCATGTCTCGGGCTTTGTACTGGTCTCCGTGGGCGTGCCTCCCAATTATGATGGGATTCACCCATCCGGGCACCAGTTTTGGAATGTTTTTACATATAATCGGCTCCCTGAACACGGTCCCGCCCAAAATGTTCCTGATGGTTCCGTTCGGGCTGAGCCACATCTTCTTCAGGTTGAACTCCTTCACCCTCGCCTCGTCCGGGGTTATGGTCGCGCATTTCACCCCCACGTTATATCGAAGCATGGCGTTCGCCGCGTCGACCGTCACTTGATCATCGGTCGCATCCCTGTGCGGCAGACCGAGATCGAAATAGAGGCAATCGAGTTTCAGATATGGGAAAATGAGATTCTCCTTGATTTTCTGCCATATGATCCTGGTCATTTCGTCCCCGTCCATTTCGACGATCGGGTTTTTGCACTCGATCCGCTTTTTCGCAGCATCTGAAAAATCGGACGAGAAAATTACTTCGACCTGAAAAATGCAAGTTCAATGGCGTTTCGGTGCTAACTGTGTCGAGGTCGCCGATACCGTTATCTCGATCGTTTACTCGTTGGCAATATCGAAGGGCACTCTCCGACTGTTTACACGTCGACAGCCGTGGCAGGATCAGTCGCCGTGAACCCGCGTATAGCATTCCAATGTTCAATGCGACCGGGAAATGGCGAAATACTCAGCACGAGCGAAACTTCTTCCTTGGGTTTTTCCGATCACGGACAAGAGTGAGAGAAAAAAAATCCTATCACTGCTTTTCTTGCCAACCGAATGGCAACCTACACAGGGTTCGACAAAGATTGACACCGAAACTTTACCTTGGCCCCTGTCGAGTGCGAATCATACCTCCCAGTTGTAAATGCTGACGTTAATAAAACTTTTGTTCAAATATGAAATTAATAACATTTCATTAACGGATCAATTACATGATGCTTTCAAGTGAATAAAGCCTCCTTACTAGATTGGAGCTGCTGATGTTATTTAAAGCTCAAATCATTAACTGAAAACTTAGATTTTTCACATGTCATTTTCTGACTGACTCTGCGATAGAAATTTTGAAAAAATTCTTATCAGGAATTAAGAAAATTTCGCATTGGAAATCTGTACGTGTACTGATAAAATTACAAAAACTAAAAGAAAACTAATATGAAAATAATAAATAAGGGAGCTGTTCATGTTTGAGATCTTTTAAACATTGAGCATGATGATTTAAGCCATCACAGTTTGTCCCATTTATCTTTTACAACACAAACATATTTATTACTAAGTGAAAAGGAATGAGTTTGGTTTAGTCTTTTTGTTGGGCATAAAACCTGAATCTGACTTTATTTTCCATTGAAAGGTTAAAAACAAAATGGTGTCATAATCATAAATAATTTAATAACAAGTTATCCAAATATTATTAACATCATATAAATATTAAAGAAAGGGGTTGTTCTAAGCAACAATCATTCATTTCTTTACCCTTGCTTTTTCATCTTCTGAAGTCTGCAATTCTGATTTAGTAATGTAAAGCTTTGCCATGACTGCATGAACAAAGAGAATTAGATTTAAGCAAATTGTTTTAAAATGCATAAAATGAAACAATTTTTTAAGAAAAATTTTAGTTCAAATGAATAAGATTCTCTAGAGCCAAATTAAACAAATTGCATTCTCATTTCAAATAACTCTAATTACTGTTTTCATTTATAAGACCTTTTCTTTCATAAATTTTCTTTATATTATAAAGAAAGTTCTATGTTACTAAACTAAGTTTTCACTATGATTGGAAATAATCCTTGGGAAAAAAAGAAGAGAAAAGATTTCTTTTAATTTCTTTTACATTTAAAAGAATTGACTTATCCAGATTTACATGACACAGAATAAAAGTCTACATAACTAAACAAAAATTAACTGTTTTTAAATTTTAGAAATTAATATGAAGATGAATGAATCAGGAACTTTAACATGAAGCATTACCATCAAGCCATATTCAAACTTAAGCTGTCTATTCTCAAAATATTAATATTTTACAACCCTTTATTTTGCATAAAAATTACAAACTTTTACATAAATGTGAAGCCGCGAGAAAAATTAAATGATTTCCTATCTATTGCTTCACTAATCGCACTTCATATTCACTTTAAATATCAATACGGAATAAATAAATTGGTGCATATAATTAAAATTAAATACACATTAAATAACTAAAAAAAGTTTTAATCAACAAGTGACATTAAAAGAAAAAAGTCAAAAAAAAGAAAAATATGCTTACAATTTCTATAAAAAATCGTACTCGGCAGTGATTTTGGCGACGGTCGGCCGACAGATTTGAAAAATTTTGAAAATGATCCCGACATTTCAATTTATAAATAATTAAAACTAATCAAAGATAAAACTGCGCTTTCTAAACTACTGTAGCGTGTTGTTGGCCGGGAGGAACGCCGTTTCTGTCACGTACAAGCAGGGCATCCAACTTAAATTTCAGCACCGAAAAATGCACCTAATTACATAATTCTGAGTAAAAGATTTCATGTAGCGTAATTTTTTTATTTTTTCTCAGTATTTCTGGAATTTATTTTTGTTTTGTTCAGATTGAGCTTTTAGGAAATATTAATGCTTTCCGACTGGAAACTCGGAAAGCTAGAACGATTATTGCATTTTCAAGTTGGCATCCTCTTTAAAACAAAATGGATCACACTGGACATTATGTTTTGTTAAGTAGTTGATATAATTCTTTAGAATATTTCGCAGAAATGGCAGAGGAAACGAAAAGGATTTCCTTCTGCTTTTCTAAATTAAAGAAACCGAATAATGTGGTTAAAAAGATTGAAGTCGCTAAAACAGAGATTGAGTATGTAGATTCCTTCGATGGTGTCAGAGGAAAATTCAGTTACAAAGGAAATGTTAGGTAAGCTTGGACCAAGTAGTGTTAAAAATATAATCATTTACAACAGAAAAGCATTATAAGTTGGATTTTTTTTTTTTTTAAATAGAACCGTTTACACCTGAATCACGTTTTTATTTTAAGAAATATTCAGTTACGTACAAACTCTTGGTTTATAATATTTTTCTTTATGTTATCAGGTCAGATGAGCCCGTGAAAAAGGAACTGGTAATACCACTTATAGGGACAAAAACTGTTTTGGAGGTCATAAAATCAAAGTTAGAACAAAACAATGCAGAAAAATGTGATTCAACAGATAAGATTGATAAGAAAGAAACTGAAAATGTTAATGACATTTCTCCATCCGTTAAAGATCAGAAGCAACCTACAGACAGTGACAAAGAATTAACAATTGAAGTTTTAGCTGCCAAAGAAATTTTAAATGATCTACAAAAGAACACTTTGACAGAGAAGGCTGCAAATACATTAGTTATCAAGCAAACAGTTAAGGCAATAGAAGAAAAAGAGGCACCAATTGATTATGAAAATATTCCTGTTTCTGACTTTGGTTTGGCAATGCTGAGAGGAATGGGGTGGACACCTGAAACTGGAATAGGCAGAGAACAAAGGTATGAGTTTTCATTCATAAGAATAATAGTTAATGTCAAATTAGCTTGAAAAAAATTTTGTTACAGATCAAATTTTTATTACAATGCCAGACTCATAAAATTCTAATTGTATTTTGCTTATAGCACAATATTTATATAACATCAATTTATGATTTTATTCACCCTGAACCTATACACAAAAATTATTATTGCAGAGTTGTGCCTGTAGTAGCACCAAAACTGAGACCAAAAGGCTTAGGACTTGGTGCAGACAAAATGCTGTCAAAACAGAGTTCCCAAGTTCAAGATTTGACTATTTCACTTAAGAGCTATGTCAAATTTATTAGTGGTCCACATAAGGGAAACTATGGACAAGTTGAGGCAATGGATGATAGTGACAGTCGTGTAATTGTGAAATTATCTTCTGGTTCAACTGTTTCTGTATCAGAAATGCTGCTTGTGCCAGTAACAAAGAAAGATTATGATGAATATATTAAAGTTCAAAGTAAGTCATTATTTATCAGGCCAGTGTGATATATATACAGTGCAAAATTCTTATTGTAGAAAATTTTATTCGACAGATTCCACTAAATGTGAAAATTATAAAGACCTACCTGGTAATGAAGAATTCAAATTAAGAGCATCTGAAAACAAAAATAAAAACAACAAGGATAATTGCCACAGGAAAGAAAAGTACAACAGGGAAGATGTAAATGAGCAAAGCAAGAGAAGAAAAGGGAGGCATTCTGTATCTTCAGAAAGGGAATATGAATGTAGAAATAAAAAGCACAAAAGGGATAATTCCAGAGATAGAAAGAATGCAAAAGTAAAGAAAAAGAAAAAAAAGAAAAAGGAGAGACATTCATCTGAATATGATACAGATAATTCAGTAGACAAAAGGCATGGACACAAATCTTCAAGATCCCATAAATACAAATCTGGAAAAAGTTTATATTGATACATTATGATTTTGTAAATTTTGTTTAGTACTGTAATATTATTGTTCATAATTGAAGATAAATTTATTACTATTCACTTTTCTGCTTAAAGAAAATGTCTTTCCTCCGTTATATTTTTTTACTCTTAGGAGCTGCTTTATTCAAGAAATTATGACTGTTTTAGTGTTGCATGACTGTTTAACCTCCCAAGAGATTGCAAAACTTAAATAAATTACAGTTATGAATTCAGAGATAAGAGGTGAAAAGGTTTTATTTCTCATTCACATAAAACTTACATATTTATTGTTTCTGCTAATTTTGTACAAGTAGCAGTAATGAAGTTTGTTTTGCGCCCCGGGATTATTTGAGTTACGGAGCCGCAGCATTGGTACCTTGACAAGAAAGACTTCTGTCGGAAAAGGTAAAACGCTTTAAATTATATGTTGCATTTGCTTTATTTTTGGGATGAATCCCCGAGCAGATAAAAAGTTGATACCTGCTCCGTTTCAATCGTCTAAAGGCGGTTTTGTTGGCAAGTAAAATTTTGAAACATCCGCTTATCCACGCCAAATAAAAGCAGAGAATCGATGAACTTCTCGGTCAGCTAAAAAAAAATGTAATACCTATTCAGAATTCAATAACATATTACATATTTATATGCGAGGCTCTTATTATCCGCGCCACCGCGGATACATATATGTAAATGCACGTATGGAGCGAGAAAAGTAGCTTGTGAGCCAGTTGACTGGTTATGATGCACATGACGTCATCTGGTTAGTCCCGCGAGCTTCCGATAGGGGTCCGACGTTGCCGTTTTTCCAAAAATGCACGGCTTCAATTTCTTTCCCAATGAGCTGCCGACCATAATTGGGTAATTTTGTCGCGCGTTTGGTTAGATTTTCTCGCGAGATTCGATCCGGCGAGAGTTCCCGGCTCGCTTCGGGAAGAGGCACCCGCCAAAAAGTGTGAATTTCCCCCGGACGAATTTTATATTTTGGATACGAAAATGACAGATGGATCAACAAAGGCAACAAAGGCAACGCTTCATTCAGTTCCGAAGCGGAGACGGATGCGAGCGGATGATTCTAACCGAGAGCAGTTCAGTTGTAAATTTTTTTGTTTTACTTTTTTTTGTTCATTAAATTTCGTCGACCGATGTGAATTTTCGACAGTGAGGCAGTGGCTGCTAGATCGCATTCTGTGATAATTCATCTTTCTTTTTTCTCTTCTCTTGTCACCGGAAGTTTTCACGCTTCCACTCAAATCGCTTTCTACATGTTCAAGGTAATGGAACGGAAGAAAAATCGAAAATCCCAGAAAATGTCCTCCGAATCGGGAATCCCCTTCCGAAAGGAAATTGCGTCACGGGTTTCGCGACGGAAATGCATTTTTCGCACTGTTGGGAAGTGGGGGGGGGGAGGGGTGGAAGGCGGTTGCTCGATCGTACGGAAGGCGCGCATTGCTTACGGTTGTGCGTTGCTCGGCTGCCATGTGCTTTCCGTAATTCCCGTCTCGCAGCACCGGATGCCGGGACCGATTTGAAAAACTGACGCCTCGCACGGCGAAAGACCTCCCGATATGTTTGTTGCCGAATAAACATGGACTTTGTATCGACAACACGATAGCGGGTATTGGCCGTGGCTGGATTCGAAGGAGTCCGATATTGGATTCCTTCGGCCGAATCTCATTTTTCTCGTTGCCTCGCGTGCCGACGAAACCGACTTTCGGGATGCGAGCGGGACGCCATCGAGCAGGTCCGTACCTGTATTGCAACCCTTCCGCTCGCAAGTGCAACGGACACTCCCCGCCCTGAACTTCCAACGGTTTTTATACGGGCACCGCCTTCGGTTCTTTTTTTCTTTTTTTTTTTTTTTTCTTTTAACCGTTTTCAAAATTTCCGTTTTCCGTCCGGGGGATTGGCCTCCCTGAATTTTTAGGAACGATTACAGAGAGCTCGTTGGTATTTGCGGGGAGCTTACGTAACGACGAAAAGCTTCTCTTTCAGGCGTCGTTCCCTGCAGCGGCGTTTTACGAGTCGAAGAGTGGGAAAATCGTCGTCCGAGGCAACGGGCATCCGCTCCGGAGATGTTCGGATGTGGAAATTAAAAATTTAAGATTAGTTTATCGCGGGCGAGGAATCCCCGTTCATCCTCGGCGAAAATCTCGTTTCCTTTTTTTTCGGTTGCCGCTTAAAAATTTAAGCCGGAGCTTTCGAAAGCTCGCGACTGATTCCCTCCTCCAATTGAGATGGGCGGCTTTGCCGGGAGGCCCCTCGGCGGGGGTCTGCCACGTGGCTCCCAGCATCTGGCGGACGTTGACGCAGGGAGATGGTCCGCGGCGGTCTTTTTTCGTCGCCTTCGCCTTTATTTAACCGAGAGCCGCGTGGGGGAGGGGGGGTGGCGGAGGGGTTCGACCGCGCTAGAAATCGTGCGCAAAACGCAGAATCACGTCCCATCCGCATTGACCCGTCAGTAGGTGACGGTCTTCGCGTAATCACGCGAAGATATTTCCTCAATCCAGCCGTGGAGTTAGAAACCGAGAGACAGGTGCTGCTCCCACGGTCGTCTTGCATAACACCCGAACGAGCATCTCGGTTGTTGCCGCAAGACACGGAAGTGAGGAGGGGTACGGGTCCGGTCGCGCAACGAGGGGGAGGAGGGGGGAATGTTTTTTTTGTCATCGGGGCGTTGTTGCCGCGCGGTGCGTCATCCGAAGTGCCCCGAGCGGAGCACTTGACTAATGCCACTGTCTTGCGTGTGTTGACTCATTCCCTCGCTAATCGATGAATTCGGGCATTTCGGTAATCTTCTTCCTGTTCGAGTGTCAATTATGGACAAGGTCGCGAAATTCAGTTCGTTTATTCATGATGCAAACGGTTTTCCTGTCGTCGGCTGACCCCCTAAAATATATTTGTCGTTCCGACAGCGCCTGCTGCATCGGACCTCGGACTTCGGCGCTACCTCGGGGCCCGTGCAGACTTTGCTCGTCCCCGGGGGAGAGTAGAGAGACAATCGAATATTTTACATATTCAATTAAGGAGTCTTAAATCATCCGTTGCCGTCATTGGCTGACGTTCGGTCGTCGGAACGAATAACAGTAATTATTATTTTTATTATAGCGCCGTCAATTTATTCGCACAAGATGGAGGAAACATTTCGATTTTCGACATTTTTCCAAGCCGAAACTTTTCAGTCCCGAGAAAGGTTTCTGCGGATCGTTTTCTCGAAAAAAAATTTCAATATCGATTTTGCGAGTCGAAAAACGTTAATTTCACTGCCGAAGAGGCCTCGAAGCAAATTTGGGTTAAATCTTTCGACAGTATCCGCGGCAGAACTTGAATTTCGAATTATTTACTTTTATATGAGTCGAATTTGTTTACGCATTGACGAGCGAACAAACGTTTTTGGAATATTAGTTGCTTTGAAACCGAATGTTTGATTTCGTTATATATATGGAAAATAATTGTGGTATTTAGACTGATTGTGTCGCATTCGTGACGTGCAACAATCATTTCAGTTACCGAATAAACAACGTTATTAGATCTTTGCACGTATCATTGAACTTAACAATAATAAAGACTTTAATTTCGAGATATATATAAAAATTGATATTGAACATAGCTTTGACTGTGTGACATGTACTTCGCACGTCTCGACAGCGAATCTCCAAATGCAAATTTTCGTCTAATGGGAGGCTGCAGGAGGTTTTCTTCCGCGATGTGCCCTGCATCGCTTAAGCTTCGGCGGCGAGCGCAGAGTTCTTCGGTTAAATATTTGCTGGCCGTTGGGGGTGAAGGGGAGGTCACAACGAAGGGATGGGCCCCGTCCACTCGTGAAAATGTTCCGGATTGGATTCGCTGCATGCATTGATCCCGGGGGTCAATTCGAATGGGAAAGGGCTCAACCGCCGCCGGGGTGTTTGGCGCAGTGCTTGCGGATTGCAATTAACCCCCTCCCCCCCGGGTGAAGCGTCAGCAGCATTTTTCCTGCGCTGCGCCCCGAAAGCCTTCGGTTTCGCCGGTGGCTTTGGAGATTTCCCGCGCCCGGAACTCTCCTCCGGCTCGGGAATTGGCAATCCCGTGACGCGAATTCCGCCGCAGCATGCGTCCCTTACCGCACGGAAATACCCGCGTCAGCTTTTGGCGACGGAATCGATCACTTGCGATTCGAGAAACGCGACTCTTCCTCGGGCATTTGATTGATGAAACTGCAGCGCGACCGTTTATGTTTACGCTCATGCGTTACCCTGCAGCGCGAAGGCATTGTGCGCCTGCCGGTGGCTAAGTGCTTCCCTCCCAAAGGGCAAATGCATTTTTGCTTTATCAGCGCGCGACAGGGGTGGAAGTGCTTCGACGAGGGAAAGGGCGAAAGTGAAAATTCTCCCGTCAAAGTTCGCCCACTTCGCGTTCGCATCGTCGAACCGCCATTTTCGGCTCCGCAACGTCTTTCGTCACGCTCGATCGCGGAATTTCCATAACAGTTGGGTAATGCTTGCGGTCCGGTCGCTTCGCGTTGTCCGACCCCCGATGACGGAAGGGTTGGCGGTTGCGCTGCGGTGCCGTCGGAGGCCGATCGCCGTGAAGTCCGAGGTGAGGCGGGAAGACGAAGAAGCGGACCGAATTGCAGTGCGCGGCGGGGAATTGATCCCGGGATCCGCCTGCTTTGGTTCGCGGTCCCGAGGGGATGATTTGCAGATTGTTCCGCGGTGGGGATGACGAGGCAAGGTGGACGTTCGGCTCGGGAGAGTCCACCCCGCAGCGTTTCCGGCGCGGAAAAACGAGACCTAGCTTTCCGTTGACGTTCGCTCTCCGGTGCACGCTTCCCGAGCCCCTCGCCGTATCGATTGGGGATGTTTTCGTGCCCTTTTTCGTTAACGTCTGCCAACTTCAGATAATAACTTTGAAGGAAATCTCTTTACTGGTCCTTGAAGCGTTTAATGTAATATTTTCCTTTGTGGGAAATTTCATAGTCCGTAATGGCGGCCCTCCGGCTTTGTTTCGCTACTTGCAGTTCCCCTGCCCTGGCTTTTGCAATTCGCCTCGAGTTTCTCCGGTGACGTTCGCTACCGTGAACCGAAAGTGGAGCGAGACGTGGCACATTTAACGGGTGCTTCGGTCGGGTACCGCGGACGGTCGGAAAGGTTCTTTCTGCTTTGCCGCGACGTGAAAACCGTGGTTTTCGCATTCTTTTTGGACACTCCGACGGTTTGCCGCGTACGCGAAACGAACGCGTTTGACTGCTCTCCGGGCCGGGCTTCTGCGTGCCTGGCATTAAAACGGAAATTGTTTTTTCTGGCTTGGCCGTCGGTTGACCGTTGAATAAATAGCAATTTTTTTTTTTTTTTTTTTTACGATTCCTGCCGGCCTTCTGCAGCTTTTTGCGGCGACAAATTCATTTCGGATCCGGAAGGTGGTCTGCTTCGCATTGGGGCCCGAGAGTTTTACGGCAGAGTCTTTTGGGAGGAAAATTTCCGCGCTGCTTCTTGTTTTCAGTCACATTTGCACGTTTTGCGGTGTTTATCGACCGAGGGTGCGTTCAGCCGGGGCGCCGTTGACGGTGTGATGACTTCTGCTTCGTGCAACAGGTACAGATTTCCGGTGGAGGAAGTTGAAACTCTTATGCGGCTCACGCAATTGGGGGGGTGGTCAACGTCCGCGGGGGGGGGGAAATTTTCCTGCAGCAATTTCCTCGTTTTGGGGCATCGCGATCGGTTTCTGATACCGGTGCCCGGGTTTCGTTCTTGACCTGCTCAGCGAGAGCAGTCGATTGCGCTGCTGATCTGTTTCTTATTCCGTCGCGATTTCGGTTGACCCCGGCATATGCTTTTCCACCGGTCTTGCATTTGAAATGATCACGCAGTTCTGCGGATCCGTTCGGTGGCTTTGGCCGAATTTAAGCACCGCAGTGCGGGAGATCAATAATTTGCAGTGGTTCATCGCGTTTTACGGACAAATTTCGCCGAAGGAGGCAGGACGCTGGTCGTGCCGTGCCTCGGCCGTGCGATTCGAAAGGGCCCCGGGAAATGCTTTGAGGGTTCGTACCCCGGAGGAGAGTCGGGTGGGGCTCGCTCCTGGAGAGAATTTTGAGATCCGCAAAGTTTTACTTGTATTCTTTCTGCGTTCCATCAGGTTTCGTCCCGCGGTTTTCATTAGCGAGTAACTTTTCTATTTGCGCTTTCCTTCAGTTCGTGCTCCTGCGCGTTGGGGCCCGCGTTTCATTTTCTTCGCAGAAAAGTACTTTAGCATTGATAATGACTCTGTATTATTCCTCTCGTCAAGGCGTCCGGCGGCGATGCAAAGAAAAATTTACAAGCGGTGCGGCTTTCAGTTCTCCTTTGTCTGCAATCGTTCATGTCAACGTTACGCGGATAATTACGGTGCTCGGGCGACTCCGCGATTGCATGCGGAGCCCAGTTTTAATTTGTATCATTTTGCTCCGAGAAGCCAAAGACCGACGCTCTGCCCGGGGCAGGGAGATATTTGGTCGAGAGCGTGCCTGCGTGCAGCGCTGGAAAAGCAGAAGTGGACATGCGGCTTCTCGGCAAGGTCGGGCGTTTTACGCCGTGCCACGCTGCATTCCAGAGGTCTCGCTCAAACCGGTCGATTACGCGTTCTGCTCACCTAACGAAAGTCGTCGGTCTGGCTTATTTTGCGATCGGGCACGTAATTGCGCATTCGCTTGTGCACGCTGAAACTGCGGTCGGCAGAGAGGAAGAGTTCGGCGGGCATTCGCACCCGAAGCGTCCGTCAGCGCGACCCGCCCGTCGGTGCCGAACAGCTCTCTGTCGCGTCCCCGTCGGACGCGGCGCACCCCGGAAAGCTCCGTCCCGGGGCTGCGTCGTGGGAAAGCCTCCGACCTGACGGGGAGAACAACGTCGCGGTAATTGCGGCTGGATAAGTGGATGCGCCGATCGTGTCGCGAGAATAATTGCGCAGGCCGAGGCGTTCGAAGCGGTAATATTCGGATCATTTTCCGGGATCGGAACCGTTCGCCGTCGCGGCTTCCGCGGCCGCGGAAAGCATTTCGATTTGCGGCTCCTTGAACGTCGAAAACCGGTTCCCGCATTAATTTTCGGAGTCTGGAATCCTGCGGGAGCGGGGAAAGAGGACAGCGTTTGCCGCGGCAGGCAAAGTTTTGGCTGTTGACGCCCCGGACCGCTTCGCATCGCTCCAGCGACGGCAACTTTTGGGACTTCCGCCGAGGCAACAGGTCACTTTTCCTTGCCGCCGTCTGGTTAATCGGTTTTTGGATGCCGTTCGCGAAAATTTCTCAGGCGGTGGATGCGGGGAAGCTGGAGAAAAATCCCCGCTGGCGTCGGTGTGATTTTTCTCCTCGATATGCAAATGAGAGATTTTTCCGCATCTGACGCGAACCTGAAAGTTTTCCTAACAGGGAAAAGCATTTTTCGCGTGCATAAATATCGATTTATTTTATTTTCGCGCACCTTGAAACGAAATGTTTTATGGGACAGTACGCGCGCAGTTTATGTTAAATTATGCAATAATAAGGCATAATGTAGCAGATCAAGAGTTACAACTTTTTTATTGTGAGACATTGGCGGAAAGAAAAATCGCACTTTTCGCTCGACGAAAGGGTTTTGCTCAGGTTTGGAAATTGATTAAAGGTTAAAGGTGCCGGTAATTTGATTTTGCAAATGGATTTCGCTTAATAATCTTTCATTGTGCAGAGTGTCACGATGTTATTGAAATTGTTGCGATCGGCATCGGGGGAGCGGCGGAGGATTGGCGAAATAAGTGCCGGAAAACGGAAAAGCGCCTTTTGTTGCGCGAGATTCGGGGCATCGTGCGGTTCCCTTCGCCGCGACACTTTCGACCCGACTTCCGGAACCCGACGCGAAGCCGTTTGCGATGATGATTGGAGGAACTTCCTTTTATCGACTTCCTGCGATCGAAACCGAATCCTGAAACGCTTTCGTCTGGCGCATCCGAGTGCGTCCATCTCCGAGGCTTCTGAAACTTTGAAAAGCAAAAAACGTTTTACATTTTGTTCCAAAAAATAAAAGCCCCGAGCACATGCGGGACCGTTGATGCGCCGTTGCTTTTTCTGGACTTTTCATTCTGTAAATTGCGGCGCTGGATGTTATTCTTATCATTTCTGAGCCTCGAAGCGTTCCGTGCTTGTACGTGAAAGCGAACGCTTGCGCTTGATGTAACGCGTATGTGATAATTTTTTTTTTTTTTTTCAATGAAGATGTTGTTAACGGTTCTTTGCTGATACATCCGGAAAAGGTTAGATAAATTTTCCAATTTGATATTTCTATTTACACGTTAACATTATCTCTTTACTCGTAACAAAAAGAAAGCAATTTTCGCGTAAGAAGCGGGGAGAGGGCTTCGCTTTCGGGGAAAGAAAAAGCACGGGCGATGGCAATTTATTCGGCTTTTCCGGGGGCGTCGGGAAATCAGGAGCGGGCGCCGACGCTTTTTGCGTCGCTTCGAATTGGGTTTTTCGCGGATTTGCCCGCAAAAAAACGTAGGAAGCTTAAAATGCGAATGAGCGAGGTGCATCTGCCGGAACCGAGATTTCTCGCGGTTTCCGGATGTTCCTCTCGACGTCGAGCTTCTTTCCGAGACCGGAAACGTTTGTCGGAGCTCCGCGTTTTCGACCCCGCTCCTTCCGGCACGGCGATTCTCCGGAGGCGCGCCGACCGCTGGAACGGTCGCTGTTTTCCCCTTTCCGCGTCGGGGAGCGGTGGTAAAAAAAAAAAAAAAAAAATTTCCTCCTTCCCTCTCGAACTCTCGGCCGACGCGTCAGGTTGGAATTTGCGCAAAATTTCCCGTCATTCGTCGTGGAGGAAACAACGTCAGGAGGGCGAGAGAAAAAGACGCTTCGGCCGGAATCGCTTCGCAAAGAGTCGGCGGATTTGAACGGGGCGAACGCTGACGGGCACCTTGGGCGAGCTCCTTAGCTCCGCATACCGCTAAGAGTGTTTTCAGCGCGGCAGGAGCCTCGTTCGTCCGACAGGACTGAAAGCTCCCCCGTTCCGGAAGGACGGAAATCCGCACGCGATTCGCGGCCGTTAGATTTATGCGGCGAGATCGTCCGCGTACCTTGTAAAAATATTTCCGTGCCTTTCTCATGAAAGGAACGTTTTTAATTTGCTGCTTAATAATAATCGTGCAGTACGTTCATTTTGTGGGGAATTAAAAGGAAATTATAAAACAAACTACTTTAAAACATCCACGGTCCTTGTTTCGTGCGGAGGATGGGATAATTCCTCTAATGGATTTTCTTTCCCTTTCCCTCCCGAAACCAGGTTAGTTAACCTTTGGAGGATTTCAGATTTCTCGTTAAAATCCGGGGGTCGGAGCCTTTCCTTGCCGCCACATGCGTTTGCTGCCGGCGAGACATTTAAATGTAAATTCGGTCGCTCTAAAAAGGCAGCAAACGCCAAGACAAACGGGCGTGTGCTTTTGCGACCCAGGGGGCGGCACGAGAAGGGAAACGGAAATTTTTCCGGCGGAAACCGGAGACGGTATGGAGTGGCGACAGACCGCGAGGTGGAATTGCGTTAAGTGTATAGCGAATCCGAAACAAGATTCGCTGGTCCCCGGCGATTGAGGAAATGCGTACCTGAGCAGCGAGTTATCCAGAATATTTATGTGCGCGACGAGTAAACTGAATTCGGTCTTTTAAAGCCAGAAGTTATTGTTTCCCACGACGATTCCCGTGGACATTTTAAAAATTTTTGAAGTAAAAATGTATTTTTAAAAAAATGAAAGTTGCTGCAGCCTCCGGCGATGCACGCATTTTGTGCTCCGTATGTTGCTTCGCCACCGACGTCCGAAATCTTTCGCCCGGTTGCTGCCGGCGAACACCCACGGGTCCTTCGGCACGCTCGGCGGTTGCCATCCGCCGCGGCGTTTCAGCAGTCCCCGGCTCGGCGCGGAATGCGGATTCGACGGTCGCCCTTACCCGCCCGGAGATTCTTCCGGTTGGCCCTCTGCGGGCACGAAGATTTTCGCCGTTTGATGAAGCGCCACGACCTCGGGCTGCAGGAGGAGGTTTCCGTTTTGTCGAATTCGGTGCTTCGGAGCGGTTTGCCGTCAGATAAAATTGCGGCCCGCGGTTTTTGGATGGATATCGCGGTCGCGGAATGGATATCGACGGATCTGGTTCGGCTCGATTCTGTAAATATTTTGATTTGCCACAGCGAGAGGAACCATCGATCCGAAGATGATCCTTTTTCCGGCAGCGTGCCGGGAGGATATTTTCGGTGCGGCGAAATTCCGCAGCATTTTGAATCGCGGCAGCCGGGGGAGGGCCATCCTTCTGCGTTCTTTATTTTGTTTCCGTCTTCAGTTTCTTTTAGGAAAACCGAGGGAAAATAAGATTGAAAATTTAACTTTCGGAATACGTTATTTGGGGCTAATGAATCGAAAATGAAAAAGGCGTCGTAAGAATGGGACGGGAGGGATTTTCCCCGTCAGCAAGTCCGGAATTTGAATTTGGAAGCTCGTCAGGGACATTTTGATTTGCCTCGTTTCATCTCGTCTCCCGGAGGTGTTTTGCGGTCGCTCGGCAGCGCGCGAACTTTCCGCCAGCCTCGCACTTCCGGAGGCCGTCGGAACGGATGGGCGTCTCGAATTTCCGAAGGATCGGACTGTCCGCCAAGGGAGCCGGACGGAGAAAACAATAAATTTGAAATCGGTTTCGAACGTTTCGATCCGTTCAGCGGAAGACTTTGAACTTGGTTTTTTCCACCCCTCGAAGACGCCGGGGAGGTTAAGTGGATTTTGTTTTCCCCTTTGGAAACCTCCCCTATGGAATTCCTTCTGACGGCGGAATAATTCTTGACGGATCATTTCGGTGCGCTCGGATTAAAATCCCAATCCCGGGAAAGCAAGTCGTTCGCCCGCTTAAGCGAAACCTGACGCTGGGAAGGCGGCGTGGCTTTCGGCGGGAGTAAAGCAGAGGCAACGCGGACGAAACCTGCACGGAAAAGAACCGCTCCTCCGGTTCCTTAAAAGCATCATTAATATGTGACCGTTTTAACCGCGGATTAGGTCCCCGAGCGTCGGTGTTATAAAAGCTTTATATCCGAGCGCGTTCGCCGTCCGGCTAAGTTCGGCGAATGCCCTTTTGAGGGAAATGAAAAATTCATTCGGGGACCGTCGGAGAGAAAACCTGCGAGCGGGAACCCGGGAAAATTGTGCGCGCGAAGGTTCGGAAGCTTAAAATTTTGAAAATTTGAACCGAGGAAGGAAGTTGGAATTGTGCGGGCAGGTAAAATGTTTCCTTCGGTAAGCGCGAAAAATCGCCGAAAAGGGATTTTCCTTTCTCGGACGATTTAAAGAGGTTTGCCCTGGAAGAGGAAAGCGCTGCGGGGATTCGCCAGGTTCGCCGAAGGTTTCGCGGACGCGAACGGGCAAATTTTTCCGAAAAGTTTTATGCGGTTAACCCAAACCCCACCGCCTCCCAAGACGAATTTCCGAATTTATTTTCCCGGGAGGGCGAAACGTTCGTGGCCTGCTGCGGAAATCGAATTTGGACAGGAAAACCGACGCTTTCGGATCGGGTTTGTAAAAAATTGAAAAAAACATAAACTGCCGGCTCGGGGCCACTTAAGCGGGCCGCGTCGTTCTCCATTTCTGCTTCCTCATTCAAGGCTGACGTGTTCTTTGATGGTCCAGAAACGGGACGAATTTTCAAACGGATCTTCGCATGTAAATGAAATCGATTCTGCTGCCACGAAATTAAATAACGCGAGGCGGACCGTCCCAAATGGGTAAATGATTCCCGAAATAATCTGCATTTATTTAAATTGCCGATTTTATATTTGAATAAAGCTTTTAAGAAATCGCCGGCGAAGAGCGAATCGCAATTCGAAGCCCTTTGCTGTCTCTTTCGGTAGTTTCCACATAAGAAAGTACACGCGGAAAATTCTCGTCGGTTCGCGCTGGGAATTGCCGTCGAACGTTTAAAAGCTCATAAGGGGAACGAACATCCGTTCGCTTTCGATGTCGTGGCAGAAATTCTGTCGTCTTTTCGTTGAAAAACCCGCCGGATTTCAATATTCCAGCAACGAACGAGGCACGGATCGCGAAACGAGAGGAGTTGCTTCGGCTCGGGAAAGAGGAACCTGTCTGCGCTTAAGAGGGAACATTCGTGGCGAAGTCTGTCGAAGGAAAAAGGAGAAATGGGAAAATTTCGACTGCGGCACGGCCGCGGGAGAGGTGTCTCGGATTCGCCATTCGAGCTTTGACCGAATGCGCTTTTCATAGGGATTCGATTGAGAGGAAAACAGGAAAAGGAAATTGTTAAAGGGGCCCTCGGGGCAACGGTATCTGGTTCGATCCTTTTATAAATAGCTTCGATTTCATTTAATTTAAGCAGCAAGAAGAAATAAATCAAACCCAATTAAAAACATGAACCGATTCGGACCTATTTAAGTATACATAAAAATAGCAGCTTGTTGTAACACGACAGAAATTGTGGATGCGCGGATTATTTTTCGACTTGTACAGCGAGACCAGGAAGAAGTTGATGCAATCGAGTTATTTAAGGAACCGGGGAACAATTCCCGAGGCAGTCAGCACCGTTTTTTTAAAGCGAGCAATTTTGTGGTCTGGATTTTTGCTGTTGTCCGATGTATTCCCGGCAAGGGAAATTCCGTGCGGTGAATTCGCTTTGCCGCTGTAGAATTTTTACGTTAAATAAGAGATTCTTTTTGGGAATCCGTTTGCGCGACAGCCGCAGAGTTTTTTTTTTGCGACGGCCACGACTGCTCCACAGGTTATTTTTCGGTTTCTGCAGGAGCGTGACGCACTATCCGCGGCAAGCATTGCGAGCGACATGACGGGGGGGGGGATTTCGCCAAATGGAACAAGTTTTTCTTACCAACCTCCATTTATCTTCGTTATCCGTGCTTAATCTTGCAGATTGCACGATATAAACGAATGACGTGTAATTAATATGAGGTTATGTGAATGTGACAATCTGGCTTGTTCGGATGTTACACAACCGAGGACCCCTGACGCCTAAACGCAGACCGGGCTCGATCCTGGAAGCGAATTGACGACGCACGTTCTTGATCCGGAGTGCGTCGGGGAGATGCACCGGTCGGGATCGCTGTCGTTTGCCGCTGCGGTCGGGGGCGAAGCTCCGCGTCACGGCTTCCGTCGTCTCGAGTCGGGACGTTGCCTGCCCGGCTCGATCGCTCCTTGCGTCCGGCGTGCTCGCCAGTTCGGAAATGGAAATTCCGGCGATCGGTCGCTCCAGTCTGCTGCGGTTAAAATTTATTCGGCCAATTTGCCGGGCCGGTCGAAAACAGGTTCGGAACTTATTACCGCGTTCAACGCTCTGCAATTGGAGATAATGGGAGCCCGGTTACAAATAGGTCCGACCGCTTTGCGGAACTTGGTTGTTGAATTGTGCGAGGATCCTCCAGGCACGGAAGCCTGAATTGACAGGTTTCGACCGGAGTTCTGCTGGTGAAGCAATCTGGAATCGAGGAAACTCAGTCTCGAACCTGATTAAAATTAGGCGGGCGCGCATTGCCGCCGGGGCGTTCTGCTCCGTTTTAGATGCGCGAAAATGTGAGACTCCGGGGAAGGTTCGGCAAAACGGAGACGTTCGCTACCTTTCCAAGGCCTGACCGCTGCGAGATTTTCCCGAGGAACGTTGCTCTTCGTGCACCGTCGGGAAGAGAACCGGATGGCTTCAAAAAGTCAGTTGTTGCGGAAAAAATTTTTCAGTTTCAAAAAGATTTGGATCTTGTCGGCGGGCACTTCGACGCTTTCGAAGTCTTCCGACTCCTGCGTGCGGCAGTCCGCCTGCTGTCGGTAGACGAAAGATTATTCGCAGCAAGCGGTGCGGGTACGTCCCGGATCGACATCGCGCATCGGGACTTGTGCATCTAACTGACCGAATAGATAGGAAAAGGGAGAACGAACGAGACTTGCTTTAATTGGATTCTTTGTCCAATTCTTTCTGTTTACATTCGTAAATTATCTGTTCCGGATCGGTTGAAATGGCGGGGCCTTTACGCTGTTGCGCAGGGCGTTCGTTTCACGCCGCGGGACGGTGCGACGGCGCCATCCGTTCAAAGGCGTCACCGTCGGGTTCTCGCCGTCGATCATTCGGTGACAGTGAGGACAGCGAAAAGCGGCCCGGGGGTAGTCCCGCTCGAAAAAACCGCCGTCGACGACTTTCCAAAACGATGTCGACTGCACGAGGAAATGGCAACCCACGTCGAAACCGTGGGATAGGAACTCGACGGCCCGCGATGAGACCGAACGGCCATCGCGGGACATGCTTCCGAGCGGCATTCGTCCTCGGGAATTTAGACGGACACCCAAGCGGCGGCCCACGTGGCATCAGTCTCGGCCCATAAATGACGATGTGGGTCACTCTGCTAATGGCCTGGTAGGCGCTGCAATGCGGTTTCGGACCCCGCGAACGCCGAACGCGCAGAATGGCAGCCGGAGCACCGGGATTTCCTCCGCTTCCCGTTCGTCCGTCCGCTCTCGAAAGCCAATTCGAAATTCTTGCGCGGTGCTTTGGGAGAGAGTTTGCGGCGGATAAAAAGCTCCTTGAGCGGTTTTTCCGCGATTTTGTTCTTTTTCGCGTTTAAAACGAGATCGAGAGATCCGCGGGAAAGGAGAAAGGCGCAGCGGAGACGTCTCTGCGGATTCGGTTTTTTGTATTCCTTCTCTTCGCTGCCGTGGGAAGCGGAAAAGTAAGGGATAAACCTTTACTCGCTCTTTTTATTACCCCGGAGAAGAAACTCAAACGTCCCGGACTCAATTTCTTGCCCGGCCTTTTATTCCTTTCACGCATCCGTAAGCGATTTTAACGTTTTGCATCGGCTTTTCCTTTCCTTCATGTCGAATTCCCTTTCGTACTTGAGATGCCGCGATAATCTCTCAGTTTTGTTTTAGCGCCTTGTGCCCGAAGACAAATAAATACTTTCGAGTAAAACGCAACTATTAAATAAAAAGCGGGCATGTTATATCATCCGCCGCCTCGGAATTCGATTTCTTTTTCTCGTCAGACACAAATAATGCAATGATTTTTGTGTGCGTGTCAGGCAGATTGAATTTCCCGCTTGCACATTTTACGGAGGCGCGAATGAAAAGTAAGCTGCCGGCGGAGGCCTTCTCCTTTCCAGTTGCCCGTTGAGCGACCTGCGTGCGAGGTCGAAGAATGAACCACCAATTAGCGAGACCGCTGGAGCATGAATTCCCCTCCGTGGAAAGCGCTGGAAATTGACCGCCGCCAAAACGAGGAGGGAGACCCACCGAAGATCAGACGAGGTCGGTCGCGGCCGAAAGGATCATCGAAAGGTTTGCGCGCGGCGGGGGGATCTGGACGAACCGCGCGGAGACCCGGATTGCGCCAGGGCGCGAAAGGCCGCACGCCGTTCGGATGCAGATATCGGGAACGTCGGGGGAACCGACGAGCCCCTGAGCTTCGCCTCCCCGAAAGTGCTGCTGGCAGAGTTCCCGGCGATTTTCCTCTTTTCGGTTTTCCGGGTAACCTCCTGGCGGGAGGCAGCGCTTTCCCCCGAACGCACCGCCCTGGCCGAAAGGTTTTCCTTCCGCGGGAGGCTCCGGAAGGGAAGATCCTTTTCCCCCCGTTCGCCGACGTTCGAGTGAAAAACCCTCGTCTGAGAGCTCGGCCTCGTTGCACGGGTGCTTCACGCGGAGGCGGTTTGAATTTAGCGACGATGAAACGCAGAATTAACATGGGGGGTAAGGGTCCAACGGTGCAGAGGGACGAAAGCCGTAGGGGAGGATCCGAAATTAAATGGAGGAAACCGCAACAAATGAGAGCAACCGATGGCAGTCGGTGCTCCGGGGCCGAATCCTTTTCACGTGGAGAAAAGTCGATCTCGAACCGAATAATGGAAGTTCATCGTACTCGACGGAGCCGGGTCGGAACGTCCTCGAGTCGGGATTCATCGGCCATTGTTCCGCTTGCGACGTTCGATCGGTCTTATGCTGCGAGATCGCCCGCGCGACCGGGAAGCATTTCCCGAAAAGAACGCGATTCTTTGGGGCACGTTTCGAGATGGCCCGAAGAGTTTCCTCCCGTCTCGGCGATTCGAGGGCCCAAAACGAATTTACCTTCAGTTACGAGGGTTGCGACGGCGTTTTGCACTCCCACGGCGCGGGCGCGGAGGGATCGAGAGCCGCGCCCTCTGGGATGGCTGCGCTTACGTTTTGGGGGGGGAAGTGACGATGTCACTTCCGACGCGAAGTCGCGTTCGCGGTGCCGAGCGGAGAATCGCGGCGGCTTCGAATTTCAGGTTCCGGGATCTCATCCGGCCGTCGGAGCCGTGAAATTTTTCGGGATCGGCTGAAAACCGTTCCCCGAGAGAGGTTTTTTAAAGCTTCCGATGCAATCTCACGTGCGTCCGCCTCCCGAGAAGAACGAATGCGGTATCACAGGTTCCGAAGAGCGTGCTTTTCTAGCGGAATAATTGAAAGGTCATTAATTTTCAGTGTGATGCAGTCGTCGCGGTATCGTCTCCATCTCAGGCGGTTGCCGTACGTATCTGGTTTCCATTGTCGTTCGAAATGCCAAGATTTCATAGTTTGAATGCTTGGGAGGTGTCCACCATGCGGATGGCCTTTCTTTCAATCAACTTGAAAAAGAAATTCGAGTTCGTTGTCGGCACGCATGACCCGCCACTCCTCTGTAATGGTTGAAAACAATGAAAAAAAAAAGGAAAAAAATTGGCATCTAATTGCCGTTTAGCAGTTTGGGAGTGTTCTTCTAAAGACTCTCGCCGCACCCGCAGGGGAATTTCGGTAACCGGTCCGGTCCGGTTCATCCTCTCGACGGCTGCGCCGGTTTGCGAGTTTTCCCGTGCCCGACGCCGCACGTCGGTCACTTTCAGGAAGGGCTTCGCTCCGGTTTCTTTCCACGGGATGGCGGCGGGTCGATGCACGCCTGCGGCGCCGTCGAAGTTCAACTTCGCCTTCTTCGCCGGCCTTTTCCGAAAGCTGGCATCGAAGGGAAACTGGGGATATTCTGTGCGTTTATTGCCTCGTAACGTCGCGTTTGCTTCGAACAATGGTCGCGACATAAATTCTTCGGATAATAAAAATCGGTTAATAGTCCATTGACCCAGAGCGGAAAATGTTAAGAGTGAAGTAAGCGAATGAAATTGAAGCATGCGAGTTTGACCGCTCCGGAGCGGTCCGGCCGGCGGCCGGAGGTTTGCCTCGTCCGTGCGGGGACGTCCCGCCGTTCGACAATTGGGGGAAGCTTCGAACTGCTCGACTTGGAGACCGGAAAAATCCCCCGCGTTCCGACTCAAAAAATTTTCTTTCATCCCTGAAAAACGTGAAAAAAGCATCGTCATTGTCCAGGGGACCGGAAGGATTTTCCGGGTTTTTTGAGTCGCAATCGATTTTCCCAATCCCTCGTGCAAAAAGGAAAATTAAAAAAAAAAAAAAAAAAAAAGGCCGGTGTCGGCGGACGAATGAAAGGAATTCTCAAAGGTAAGAAGAATTCGAAAAAAGCTCGGAGCTTTGGCAATCGACTTGCATCGCATTAGCTTTTTCAACGGGAGAAGGGAGTAAAATTTAATGAGTTGGGCCGGGGAAAAGCCGACGGGGCTCGCTGCGGAGGATGAAAACTGCAGAAGGAAGCCGAGGAACCGGCTCGAAATAATTCGCGCAGGTACGAGCCGCGATGAAGTGCGCACTTTGGGAGTGCAGCTGGAAAGGTCGAAATTCCTCAAGTTGCTTATTAAGGATGACGGACTCTCTTCGGGCAATTCTGCCGTGCAGGACGGCAGCGTCGGATCCCATTCGAGCAAGCATTCTTGCCGCGTTAATATTTATGCAGGCGACGCGCGTCGTCGGGACGCCAGCGGACGCTTCGCGTTATTAATTCTTGATATTCTTCGCCGTAAAGAAACCCCCGGGAATGTTGCGTGAGGTGATCGGTTTTTCTCCATTTCGGTTATTCGAAGTGATTGGCGGGCAAGGGAAAAGCTGTCGCGGGCCAACCGGACGGCGCCTCGCATCGGCGGATCTTCTTTTGGAAACGGGGCCGGCCTCGGTTTCCAGCCTACCCAACTTTTCCCGGGGGGAAATCTTCCGGTGGGCACCGCGGCCGACCGACGGTGCTCCCTCGTTGGGAGTTTTTCGGCTCCGAATCGCGTTTCAGGCCCTTGTGGTAAGCCATCAGCTCTGCGCGAGTACCGTGCTAATTCGGGAATGTCCCCGCGATCCGACGTGGCTGCGACGCAGATCCCAACGGCATCGGAAACGAAAATCGTGGCTTTTGGCAGCGGCGACTGAGAAATGTTACCGCTGCCCAGATTTATGTACCGTCGAGTCGGGCAGGGATGCGAATTGCAAATGAAGACATTTCAGGTATGGAATTACCGCCGTGTGCTGTTAACGTTAGGCGATCTCTGCCTTGGCTTATTCCCGAGGCGAGCTTTAGGAGTTGTTCGACACTTTGGGGATTTTGAAGTTTAGCTGACAGACTTTTAATTTCGAAAGATCCGGGAGGGAGGCAAAACTTTCGGGGATGCACATATCGGATATGTTAAACTTATAAAGCAAACGGCGCTAAACTGCCTTTTTTTTAGTGGCGTTCGCGAGCACAAACGATTTTTTTATTTCCGCAATGCACATTACCCGTGTCAAATACCCGAACGGAAATGGCATCCGTTCACCGATGAAGTAGGTTCACGTAAAGGCTTTTTCACGCACTGTGAAAGGCGCTTCCAGAGCGTTCGAGTTGATCGGAATAAGAGCCGGAGTGAATTATGTAACCCGACGTCGGAGCAGCGGCAAAATTCGAGCACTGCTAAAATGCGACAAAATCTGTCGACATGATTCAGTTTTCCTGATGAAAATCCTTTTCGGTGACGTTGTCCGTTCCGAGTGGGAGTGCTCGCCGACAGCGATCCTCGACACGCGTCTTCGTTATTTGCTCGCGTCCCATTAACCGGTCTCGGACGCAACCATCGGGTCGGATTTTGCCGACAGCAGCAAAGTGGCCGAGTGGGGCGACAGGATTTGTGCGAGTCCACTTTTCCCGGCATCTTGAAATGTGCCTTTCGCTGCGCCGAACCGGAACAGCGTCGTTCAGTTGTACCGCCGAAATATTGCAGGGGTAACATGCCTGTGGTCAGCGTTTGAGCCCCAACCGACGTCGGGCGAATTCCTGTCGCCACTTAACACATTTAGCCGTTTGATTGAGCGATCCTTAATTCTTCGGAGAACGTTCCCTCGAGCTTCGGACAATCAGAAATAATTTTTCTTCTGGAACGCGAATTAAGGGAGTTTCGCATTTGAAAATCGGTGGCAGCAGAGCACATTCTCCGTTTTCGATTTTGTCGTGCGAATTTTCCCTTTGCACTGCGGGGAAAATTAGCTTGAATTTACCTGCAATTTCGTTTCCGTCGAATTGGGTGAGGTTTCGGTGTCCCGACAGCGTTCTCGACCGGGAGAAATTTTCCTTTGCAACACCGTGGTAAATTGCTTTCGAACTTCTCCCGTTCTTTCCAGCTTTCGAGCACCTTTGCAGCCGTGCAATTTCCGAAAATGTTCTCGTCCCGCCCCGTTCGTGGCGAGCCGCCTTCCTCTTCGGCAGCTCGGCTAATCGAGTTTCCACGAGTTTGCTTTCCGACCTTTGCGGTTTCCTCTCGTTGTTCCCCCGATCCGGGACTTAAAGAGATCTGGAAAAATGGCTTTTGCCGTTCAACAGGTACTGAATTTTTTTTTTTTTTTTTTTTTTTTTTAGCGTCGTGTGCAACGGCTTCCGCGGTCCACCGGGAGCGAACGAATCAAAACACGGGGTTTATCGAACGGGCCAAAAACCGAAATTCTGCCGTAAATGTATTTGCACGTGAATCTCCTCGGAATCTGCTTTTTTCCCTTAGCTCGATACAGGATATAAATTTAACGTAATGAGCTTTTGTCCGTCTCGTGCTTGGGCTTTAAAGCTTTCCATCAACGTAATTTATTTGACCTCTAATTTCATTTTTAATTCGTTCTCAAAAGATTTTGCTTAATCCTCTGGTTTTGTTCTTTGTCTTTCGTATATTGTTTTTTTTTTTTTTTTATATGCTGCTGACACGACAAACCGGGGACTTGCCCGAGATTCAGTCTGTCTCGGCGCGTGTAGTGCGTGCACGGAGAATGGCAGTATGTTGTTTGAGCGAGGAAGTCCGAGATCGAGGTTTCAATTCTTCGGTTTTAGACGCGATGCGTTTCCCTCTTCCGAAGCATTCTCAGCAAATATTCCAGGCGAGCAGTTTGCCGCGCTGGTTCGCTGCGTTCGCTGCTGGACCTCACCGAAAGTGGCACGATCAGCTTGGAGACAGTTGATAGGAAAAGCCCCCGGATGCGTGCATGATTGTGTGCGCGCCCATTTGAAAGACACGGGGGGGGTCAC
This sequence comes from Ricinus marginatus, assembly GCA_028565995.1. Lineage (NCBI taxonomy): Eukaryota > Metazoa > Arthropoda > Insecta > Psocodea > Ricinidae > Ricinus > Ricinus marginatus. Next base: position 1,711,705 of record JAOWBB010000002.1, read on the forward strand.
ACCTCAGCTCTGTTATGTTTTCTTCTCTGTCATCGGCTTTTGCGAGCTTCGCATATTTCGTTTAAGAGCTTTTATACGTGGCATTTCCACGCAATTTGAAGGAGGTTTTGACACAGATCGGCGGAAGAAATTGAAATAAAGAAACCCGACCGGGATTTCAATTTCCAATCCGAGGCTAAGTGCGTAATCTCACATAATTTACTCATCTAGAAGATTTCCTTAGCGCCGGCTTTCACATTTTCCAGATTCATCTTTATTCCGAAAATGTCTTTTATTCTCACGCTGGTTTTGTGATCTGTGTAACGCTGATTTGATCTTTTCGATTTTCCGCTCATGCGAAGGCGAGATTTTGGTTGGCTTTTGCGTTAAGCTCGGTTTGCTCCCGCGGTGAGCACCTCGCTTTGAAGCAACAGAAAAATGTTCCAGATTTTATCCATAAATCATTTGCAATGTCGCCGGGACGTTAAGGGGCGCCCAGGAATTTGAAATTTGTGAAAAATGCGTGAAGAAAGCGGAAATCCTTCGTGCTCTGTGGTTTTTTTTTTTTTTTTTTTTTTTAGTACCTTCGAATGGAGAGCGCTGAAGAGGAGAAGCCGCGAGGTTAAAAGCAGAAATTTTCCGTTTGTTCAAGAGCGAAGTTATTGCCGTCGGAAAGAGCGACCGGACCGCAGAAAAGGAAAAGTTGATTTTGTCGCAGCTATGAAAATTCCCGTGTCGCAAAAGCAAATCTCCAATTGGTGCCGAAGCCGAAGGAGATTGTGTGTATCCGCGCCCTCGCACTCAGTTTTTTTAGTAAGGAAGTTTTTCGTTCCAGAATATGAGCAGTGGTTTCCTGCTGGAGTCGCTCCGGGCCTTTTTCCATTTCCTCTCTCTTTTTTTTTTTTTTTTTTTTTTACGAGGCAAGTTCATTACCGTGAACCTGATGCTATTCCGAATGGCATTCCGTCATTTTCGAAAGGTAATGCATGCAGAGGGTTGCTGTCGTGTCGAAAAAGGGGAACAGGTCATGCTGCAGTCAAAGCGAGATCGCGGGCAACCTTCCAAATTGAAAAGGTTACACGGCCTTTTTCGGTGGGGAAAGAGGAATTTTTTTTTTTTTTCCCGGCACTAAGGAAAAGCGAAGGATTTGCTGAAATTGGACGGACGACTTGGGTTGTGCGTCCCGTCACGGCAGCCAAAGATTATTTTGAAATCTCGATCGCCAGAAGGAAAACGCAGTTTGAGCGAAAAATCAAAGGCAACCGCAATGTTTCTCGCTTCGATTTTTCGAAAGGGACACCTCATCTTCCGAATGACTTATCGGCTGCTAATTTCAAGCTGTCGTGCGATATGCGGAGCTGTCGTTTACCTCGTTAAATGTTTCTTTTTTTTTTTTTTTTTTTTACGACTTTCAAATAAGAAATACGCCATTCTGCATCGCGATGAACACCTCTCCTTTCGCCGTCCCCGAGCGACAGTCGGAGCTGCCTTTCCAGGGAGCGCAAATATCTCTCGAAACGAACGTGCGATCGTCTGCGGCAGGAAATTAAAAGGCGAGCATCTTAATTCGAAACGGAACGTGCTTAAGAGTTTTTACGTCAAGATGTCAGCAGCGTAAGAGGAGTCGGCGGTGCAAACCTGAATTTGAAATGAAACATCGCGCCCCGGCGGACGTTTAGTCTCCGGCGGCGCACCTTCAGACACTTGAAATGATGCGTTTGTTAAGCGAGCGTCTCGATGTTGCTTCGTGAGAGGCGCGGAGGAAAGAGGGATTTGCGGGAACGGGGGAAGACTGCATTCGGGGGAGAAAAACGCTGTTGATGAAGACGGACGCCCGCAAAAGTGCGAACGGGGGAAGTTTTCACCGTTTCGCAACGACGCGAATAATTAAAAACAAACAGAAGATGAAGCGGAAGATAAAAACGTTAAATAACCGTCCGGGAGCTTTCGTCGCTGCAACGAAGACGAAAATCGTGCCGGAAGAAAAGGATCGTGGGACAGTGCCACGACGAAACAAAGTCGCAGATCCGGCGAGGTTTCTGACACGTCAGAATGATTCGGCCGGGGAATCCGGACCCGGGAGGAGGTTCGCGTTCAACTGAAATGCCTCGATCGCCGTTGGACGTATTGATCGGAGCATGCGGAATCGAACTACCCTAAACGGGAACGAGGGGAAAACTCTCCGACCTACCTGGATTAAGCAACCGGAAAAGCTTCTCGGCGGGAAATTCCGTGCGAGAGCGCGACCGTCTGCCGCTTGACTCGCATTTTGAGTCGCCGGTGTTTCCGGTGGCCCCGGGGGGGGCGCCGCCGGACTTCACCACCGGACCACGACCGGGGGTCGATTTACCTGGAGCGAAGGCGGGAAGGGGTTGGCGCAAATTTGCCTTGATGCGGCGCTAGGGGAGGCGTCGGTCACTTCGCCGCGAATCGAAGTTGCTAAATCATCGTTTTTTATGAGAGGCGAAAAGCGGAAGACGCGGGAAGTAGCCTTTCGGATAAAGTGCTTTACCCGAATTGCGATGGAGCGGGACATTTGGCCATTTTGGACATTTGTTTGGGATTTAATCTGCAGATATCCATCCGTTATGCGACTTTTGGAGTTTTCCGTATGAATATTGCCCTTGACCGTTGATCGGCGTTCGCTCCGTTCGAGGTGGTTTGCCTGACGTTACCCGTCCGCCAATTAATCACACTCGGCACGAGTGCGTGCTTCGATCAAAATTGCATGAGATCTTTAAAAATGACCCTGCAGCGTCCGAAGATTTCGGTTGCTTTCCTTGTCTCGGCACCGTAACGGCGGTAACTCCGACCGGGAGCGTAAACGCATCCCGGGACGTGACTGTCTCTCGTTTCGAAATGTCTGCCTCGGGATTTTGCTCGAACTTTCTGCTCGCGCAAGTCAGCGCTTGGCCCGTTCCGGAGCCGCTTCTGTCAATAAGAATTTCTTCGGTGCCGCGCACCGTGTCGTGCTCGCTTCGGCGATGCCGGGAGACGTTCGACGAAAGCGGCGGAATCGTCGGCAAGAAACAACTGCGCGACACCGGAGAGCATTCTCCGACGCCGAGCCCGGGCGGAAGGGCCCCGGTCCCGGGACGAGGCTCCCGAAGTGGGATTTCTTCTGGTTTCGGCCCTTTGGACGAGGCAAAACGTGCGGAATCGACGCAGCTTTTCCGACGGATCGATTTCGGTTCGTCGCCGGCACGCGAAATGACCGAAGGGTTCGCGGCGGAGGAAAACCTTCCGGTGATGGCTGCGCGAATTCATTCAGGTTTGCGTCCCGTTCGGGCTTCGCAAGGCGAAATGCATCCGCCGCCGCAGTTCCAGACTGCGGACTGCACAAAAGGCAATTCCGGTTATGTGCTTATAAATATTTGAATCGCGTATAGATGTTTATAACACATGCACATTCGTTATTAATAAAGCGTTCGCGGTTTGATTGATGTTGGTGGAAAAATCCCTGCGGTTAATATTTCATGAAGTGTGCAAGGTAAACAGCGGATGAAAAAGGCGAAGAGACTCAAAAAGGCGGCTCGCATTTTAAGAGAAAATTTCCAAAGTTTCGGGCTTCGGCTTCGGTCCCGGGTTCGTTCGGCACCCGCCGTGAATCGCTCCTTGCACTTTGGCATAGTGAACAACCGCCGGAGAATGTCTCGGCGGGCACAAGTTTCGTCCGTTTGGGTCCGTGGCGGTGATCCCCGCCGTCCGAGAGCCGCCCGGGAAATTTTCTGCGTTTCCCTTCCCTCGGGTCGCGGGGAGGAGCCTTCGGAGGGCATCGAGTTCCGGGGCTTCGCGCGAAAGCGGAAATTCTCCCCGCAGAAAAATTCGAATTTTAAACGTTTCCCGGAGGAATCCTTTCGGGAGCGGCCAATTATCGCCCTTCCGCGGCTCTCTTCTGCCCCTTTTCCGATTTCGGTCGTTCGAAATCGCGTAACGCCGGAAAAGCGAACGTTTTTCGCATTTTGTTATTTACGACCTTTCACATCCCGCATTTTAGCTCTTCCGCCGCTCGGCGTTCCCGTCTTGCGCGTTCTTCGGGCACGCAAAGCGAAATTCTGCTTTTCCCCGGGTATTTTGCTGCGCTCGTGAAAGCCACCCCGAAGATTCCTCCACCGGTATGGGACGGGGGGGAGGGTGTTTTTCCTTAAATCCCGGAGTGCTGAGAACTTCAAGGGGAAAAAACAATCGTCGTTATGAACTTTCGCCGAAAACTTACGAGTACATTAATTGCCCCTTATGCGATTTCCATTTTCCAAAATTATTTGTATTTTGAAAATGTTCTCGCGGGATTCGACGTAGGAAAATCCACTTCCCCGCGCGTCATTGTGCCGCATCATGCATTAATGGTTGTCATTATACCAACGCGCGGTTATTACGCCGCGTCTTGCCTTTAATTTTAGCAAAAGCCGAGAATTTCGGCGGCTTCCCGGATCGCAATTTGTTTAACGTTATTCCGCGTGATTTTTACTATTTTGTGCCGGTCAGAAGTGAAAACGAACCGAGTTTTACTCTGAAATAATTTCGAACGACTCCGAAAGGCCGAGCTGAACCGATTAAAGCAGCGGAGAGCGCTGTCGTTGAGTTTCATAAACGCGTTCGCTGCCGTCCGCAGCGAAAGCGCCGCTGACGCGAAGCAGTTGCAGGGGTTTTTCGAGTCGATTATTTTTTTTGGCGTCGCGGGAGAGAATTCCGTCGGACGGGGGGGGGGGGCTGCTGCGGCGCGGGGGACGTCATCGTGCAAATGGATGCAGGTTTTCTTCCGGCCGAATCCCTTCGGGAACGGCGCTGAGAGTTTTCCGCAGGCGGAGCGAGTCGGCGTTGCTGCCGGAGACGATAGCAGGGGTCTCCTGCACTTTTCGAGGGTGCGAACGAAATTGCTGCGGCGAACAAAAGGGACGCGCCGGGGATTTTGACGTTGCGAGCGTTGATTTTTCAGCGCGAGTTAATCCTTTGCTGCGGCGCGCCGCCTGCTTCAGACTTAATTTGAGGATTATATCTTTATCTGCCTTTTTCCCGAGTCGCAAGCTCGAAAACTCCGGAGGTGGCTGCTATGAAAATTCGCACGCTTCGAATCCATCTCTTGGAGATAAGCAAACGAACGTTTGGTGCAGGTCCCCGCCCGGCGAAGCCGAATTCGAATGTGCATGCACACTTTGCCCGATACAATGTCTGCTTTCATTTGTGAACTGCGGAGTTTTTTGCTTATCTCTCGGGCAAGTTCGACGGATCAACTTGCATCTCGCGCATCTATTTGCTTGTTCAAATTCCTTCCCGCCGCAGAGAAAAGCCTTTTTCCGAAGTAAACTCCTGACTTTGGGCGACTCTGATAACTCGCACGAATCCGCCGTTTTAATATCAGAAGTTGCGACTTGTCCTTAACCTTATTTTCGGACTCGGAGAAACGTTAATTGGTTAACTTGCACGGCGAGAAACGTGTTCCCAGATTGATTTTTCATCGTAAATTAAAATTAAAATTGCGTTTTTATTCATCGTTCCACATGTGCAAGACTCCAAGGCTCCATCGACACCTCTGGATAAATTTCAATTCATGCCTTGGATTTGTAAATTCGAGAGTGGATGACCGTGACAAGTAACGTGCGCGCCACTTGATTCCGCCGCCAGTCGTGTGGATGTTTATCCATCCGAAACCCTCGCTCCGGCCGTGGCCGATTCCCGGCCTTGCCCGGTGAAAGGAGGACTGCCTGGAGATGCTTCCACGTCATGCCGGGATAATCGAATTTCTTCAAATTGACAATCTGCGTCTGATTTCCGTGCGTCGGCTCCCGGGCCTTCTCCCTTTCCGATTTTTCCTCCTTTTTTTTTTTTTCTTTTCGGACCGACGGCGCGAGTGGGGGAAAGAAGATTTTCCCGCGGCAATTTTCCCCAATTTACTTCGTCGCCGGTCGCTCGGAAGGCAAAGGGGCGCTGTGAAAATGATTTCCGTTCGATCTCCGAAGCCGCGAATCGGGCCACCCGCCGCTGCAATTTGGCGGCAGCGCCTCTTTCGTCTGCCTCCACGGCTTCGCAAACGATTTTTAAAGTCGATCTGGATGACGCGATTTCGATCGATTCCCGCTCCAATTTCGGCCGGTTTTCGTTCACTTTCCCGCTGTCGTCCGTCGCTCCGGGCCGTCCGCCCGGAGATGCTGTCGCTTCGTTTCGGGTTGCCGAGAGCGGTTTTCCGCGCTTTTCCGTGACTCCCGCAAGGAGAAAATCGGGTTCGAATCATTTATTATTATTATTATTTTTTTTTTTCGCGAAAAGATGAAGCTTTTGACATGTCAAAATGTCGAGATCCGGATTCCGGAACATTTTCCGTGATGCTCTTTTAATTACCGCGCAGTCTCAAACTTCCGATGGGAAATTATTAATTTGGAAGCTTACCGAAGCTATTTCTCCGTTCCTCGTTTGGCGAACCTCGAAAGCGGCGAAAGCCACCACCGCGGCATCGAATGCCGTTTCCCTTAACTTTCCGCTCCGGGATGAGGGTTGATGGCGAATGGCGAAGAGAGCGCCTGCGAGAATAAGGGATGATTTGTTAGAGAAGAAAATCCGGGGGCAACAATAAGCGCGCGGCTGTCCGTCGAACTCGCTTTTCCGCCATTCTTTTCCTCCGCTGCCGATGTTAAAATTTAAACATCAAATGGATCTCATCTCGAGGTGCAAGTTCGATTCGCAGCGGTGCACTTTGTGAACCTTTCCCGTATTCACGTGACATTTTTCATTTTGCCGCGTTCGTGATGCAGTTTGCCGGACCGGTTCGCGAAACGCTCCGCAATTTCGCGATTTTGCCGGGTCCCGTCGAAATGCACGCCGCGGCTGTCGCGATGTTGCTCCTTTTTTTTTTTTTTTTTTTTTTTTTTCCCATGCCTCGCACAACTTTACAACCGGACGCGTTTCGAATTGTTTCATCTTCGCAGATCGAAGACTTCTTCCGCCTTTCAAAACTTCCGGCTTCGACGTGGCGAGACCTTCGGGTTTTTCTCGTCCTTTATCCCTCTGTCCACTTTCCGCCTTCCGGTTTGACTTGGAAAAATGTGCGATCGATTTGAGGCGATGTTCGAGTCAGGTGAAACCAGGAGAAAAATCGGCCGATGGGAAAAGATTTTTTTTTTTTTTTTTTTTTTTTTTTTAAAAGGGACAAAAAAAATTATGGAATAATTTAATTTACGCGAAGAAAAAAGAAAAAAATTTCGCAGTGCAAAAATTTTTTTTTTTCAACTGCGGTCTCCGCAGTTGGCAAGCTTCGGTTTTGTTCGGAGCGATCGAGATTAATTGTTGCCAATATTTGGAATTGAAAAATAACGAGGTAATTTATCTGGATATAAAACAAAATAAGGAACCAAGTTACTTTTTTTTTTTTTTTTTTTTTTTTTTTTTTATTGCGGTTGGCAAGAACGCGCGAAAACTTTCCGAAAATAAATCTCGGATCATAAGATTTACCCCACGTATTTTCGTCCGTACGCTGCAACCTTTTTAAATATTTTTCCACATGCTTTTTCGTATTTGCTCCGGATAAATCCGGAAAAGCTGAAATTTTCTTTCTTTTCTTTTTCCTTTTTCCTTTTTTTCTTTTTTTTTAATCGCAGGAAAATTTATCGCGTCCTCGGTAATTTGTTTGACGGCGCTAAAATGTTATCCCTGAGACTGTGAAAATTCTTTCTTAGATTTCCGCCCACTGTGCTAAATCTTTGTTTATATGCTGTCGGCACGTTATCATCATCATCATCGTCATCATCATTATTATTATTTAAAATTTTGGAGTTATTCCGAAGCGAGTCAACACTCGTTAATGTTGGTTATGTTTACATAAAATTCCTCATGTTGGATTTTGTACGTCGCTGCTATGCTTTTTGACAAGACAAATTATTCGCGTTTAATTATGTGTGCGTATGCTGCAGTAATGTCCAATAAAAGAGAAATTAAATATACGGCACGTAATTTATAAAATATTTTAAAAGTCTCCTCCAGTTCTTGCGAATAAATCGCATAATTTTGCACATTCCCAAAAAGTAACATTTTTTACTTGCATAAAGTCCGCGCAATTGGTTAACGAGCCTTTTTCCAACGTTCTTACTTTCGCTGCTGAGCCTGTAATTTAAAAGGTTGCCTGCCTGAAGCCTCGGTCTGAACCTCTGTTGCATTCGGACCTTTCGAAATAATAAATTTTTTAAGCAGAGATCGCATTTCTGGCGGTTGGTGCAATCGATGTGAAAGTTTTTAGCGCCAATTTTTAATTTCCGCCTTATACGCACCGCATCTTTATGTAAATTCTCGATTTTAATTAGTTTTAAAATGAAAGACGATGCAAGGAAAAATTTATTTATTTATTTATTTATTTTTTTTTTCCAAGTTTGCCGGCATCGGACGTCAAATTCACTCGTCGCTTTTAAATTGTTTTCCTGCAGGAGGAGGTCGTTCCTCCCCGCCGTGACCCGCGTTTACGATTTTTCTCGTGCTCCCGAATCGCGGTCTTTCCGCCGTCGTGGAAGCAGAACTTCGTTTGTGCTCAGTGACGTAATTTGAACGGATTATCGGTTGCACCGGGAACTTTTCTGACTCATCTGCGTTCCTTACCCGCTTATTGGATAAACGAGTCCGCGATACGTGTGACTGGCATGTTCCTCGAATGTAATTCGAGCAATTTCTGGAACGTCAGGTTTCAGGTTCCCGCGGGGATTGCGATTTTGCAGCGAGATAACACGGTTTGGATTGCCTCCTGAGGGTTTGTGCCGGAAAAAGGGAGGCGGGTGGGGAGGAAAAAAATCGAGCTTCGACGTCGGAGTCCTGCAGGGATGCTAGGGTGAAGTCCGGCCGTTGGTTTCTCTCTGCTGCGGGTGCAGTGCGAATGACTCGAAGAAAGGAACCCTGGATATTTACCCTGCCGGTTATGGGTTTTACGTGCGGGTCGTAATAATAAAGGTAATGGGAATCGAACGCGGTCAAACAGCTAAGTTAAAAACGCGAGAGTTTCGAAGGGATGAAACTTTGAAAAGTCAATCTCTGGTTTTATTCAAAAGAATTTTGCTTTTTACTTGATTTCATCTAATTGAATAGTTTTTCTCCTTCGTCCTGCATCGATTTCTTCCAGGCAAAGTTTTTACCAACTTCCTTCATTCGGTGCTCCACTTATCCCGGTTTGGCGTCGATCAAGTTTTTTTTCGACGTGGTTCTCTCCATCTTCGTCTTTTTCTTTCGGTTCGCTGATGGAACTTTGTTATTTTTTTTCTGAAATAACCAGTTTTAGTTTCTAAAATGTAACGTCGAAATTTCAACCGGATTTCGACCCGGTGACGTTCCGTTAGCAGAACGAAATAAATTTTTTTTTTTTGAAGTCTCGCTTTGACGCTCCTATCACGCTATCGGAGTATTATGTGAGGCGGCAGAAAAGAAATTGAATATCCAAATAATGATTCAAAAAAAAAAAAAAACCGAAAGAACGATTCAAAAACCTTTTCTTTTCCCCGAAGAAAATGAGTCGATTTTTCATTTGCGCGTAATTTAAAGGATCCAGATTCATCTTTTTTGCGAAAATTTTTTTTTTTCCTCGGCCAATCCTTTCTTTTACCGATTTTGAATTCGCGGGTAGTGGTCGAAAAGCGTAACCATTCGAGTAACGTTCAAAAAAAAAAAAACCAATTTGAATCACTTTAAAATGTTGAATAAAAAATCAGAATTGTATTTTCGCACCTGAAGGTCTCCTTTATCGAAACTGTTTTTTTTTTTCTTTCTTTATTTCATTGAGAATTCGAAGGCTGATGTGAAATGCGACATTGCGAAGCGATCTTCACGTAAAAATAATTCTTTGTTTTCGTCACAAATAAAATTAAAAAAAAAAAAAAGAAAAACCCGGGAAACGATAACAACCAATTGGTCTGCATTTAAAATAACGGTCACCCGTAAAAAGAAATTATAAACCTCCGCAATCGGCTTGAAAAAACGCCAGCTTCCGAAATGCCTCCTGGATCGCTTCCATTTGTTTTCGACTTGTTGCTTCCCGAGATTTTTCCTTTAACGCCAAAGCGGTGTAAAAAATTTTTTTTTTTCCGTATTTTTGCTTAATGAAAAAACTTACGATAGAAAATAATTTATAATAAACGTAAATAATTCAATAATAATAATTGATTTTCTGATCTCTTTGCGTTGTTTCTTTTTTGTCTTTTTCACTTGATTTCTCAGTGCTCTTTTTTTTCTTTTGCTACGATTAAGGGCGTGTCATTCGAATCGTTTTTCGGATGCTGAACCGTCGCCGGTTCGACCCGGCGTCGGTTTGTTCACGTTTTCGCTTGCGGAAGGCACCGAACTGTTAATTCGCCGATCGTTCTTCCTGGTGTTTCCGTAAATTGAGAGCAAAAATCACTCCTCCTGTGCCGGAGCCACGAGACAAAGGAAGGTTTTTTTTAGCGGCAGGTTCTCCATGTCCCTGGCGCTTTCAGCAAATTTTCGAAAGTCATTTTTTTTTTTTTTTAAAAAAAGTTAGACCGTCTTTAATTTAGTTAATTTCCCCCCTAAGTTAAAGGTTGGCAGCCTCTTCATGCCTTCCGAAGCTGGATCGCGTTTTAACAAGGCCCTTTTCCGAGAGTCTGAAGGACTCGGAAGTCTCGAAAAGCTCGTTTCCGGGCTGTCGGGAAAACGTTTTGCGAAGGAAAAAGGAGCGCCCGCTTCGCCGCGAAGAGAGCTTAGGACTTTTCCTTTTTATTTTTTTTTTTATTATAAATGATGCAGGTGACTTTTTTCCGCGACATCTCGGTTCGGATCCGCAAAAAGTGCCCTTTTTTGGGGGGGGGGAGGTGGGCAAAACGGGCGTCGAATTTTCGCAAAAACCCGGGGGCTCTCTATAAATCCGCTATTGAATTTTAAACCCCGGGAAACTTTACGATAGGCGGCGCGTTAATTTTGTTTAAAATAAATATTTTATTCAAGGGGAAAAGTTCGAGCGGCGTCGAAAATTTCAAGTTTTGCTCGGTTCGAAATTATTTTCGAGCAAAGCTCCCCGAGACGCTTTCTTCCTTTTTTTTTTTTCCACGGGTTAAGCTCTTTCGGTTTCGCCCCCGATTCGACCTTTCGCTGCGGCGACTGCTGACGGCAGTTTCGCACCCTTTCGGTAGATCGCATTGACCTCGGAGGTAACCCCGCCCGTTCGAGATATTCCGAATCGAAAGAAATCGATTTTAAACGTGCAGCGGCTGAAATTTGAGGAGACGAGACGAGTGGGAAGATGCAAAATGCGGTCGCAAAGTGATAATATGTAAGCAATTCCGTTATTAGATTTATGTGTGCGGATTGGGTTTCGACATATTTAGCTAACCGAATCGCCCTTATCGAAATATGAGTTGCAAATAAAATATTTATGGCTCGATGTGTTGCGGGAATTTGATCGCTCGGTTTGGGGACGAATCGAACGTGGCAGGAGAAGAATGCGGTTCGTCTCAGCGATTTGTTTCCGATCCGAGCCTTCGCCTCGAATTCCCCCGCGGGCAAAGCGACGTTGCCGCATCCGACCCGGTTCGGTCGTTCGCACGTCGTGCACGCGGCGGGAAAGCTCCGCCAGGTTCGAGGTCGCCTCGCAGAGCCGCGACGGTGGCGTCGAATTCGAAATTTTCCCAACCCCACCCGGACGTCATCCTTGCAATTGCTTCCAGAAGGTTTTTTTTTTCCTTTCGTCGTCAAAATATTTATTTCCGTAAAAATTTCGTTCGGGTGCCGTCCCTTCGAGCGCACTAAACAACCGGGATCGGCATTAAAGGAGGACCGTTAAAAAAAGAAATTGATTGCTGAATTTTTCCGAAGGGTTTCCGCTGTCGCTGTGCGACCCGATCGCGGGCTTTTTTTCCCCCCCGAAATTGCCTCGGCGTTCCCGATCGCTTTTTCCGTCCCTTTTTTGTGTGTCGCGGGATTCTCATCGTTCCCGATCGGAAGGATTTGCCGCCGCCGTGAAAGCTTCCAACGTTTATCGAAATACCGGAGCCATCGTGCGAGTCGCTGCGGGAAAATCCGTATTCCTCCTATACCTGCTTTAGACACCTTTATATTCATTTCTTTGTGGTTTTCAACTCAAACGGGATCTTTCCAGCACAAATTGAGGCCCCGCGAATGAAACGTTTCAGGTGTCCAAGAGCCCGGACAAGGTACGCAGAATGGTATTGGAGTTTTGACGATTTTCAAATTTTCCTTTTTTTTTTCTTTAAAAGAAAAGCTCTGGAAATCGGCGCCGGAATCGGAAAGACAACGTCGTGTGCGAGCAGCGTCGCCGGTTCCTGAGGGAAGGAGAGCACGCGGGATAAAGTCGTGGCAGCAGAGTGAGCCATCTGTTTCTCCCTCGGGCGAGGGTGAGGAATTTAGGATGGGAAGGCGTCGCAAATGAAATTTTAATAAGTTCTCCGGGCCACTTTCGGTACATAAAAGAAACTGTTTTGAAATTTTAAACCTTTTCGTGCCGAGGACGTACTTTTTCGAGGCGTTCGAGCCCTCTCCGGAACCTGAACGCCTCTTGACCGTTTAACCTTGCTCTCGCGTTTTCCACTCGATTAAGATGCGTGCGAGTGAGGGGGACGGTTACCCTAAGATTTTTCTCTGTTTTCCCCGACGCAAAATTCCTAAAGCGGATCTTTCCGCGACGCCAGGCTAACCAACTTTTTACGGCACGTTCCGCAGCCACAACCTTTCCCTGCGGCGAGGCGTTGCCCGCACAAAATGGACATTAAGCTTTGGGCTTCTTTCGGAGATTGCCGGGAAACCGAAGAGCGTAGCTCCGGCAGCTTGCACCCTGACCCGGTTCAATTTGTACTCCTTTCCGGGGGATGAAAGGGGCTAACACGGTGTGGTCGGCAGCAGCGAATGCGACGAGTTTTCCGGAAAAGCTTTCTCGGTTTCAATTTCTTAAGGATAATTCTGCTTTGAACGCGACGGGACTCGGCATTTACGGGTTTTATCGATTTCGGCGGTCCAAAAGGATAAAAGCATTTACAAGCTGCGGCCATTTTCCTCTCTGTCCTGACGGGCAATTAAAAAGGCTCGGCGATTCCGATTTTTTTTTTTTTTTCGAAAAAAAAATATCTAACAAAGGATTCCTAATGGGAGAGATTTTCCAGGTCGCCTTTTTTCTCGCGTCGGATTCGGATCCAAAAAAGTGACGATGCCCGGTGCAGGTTTTCCTTTGGCGAATGTGGTTTTCTTACCCCGCAATTACGGCTTTTCCGGTCGAAGAATCTCAGCCTTATGTTGCTCGAATAATTGTCGTGAATTTTGTGTCCGGGGCCTTTTCCGGCACGCCGCGCAATTACCGCCAGCGGGGGGCTGAAAAGTCCCCGGATTCAACTTTTAAACCTCGGCCGCCGCGGTCTCCGAGCGCTTCCCTTCCAACAGCGCGCGCCTTCCGCGTCGAAGACGACGTCTTTTACTTAGCGATCTGCTGGGGATTTCCGGCAGGGGATTGCCAGCCCCGCTCCGCAACAGCTCGGTCTCGGCCGCCGCCTCGAAAGGGAAAATTTGTCGCGCGGAAGGCGAGGATGCCGGAAAGGAGGCTCCAGCCGCACGGCGGATAACTTCACCTCGTGCACACCCAAGCCTCGGAGCCGGACGCCGTTCACGCTCTCTCGCACTTACCGCGAAAGTTACCGGAATGGAACGGATTTCTCGGCGCTGACGACGGGTGTAGCGGACGGGAAATCGACAGCGAAAAAGGCGGTGGAATTTACCCGAAGTGATGAAGTTCGGGATTCGCTCGGCTGCGGGGCACTGCGATTCTTCCTCGGGGGGCCTTCCGCCGGCACTCTTAAGGGCGCCGGGAAATTGATCAAATGGATTTGGGTGTAAATTTGCTTTTCGTAAGTCGATCCATTAGCGAGAGAGCAAACGCTGCCCTCGTCCCTGGAGGGAAACCGTTTCCAGGTTCATCCCTGTTTGCGTTTCCCGTTCCGGGAGTTTCGCTTCGGCCGAATTCGCGGCCGGAGCACTTCGAGCCGTGCGCCCGGGCTCGTTCGTCTTCCGCCCTGTGCCTCCGCGTCGGGGACTGCTCCCCGCGGATTTACTTCATTGCGGATAAAACTGCGGGACAGCTGAAATTCCAGCAGCCGGATAATGGGTTTCTTTGTTGCGGAAGTTTGCGTTCCCGTGCTCGACTGTCAAGTTGGACTCGGAGTGAGCCAATTGACTGTCGATTCAAGTACCACGAGCACTTTAGGGGTTGACGTTCGTTCGGTGAGTTAGGATGCGATCCTCCGTCAGAGAAGGACGAAGAAATCCGCAGCATCAGTTCCGACTTTGGACGAACGGCCTGCGCATTGAAAACTTATTGCGGTGGGGAGTGTTCCGTGGTAGTTTCAGCTTCGTTTGAGCTTCGAAATTCGGCGGCTGGTCCGGACCGGAGGGAATTATTGGTATGGGGTCGCACCTTTTGCGCAGGGTATTGTGGAACCGCCGACCGCGGGGTTGACCTGAACGGAGCAGGGGTTCATGCGCTCGACGCATCTCGGGGGGCCGCCGGGAGCGCCGAACCGGAAACCGCTGGAAGAGCCGAAACGGGGAAAAAAGTCCGCCGCATTTTCTTTGCGGATAATGCGAAAGTTCAAGAGCGCGCCCTCCCCGATCCGGCACCTGACGCGGCAAATATTTGACGCGCCGCCGAGAGCCGTGCGGAAAATTGCCTCGCGTCAGGGACCAAGCGTCCGAGCGATCCACCGTCGGGCGTTGACGTGATCCCCGACCGACCCGCTGATCAAAAAGTGAATTTCGAAAACCCTCCGAGGGGGAAGCGGAACCTGCCTCGGATCGCGGAAATGAAGCGGAGATCTTTGCGGGAAGGCGGCATCCCTTCGACTTTTCGAAAAATCAAGGCATTTCCGCCTGATGTCGAAAGCCCCCGGGGCGAGCTCGGCACTCCGCAGCGGCGACGCAAGGCTCCTCGCTCCTCCCCGGACGTCGACGGACGAATTTCCGGTGGCGGACGAGAAAACTTGTTGAATGCATCTCGCCTGTGATTTATGACATTCCGGCATTAAGGCATCGTCGCCAACCTAAATATTAAACGCGCGAGTGCCTTTGAAAATGACGGTCGCAGCTTTGGGCAGGGTTGGCGCCGTGAAAAATTACACGGAGACCCGACTTCGGCCGTTCGCTCGAACGGGGGCGGGGTCCCAAAAACCGTCTTCGTCGCTTTCCGCAGGTTCCGAGGTCTCCGGGGACAC